>CM020189.1:13621201-13648269 GCA_009805545.1 Oryza longistaminata
GTTGGTTTCGTCGCTGCCGTCAAGGATTGCCTGTGGAGTGGAGTCGCCCCGCTGCTGAAGTCAAGCTTCCCGGTTTAGCTCGCTGTTATCTTTTCCGCTGCATTTGTAATCTTTTATATTTTTGTAAGACGTGGATCTGTATGTCAACAATTGTCGTTTGTGTACCCTGGCTGGTCCTGGACAGGGATTTAGTGCACATTCAGCTTAGAAATTCTGGTTCGTGAATTTCTGGGCGTGACAATTTGATCCTAGGAACACAGCAAATCCTCCAGTTGACCTTCTGTCATCCATTGAACCAGCCCAATCTACATCTGAAAAAGCACTTACAAGAGTAGAAGAAGACTTAGTAATCTTCAACCCAAAATCTATGGAGGACTTAACATATCTCATAATCCTTTTAACTGCCATCCTGTTGAACTGTAAGAGTATGCAAGAATTGACAGACCTTATTCACAGCATATGATATATCAGGTCTAGTCAAGGTCAAATACTGAAGTGCACTCACTATACTTCTGTATTTTGTTGCGTCATTTACTCCTAGTATAGAACCACTATAAGCTGAGAGTTTTTCCACTGTAGAAAGAGGAATAGTAGTAGACTTACAATTTTCCATTCCTGCTCTTTTTAACAGATCTGAAGCATATTTCTCTTGTGTCAGCAATATACCATCACGTACCTTGTTCACCTCAATGCCAAGAAAATAATTTAAATCTCCCAAATCCTTGAGAGCAAAGTCTTGCTTCAAATCACTTAATAGAGCATCAGTAGCACTCTGTGCAGAACTAGCTACAATAATATCATCAACATATATCAGGACAAATATAGTTACTCCTCCTCTACTATAAAAGAACAATGAAGTATCAGCCTTAGATGACTTAAAACCAAGATCACAAAGCTTACTGCTAAGTCTGGAGTACCATGCTCTAGGTGCTTGTTTCAAGCCATATAATACTTTATCAAGCTTGCAAACATAATTGGGCTTACTCTTATCTTCATAACCTGGGGGTTGTGCCATATAAACCTCCTCCTCAAGTAGGCCATGAAGAAAAGCATTCTGGACATCAAGTTGGCGAAGGGACCATCCTCTAGATACAGCAATAGATAAAATAGTGCTAATAGTAGTTGGTTTAATAACAGGACTAAAGGTATCTTCATAATCAATTCCATATCTTTGTTTAAATCCCTTTGCTACTAAGCGAGCCTTATACCGATCCAGGGTTCCATCAGACTTACGCTTTATCTTATAGACCCATTTGCAGCCAATTATGTTGCGACCTTTAGAAGGTGGTACTAAATGCCAAGTTTTATTATTTATCAAGGCATTATATTCTAAATCCATTGCATTTTTCCAATTATGATTAGAGAGAGCTTCATCTAAATCATGTGGTTCTCCACTGGTTGATGCGCTATCTCCATGATAGTAACTATAAAATCATATTATTTAGGTCATAGCCTATCTTCTGCTAGTTTTGTATTTGTTTTTGTTTTTGTCCGATTTTTATATTTTTTTTCTACATATTAATTAGGTTGATGCATTTTTTCAGTTTTTTATTTCTTTTTTAAAAAGTGGTTTTGTCACATTTTTATTTTGTTTTTGTCAGTTTTTTTAATTATTTTAAAAATAGGTGATTTTGTCATATTTGTGTTTTTTGTCAGTTTTTTAAATTTTGCAAAAAAATGTTTTGCGTGTCCGATTTGTAGTTTTGTCTTATTTGTTTTTGTTTTTGTTTTTGTGAGCTTTTAAAATTTTGCTACATATCAATAAAGTATTTGCTATTTTGTATTTTGTCATAGTTTCATTCTGTTTTTATCAGATTTTTATAATTTTGGTACACATTAATCAGTTTATCGCTTATTTAGGCCATAGCCTTCACCACTGAAAATCTCATTCTTAGTTCCGCTATTTGCTTACCAGAAATTTATCAGGACGTGACACCCCGCCTCCACCGATATTTTAAGATGCAGAAGCAGTGAACTCCCTCTTGTACTTTTAACCCCTTCATTTTGCAGACTACGTAGTGTCTTGTGAGCTTAACTCCGGCAGTAAAGTATTTTTTGCTTGTCAATATTCTCAGCTCTTAGGATACGTTACTTTTCACCTTTGAGGTGCAGTTCATCCAACGTTCTGCCCTGACTCAAGTTTCTTCAGAAAAGCCCGTCTTTTCCACTAAATCTTACTTTGTGTTCAGATATGATTCCAACATGCAAATCTCTGCCAAAATGCAAACTCTCTGTAATTGTCTGGGGTTAGCCTTTTTATCACCTGTTCATCTTTCTTTGTTTTCTGTTTTGGAATAAGTTCACTTTGGATCCATCTATTTGTCGCCTAGTCCAATTTTCGTCCCTCGGTCGCAAAACCAAGTACAATGGGTCCCCCAACTTATGAAACCAGTGCAAACGAGATCTCTCGTCAGTATTATCCTCGGTTTTGGCTAGCGTGGCGCCTACATGGCCCCTTTGACTAGGTCTTCATCCCACATATCATTGACGTGACGCATACTTGGCAAAAAAGCAACAAATTGAAAATAAAAAATTAAAACAAAATATGTGGGACCCACATTTTAGCCAAAAAGTACAAATGGGGCCCACATGTCAGTGGGTCCCACTTCTTCAATCTCACCCCTCTCTACCTCTGTCTCCTTCAACCACGCCGGACGTGCAGGCAGCGGCAGGCGGTGGGAGAGGAGCAGCGTGTGGCGGCCGGTGGGCGACAGGAGAGGAGCGGCACGCAACGCATCTCCATCCTAGCACCATCCTCTGCGACCGGTGTGCTCCTCATCTCCAGCGTCGCCTCCTCCACGATGGAGTCCCTCCTCCCCCTCTCCCGTCGACCGGTACAACCCTACCACCACTGGATGGTGGAGCAGCTAAGGTTTGGTGAGAGAAGAGGGGAAAGAGCCGGAGGAGGAGGACCCAACAGGCACCCCCAACGCCGAGGTGGAGGAGGCGACGAGCCCTTCCGCCGAGTCATCCGCCGCCTCCCGGAAGAATCCGGCAAGGAGGAGGGGGGCAACCGCCGAGGCCGCGGCCGACATCTCCCTGCTCGCAGCCACCCTCAGCGATAGCAGCTCCCCGTCGAGGCCGCTGTCAAGAATTCCCTGCTCGCGGCCAACGAGGAGGATAGTAGTTCCCAGCCCTTGGTGCCCTTCTTGCTGCCAGCCTGCTCTGGCCGCCGCTCGCCCTGCTACACCGGCCGATCGGCCGCCGCTTTTGTCCCGCTCCGCCAGCTGGAGAGAGAGAGGGGATATCTGTTTTTGATGGCATGGTCTATTGATAAATTAATTAAATTATTAAAAGCAAGAGTAGCATGGATGATATGTGGGGTCACATGGGCCTCACTATTTTTTATTATTTTGTATGTGAAACTGACATGTGGGTCCTATGGCTTTAATTATTTTTCCAGAATCAAATTGCCACGTAAATACCATGTCAATGCGACGGAGGACAAAGACCTAGTCAAAGGAGCCACGTAGGTGTCAGGTCAGCCATAACCTGGCACAATGCTGCCGAGGGAACTTGTTTGCATTGTTTTGTAAGTTAGGGGATGTGCTGTATCCGGTTTTACGGTACACGGATGAATTTCGGACTGGGTGACAAATAGAGGGACGTGAAGTGAACTTATACGTTTTGTTTTCTATTTTGGACAACAAACGGGCTTGAAGCCCAGATCCAATAAACTTGTTCGGATAGAGCGTGTTGTTTTGCTGGGCTTTTCTGAAGATGACAAACAGGCCTGCAAACAAGATTCGACCCAAAACAAAGGCAAGGGGCACGTGGGAGGGAGGAGGCAACGGAGCAGTCATCGTATGGCTATAAAAAAAAAAAAAGAAAAAAAAAAATCAAAACTCACCACGCCGCCGGCACCCAGCCTCCCCTCTTTTCCTCCCATCCGACCGGCGGCGAGCCGGCGGTACGCAACGCTCTCGCGCATCACCCCGCCCAACTCCGTTACACAGAGCCGCCGCCGTCGGAGGGTCGGCCGCCGCACTCGACGGGATCCCCTCCCTCATCTTTGCTGCCCCCCGGCGGAGACCGGAGTTGATCTCTTTGGTAAGGCGGCCACGAAACAAAACTTTCGCCGTGCTTGAGTAGTTTATCGGATTGTAGTTGGTTGTTAATTAGAATAGATGGGACCTGAAAGCTTCAGCTCTCTAGATTGGGGATCTTTCCCTTGTTCGTCGCATGGGGCATCTTCCTGGATGCAACAGAGTTCAGCCATCGTGCCTGTAGCCATGTGATCCGTGGATTTATAATTGCAATTAGTGTTTCAGGATGAGGGAAGTGCAGAGATTGCACCTTTTTCGTTTTTATTCAACCACTATGCAGCCACCGGAGCATCAAGCTGAGCCCAAAAATCCCACCTTCCTCATTTGCGGGGGGGGGGGGGGGGGGGGGGGGGGGGCGGGGGGGGGGGGCACTACAGATAATGCTTGTTCTGTGTAACTAAAAGAGAGCCGGCGATTGTTGGAGAAATCATGGTGGCAGCTAATACAGTCATGCTCCTTCAGAAATATTCATTTTTTAGCTGAAGTACTAATTGTTTGATCTTTTACTCTGTGTAGTTGGACCAGCATATATTCGTCTCTTTAATTAATGAGGCGAATGAAGTCACGTCATGGAGCAGCAAAAAGGGCCCCCGAAACAAAGCCAGGCATTTTTCAGCTTGATGATATTCCTGAGGTAAATGCCAACTGCTATGACTAACACTTGCTCGCTAGACGCATTATCCAAATTGGTCACTGCGACATTTCTCAAACTATTTTGCTTGCCCTTGGTTTGCAGAATGCTGTGTTCATGATACACCAGCTGTTATCTCTGAGAGATGCTGCACGTGCCAGTCTCCTAACTCGAAAGTGGCTACGTGTTTGGAGATTCTACCCTAATTTAGAGTTCACTACAAAGGCATTGGGTCTGAAGAAACGAATTCACAAAGTACAGAGGAGGGCAAAGTTTGTCAGTTGTGTTAATACTATCATACGGCACCATGCTGGAACTGGGGTGAAGTCATTCATCATCAAGAAAAACCTCAACAATCAGAAGTACACCCATTATCTTGACCGTTGGATGTACTTCGCAGTCAGTTCAGGTGCCAAGGAACTGACTCTTGACTTATGTACCACAAAGGTTTATTCATTACCGTAATATCCAATACAACTTTCCATCATCTAATTTTGCTACCCCCATGCCTACCTCCATAGAACATCTGAAGCTCTTGTTTTGCTATTTGAGGCCTTCACCAACATTTTTTGGCTTGAGTAACCTGAAAACACTTGAGTTGAGCTTTGTACGTATAACTAAAGAAGATTTGGAGAGCTTGTTAAGCTATACATTTTCCTTACAAGAGTTGAAGTTAAGTCAGTGTCCAAACATAGATCACTTGAGGATCCCTGATGTGCCATCTAAGCTCAACTACCTTGATATTGATTTATGCTGGATAAGAGCACTGGAAATACACATTCAAAATCTAGTTGTCTTTAATTACCATGGAAGTGTTCGCTTTAGAATCATACAAGGAGAAGGATCTTTGTTTAAAGAGGCACGGTTTCAGTTCTCGTGTGGGGACGCTATAGAGTATGCTATCACAGAAATGGCTCCAGCTTTGCCAAATCTTGAAACACTGTTTCTGATTGGATTTTCTAAGGTTTGTGAATGGAACCAACTTCTTTGAGAAATTTTCACAAATATTCTATCCTGACTTCTTGACCGTATTGTATATGCAGATGGTTATTCCAACCAGAGATCCAAGACATAGGTTCCATTGCCTGAAGCACTTACAGCTGAAAATGATAATGCTCTCAAAGAAATACAATAACCTCTGCCTTGTTTCTTTTCTTGATGCTGCGCCATTTTTGGAATCACTTATTGTGCATGTAAGTTTCTCAACATCTGTTGCTTTAGTATTTGGAGGAGTGACGGAATAGAGGGTAATTGAAGTTAACTTTGCGCCTTTTGTTCTACTTGCGAATTGCAGAATGTGTTTTTTTTTATGATCCTGTGCTTTTATTGGTTTAGATGGAAAAATGCATAATATCTGAGACAATATGTCTCACTTATTCCTAAAGTTGTGCTGCATTTTCAATTCGGTCCATAGACATTAAAGCCTTCATAATATGTCCATGCACTTGCAAATGTTTATTTGCAGGTGGTGCAGTCCAGAACATAGAAAGATAATAATAAAAATGATAACAAAAGTACTAAAACAGTGAACTAAAGATAGCTATCTTTAGTCCCGGATTCGTAGTCTCGGTTGGACAACCGGGACTAAAGGGGGGTTACCAACCGGGACTACAAACGGTTTCTCCACCATTGTTGTCTTGTATGTTCATGTGACGAGGGCTGGGGCATATCAAAAATCTTATTGTGGGTGATAAGAAATTGATTTGGCCAGGACTATCACGGTCCACAGAGGTAATCAGATTCATTTCCCTGGTTTAATCCAGCATTTCTCAACATAAAAACTAGGGAAATAATTTTTCATATAAGGCTGAATTTGGTGTAGAAAATTGTGAAGGCTGGGACGTCTAGCTTGTATATACTTATAATTTATAAAACACATAGTCATAATTTAAATCTCATAGATCTTAAGGCGACGTTGAATTGTTCATTGTCTGCTGATTTGGTACAGTAGAGCAAATGGACCCATCAGAAAACGACGCAACCATTGACAAATTTTATTTTTAAGCCATGGTGTAACCGAAGTAATCGAGATACGGGTGACCAACGTATCTGTGTTCTCACTCGAACAGCAAATATAAAGCAATCCTCTCAAGTGGGCATTCCTGCACGATATGTTTAAGTATAATGATTACTTCATAGAAGTTTGACACAGCTTGATTTCAGATTAATTATCGATCCCTGTTGAGATTTCAGACACAAACAAACTTACCTAGGTCACGGTTCGAACTCCGCCAAGCCTTGTTGCCGTTGGCGGCCGGCCGGCACCCTGTTTCAGGTCGGAACACATAGCAAACGAGTAACTATCACATTTCGTCAGTTGCATAAATAGTATAAAACATGTTGTCGACTTGTACCTTTACTTAATTATTTCCAAACTGGGGATGCCAGCCAAAGAAGATGCGGATGACAGCGCAGAGACGCAGCAATATGTGGGCATGAAGGGGCTATAAATAGATGAGATGGACATTTATGATGGATCATGCATAAACACGTACACATACTCAAATATTTATGCCTAGCTGCTGTAGGTTATACATACATTGAGCAAAATGCTGATGATCCTGCCCTGTAGAGAGCTGCTGCGTCTAGTCCTCGTCGGGGCAACCCTTCTGATCTTGGCTGCTAGTACTGATCAACATGTAGCCACGCTGCCACCGATAACACTTCCAGGCTGCATCGACAAGTGCGGCAACATCAGCATACCATTCCCGTTCGGCATGAAGAAGACCGGTTGCTTCCTTCCAGGCTTCGAGGTCACCTGCAACGACACATTCACCCCGCCTCGTCTGTTCCTCGGAACTTATCCTCAACGCGGTCCTAACTGCCACGAGTTCGATGAGAGCAACTACTCAGCGACGGAGAAAGGCCAGCCACTACATCCTGGCAGTTATGAGTTTTTGCCCATGGAACTCATGAACATATCGCTGACGGAGGGCGTAGCACGGGCGTACGGGCCAGTGAGCTCGGACTGCAGCCTGAACGAGACTTACCATTTGCTCAAGAGGCGGATGACATACGTGATGGACCAGTTCCTCGTCTCGACGCGCAACGTTCTCACGGCCATCGGATGGAGCTTTGAAGCGAAGCTCGCAAAATCGTTACGTGGATCAGGCTACCTCAAGTCCTGCAGTGTGCGGCTCTATGGGCCGGAATCGGCGACCAACGGGTCGTGCATGGGAGGAGGCTGCTGCCAAGCAGCTTTAACAGAAAACATCACCAATATCGCGGTGTCCTTTGTTTACATGAAGCAGAACAGCTCCATGTGGGGGCCTGCTCCCGCTCCCTGTAACTATGGCATGGTGGTGGAGAAAAATTGGTACAACTTCACTTCATCGGACCTCTATTTCGACAACTTTCCCAAGAAGTACCCGAGGGGTGTCCCGCTCGTGATTGAATTCGCTATCAGGGATGGTTTCTGTCCATGGCCAGGCGAGGCTCCGCCTCCAAAATATGCTTGTGCAAGCAGCGACAGCTCATGCGCCAATGTCACCAACGGTGATGGTTACATTTGCAACTGCCGCGACGGCTACGATGGGAATCCTTACATACCTAACGGATGTCATGGTGCGTTCTCCTCCTCTCTGTGTAACTCTACATCTATCATCGTTCTTGATGACATTGATGTGATATATATATTCATGACATTACACCCATGAGTACACGAATATGTGAAAATTAATTGCTGTTCGCGCACAGATATTGATGAATGTGCCCTCCGAGATAGCCATCCTGAGCTCCGAGCCCTGTATCCTTGTTCAAGAAATGGAATCTGCATGAACAGACCAGGCGGATATGATTGTCCATGCAAACGTGGAATGAGCGGTGATGGCAAAGCAGGAACTTGCTCAGAGAAATTTCCTTTACAGGCTAAGATTGTTGTAGGTACGTGGCATTATATTCGCGGTGATATTTTTTCTGCCATCAGGGAAGAACTCATCATGGATATAGATCCCTTCTTCAAAAAAACCGTTCGACATACTATTGCTTTACAGTCAACAAAACACTTCGTTTCGAAATACATCTAATGATCCTAGAAAATAACCATTCCACTATGATCTAAGCATTAATTTATAATGAATAGCTTTGTAATAGCTCTACTTGGCTAAGTTAGACAAATAAAGTTGAGAACTCATCTCTTACGTACGCAAAACGAAGCGACTCATTAGTGCATAATTAATTAAGTACTCCTTCCGCTTCAGGTTATAAGACGTTTTGACTTTAGTCAAAGTCAAAGTGCTTTAACTTTGATCAAGTTTATAGAAAAAGATAATAAGATGTTCAACCAAAAACAAATGTATTTTGAAAATATATTCAATTATTGATTTGATGAAACTAATTTTGTATTATAAATATTATTATATTTGTCTATAAACTTAGTCAAACTTAAAACAGTTTGACTTTGACCAAAGTCAAAACATCTTATAACCTGAAACTTAGGGAGTATTAACTAATTTTTTAAAAAAATAGAATAATATGATTTTTAAAAAAACTTTTCTATAGATTTTTTTAAAAAATACGCACCGTTTAACAATTTAGGAAGCGTACATGTAAAAAACATGTAGGATTTAGTAAAGAACACAACCCGTAACTAAATGGATAGGCTCACAAAATTTTGGGAGCATATGGTGTGGTACAACCCTTTTACAGTACTCCAATACCAGTAAGGGGGCAACAGGCTACAATTGTTACTAGTATATTTTTCCTAATAAAAATATAATTGCTATTTTCATTTAATATATCACATAAAACCTTAAAAAAGACCAACACTCATCAGTTCCCCTTCCATAACTCAATTATGCAAGCTTGTAGAACTTAGGAACTAAAAATTTGGCAACCTACATGTATTGAAAATAATATGAGCACGTCAATTTATTCTTAAAATTTGTATATGTGAAATCACACACGAATATATTTTAAATACTGTACATCACAATTTTTTTACTATATATTTAAATTAGAAATCACATAATACTTTTCTATATATTTTAGTGTTCTCAAAAATCAGATTAGAAAAGACTTGCCTTTATATTCAAATGATTGAGATTTGATTCAACCAAATTATATTCAGGGTGCTAAACATAATTGGCATATTTGTATTTCAAATTTGTAAACAGAAATATGTCATATAGTTTTACAGAATACACCACTTGTCCTATGAACAGTGTTAATTTTAATGGCACATTAAGGGATATATTTCTTTCCTTATTCTGAGGTATTAACTCCAACCAGACAAGGGATTGTAAAAAGCTAGAGTCCGATCGATTTAGGCTCTTAGTTAATACATATCACAAAGAGCAAGTCATATAAGCTCCTATATGTTGCTCCCAAATTTGCTACATAAGATTAGATAATGAGGTGGAGGAGAAAAGTTAGGAGAGAAAATGAGCCATCCCTCATGCAAGGGATAACTTCTACACAATTTTCAAGGAAAGTGGATGATGGTGTGAGAGTATACTAATATTAGGTTTATGTATTAGATATGATATGTTGTACTTGTTACCTCTTAATTAATGTGTAGATAACATGATTTAAGTTAGAGGTAACATCAACCTCTACTACGCCAGAACCGCACATCTCTAATAGCCCACCAGGGACTGCGGTGTGGTTACCCTCACTTGTGACGGGCTTGGAAATATAGACCCATCAGAGGTGATTGGGACTGAACAGTGACCATTAGTCTCTAACCAGGCCCAAACCCATCCAAGGTGATGGTTAGGGCCCGTCACATGTGACCTGATCCGATATAGTACTCCACTATAAAACTTGCTCTTAGAGACTTTTTTCTATAATAAGTAAGACAACAAAACTTCTTACGCATTAATGCACGAAAGCAAGTTTTTATTACCCTAGTTTCCTTTTCTTCGACCCCATGCAACAAAATTTTGTATAATAAATGTTAAGAGTCGACTATAAACTGTTGCAATGCATAGGAACAATGTTTCCTTTCCTTCCCCCTCTCTTTTCTACATCACCAAATTTACTTACATGACAATGGAAAAAGTGCCCGTTATTATATACCATTGTACATTTTTTTAAATGATAATAATACCGTTGTGCATGCCCTAATAGATCCTACGTACCATTGCATCCTAGTCTAATGAACAGCGGAAAAAAAACTTGGAGCACCTTAAAAACTCCATTTTATTAAGATAACCATAAGGGCAAATTATGTTTTCCTATAAAGTCGGTCAAATATTGAGTCGTTTGATTTACGGCCAGACGTGCTTCTATGGTCTTATGGTCTTGAAAGAAATAACTGTGTACTCGGCTGTAGTCGGCAGCATATACCAGAGGATCCCCTCGACGAAGCTGCTGCATGCCCAGGTTCCCGTCGTTGTGGTTAGAACTGCAGCCTGATTCCCACAGTGAGCAGATCAGTCCTTTGGCTAGCACAAGATTAATATGGACTGGGAGTTCGTAATCCAGACGCCCACAAATCTTTAGTACTTTTCCTTCCCTCTTGTCTCGTCTCTGAGTTGGTTAATTTAATCAATGGCAGCACAGTTTAGTAATCTGGTCCGTTGTGTCAGGTTTTGATATAGGCTACAGATAAAAAACTTTTTTTTTAATAATGATTCATGCCCTACTATATGTCTTGGTGTGTTGATATTTATTTTAAAGATAACACGCATTGGTTAACTCCATGGTTACCCTTGGTCTGCAATGGATCGCCTTATTTTAATAATAATTTCTGATGCTTTCCAGTCCTTTCTTATTATGCTTAACACCCTCACTTTTTTCCCTAAACTTTTCGCAGGTATGCAACGGATCGCTTTATTATCCTGGAAAGAAAACAGACTTGAGAAGGCTCGAGAAACGTGAACCGCATAAAAACCTCAAATTTGCGAAGATGACCGGGTTTGATGGAGAACGATCAAGCATTGAGCTCGCACTGCACATCCTGGAGAGCTCAACTAACCTTGAGTGCCTCATTCTGGATCCTAGAAAATATAAATCCGAGTGGAAATATATTTATGAAGAGAACTTGCGCGATGTTCAGTGGAGAGTACATAATTTCACTATTTCGGAATACATTGCAGAGGCAGTTCCTTCACATGTTAAATTATTGTTTTCATGATCCTCAGGTGTGCGGCTATAACCATTGTCTATTTGTCTTGAACTCTCCACCACATTTGAGATCGGGTTTGAGTTATGAAGTCGGCCATCTGCTGGTGTTGTCGTGCTCATAGTTTTGTATTTATGGTGGTGCCTTTTTCTTTTGGGAAAAAAATGTATATGCTCACTTCTCACATGTACCATTAATTCTTGGTGTTGCTAGCTTATCTCAAGCACATATCAGACAATGAATATTTTCATCCAGACTAGTACTAGTAGTTATGCAAGTTCAAAAGGTTGAATTTCCCTAATGTGGTCATGGTTTCGAAGTATAAAATGCTGAGAATAATTCTAGATTTGAAATTATAGCATTGAAATTTTGAATTTTGATAATCATAATTCAGTTTTTTTTCTTAGGTTCTCTCTCCAGGTTGAAAATAGCGTTTTGGATTTGATTGCCAAATGTAATTTTGACTATGAATAACTTATAAAATATTTGTCCTAGAAACATGGGAAACATGCATGGAGATCATATGTATAAACTAGCAAAAATGCCCGTGCGTTGCAATGGGTGAAAATTTTCAAATGATAATATACGTTTTTCATGCATAACCATGTTAATGACAATGTTTGTATGGATCGTTTGTAGCTAAGACAATTAGAAAATTGGAACATCTTCAGTATAATGGCCCAACCTTGACGATGGCAACTTTACTGATGTTTGCTTTACCTAAAATATTTGGATTATTCATGTGACAACATGCAAATAATCTAAAATACTCTTTCAATCTCATTCCAGCAACCAATAATAGGACCAATCAAATCCTATACTGTCTCACATGGTCAAGTCTACACAAAATAGAGTCATTGAGTCATTGAACCACGCGACAGCCGGCGGTGGGCGGCGCAAAGCTGGCGCGGCCGGCGGCAGGCAACCAGCTAGGGTTTTAGGATTATTTTTTATTTTTATTTTTTTGCTAAAAATATCTTTGCATGCGGTTGGCTTTGTGGACCGCATGTGAAAATCCCCTTTTTGCATGCGGTTGTGTTGCCCGCATAGAGAAATAGCGATTTTCACGTACCATTCCATGCATATGGGCCAGCTAACCGCATGCAAAGATCGATTTTGCCCACATGCAAATATCTCTTTCGCAGTAGTGAGTGAAGATAATTTTTTTTTACAAGCAACAATCAACATAAGATTATATTAGTGGCGAGAATGTAGAGTTTAATTGTAGAGGAAAGTAAAACCGCAGGATAAAAAAACATGTTTTAACTTTAATTTAATTTTTGGAAGAAAAAAAAGGAAAAATTTACTACAAGACACTTAGAAAAGTGTAATTGGCTGGGAGACACCGAAAAAACGAGTCACGGCTAATGGACACTACAGAAATTGTGTAATTGGTTATAGGACACCGAAGACAATATTTTATAACTTCGAAGTCAAAAGAGGTGAGAAATTTTTCGAAATGGTAAGATTGCCTCAGACACGGCTTGCCCATCCACGACAGGTTCCCAAGAACGCCTCCATCGGCGGAGAGTCATCGTCCTCATCATCGCGGCGCTGGCGCCTAGGCGACCTCGTCGGCGCTGGCGGCCAGTCACGCAGCGACGGCAAGGACAAGTTCGCCTTCCTGCGACACCACCACGCCATCGCTGCCGCGCAGCCATCATCCAAACTGAAGACAACAACTGCTGCTGCGCAGATGCAGCAAAGCACCGTTAACGGCGACGAAGAAGGGCGTGGTCATCGAGATGGACACGGCCACCGTGCACAAGCTCTTCTATAGCAAGGCCGGGGCCACCGTCGGCGCTAATTAAAGTTTTTTTCACCGTCAGAGCCAGTGAAGAACCTACTGATATTTTTCATGTATCTTGCAAAGCGTACCTAATGTATCTTGCAAAGCAAAGAACCTATTGGTAAACTGTAAAGAGTGAGAGGAGTTGTTATACCCGGTTTTGCAGCAAGGGATATCCAACCCATATTGGAGGGACAGAAACTAGACTTTCCTTTTACCGTACAGCCCATATGTAGCAGAATTTTAGGCCCGATGCAAACTGACGAATTTGCAGTCCCGGCCCAGCCCGCTCTTCGTTTCCTCTCTAGTTTGACGCTTTGACTTTAACAGTTAACACAGGGAGCGGAGGGGCAGCTTAGTTCATGTCATAACATCTAAAAGGAAAAAAAATACACGTGTTGCAAGACAAAAAATACTAAGTAATAGTATGATAATTCCTCCGTTTCACAATGTAAGTCATTCTAGCATTTTTCATATTCATATTGATGTTAATGAATCTAGATAGATATATATGTTTAGATTCATTAACATTAAAATAAATATAGGGAATGCTAGAACGACTTATATTATGAAACAAAGTGAGTATCTAAAAGGAGCTCACACTGAACGAAAACTTTCGATGTAAATTTTATGGATAGAGACTTTAAAAATAATCTTTTCACAAGATTTTTTTACCATTGGTTACCTACTGTAACAGCCAACACCATGTTGCTATACAGACAAGATTCTACAGCTATTTTAAGTTTTGCATCCAAATATATACTAATCTAGCAAATACAACAAATTAAATTTGCGAAACCACCAATGTCGTTGGCTGTTAGATTTATACTACTAATCTATCAAACCGTGATAGATTTATGCTAAAAAATTGAGTATTTCTTCTTTGGTTTATTTCTTCCATCGAGAAAAACTCTTGTCTCTGTTGCTGCGTCCGCACGTGAGGAGTGTGCTGTGGGCGTGGCTCATGCGGAAGTCCGCTGCCGACTTCCGTTCCAGTCGCCAGATGCAGGCTCACCGGAACGTTCGGCGCCGTGGAAGCCCTCAGCGTCAGCTCCCGTCGCCCCTCGCTTGATGAGAAACTTCATTTAGACGAATACACGATACAAACGGGGGAGTGTTGGTCTACAATTCAGGTGTTGTGGCCCAGCGGCAACGCGCTGGGACGGGGTAAGTGCTCGCGGTTGCGGTCGTCGGCCGGCGCGAGGCATATATGGCGCGCGTCATGCCTCGCCCTACCGAGCGCTCCGCCATTGCTCTCCGTCTCAAAATAAACGCAGCTATGAGTTTCAGTACCAAACTTTAATTATCCGTCTTATTTTAAATTTTTTTTTATTAGTATTTTTATTATTATTAGATTATAAAACATGAATAGGACTTTATGCACGACTTATGTTTTTTAGTTTTTTTTAAAATAAATGCAAATAAGATGAACACGATTAAAGTTGAACATGGAAACTCATGGCTGCGCTTATTTTAGGACGGAGGGAGTAGCTTACAAGGATTTGTATTTGGGAACTGCTCTCTTTTAGATCGATTTTGGACCAGCATTGGCAATTAAGAAGGAACTCAGCTGTTGATTAGAGGTCTTCAGTTTGTGACGGCGGCGAGCAGGACAAGTTCCCAGTGAGCTTTGGTGTGGCCTCCGGACTTGTAGAAACGGAGATTAACTCGGGAAATGCTGTGCGCCGGGCGTCGATGGCAGCGGGAAAATCGGATGCCTCGGACGCCCGCGCCCGCGCCCACAGCCACTTTTACTTTAAAACGATTTTTCTCTTAAACTAATTATCCAATCTACGATCCGATCACATCGTTATATTCGTTGCAATTAAATCTTTACAACAAGACCATACATGATTATATTTCGACAAAAAAATATTTTAACTTTTCTATTGATATTTTTTTTAATGTTGCATATGATCTATTTCAATGTTTCAACCAGTAGTTTTACGATGTTTTAGCTAGTGTACTTGTGATGTTTCACTATGTACAGATCAAATGGTGCAGTGGATTTTGATATTATGGAACGCGCCGTTGCAAAAAATCACCCACATATTTTGGAAACCCCCTGTTAAGGGAATTTGGTTTATTTTTTGTTCCACCAAAAATATTTCACTTACTATACTCACAATCTTTCACTATGTATAAATCTAATGTTACAGTGAACTAAAATATTTCATTGCAACAAAAAAACCCACATATTTTGGAAACCCCCTATTAAGGAAATTCGTTTCATTTTTTGTTCCACCGAAAAATATTTCACCTAGTGTACTTATAATGTTTCACTATGTATGGATCAAATGTTGCAGTGCACTGAAACATTCTTTCGCTATTTGCCGAAACATTGTTTTTATATAAGGTGAAACAACACCCGATTTAAACGAGTGAAACATTTTCGATCTATTTACTGAAACAATTCCGATATACTTGGTGGAACATCGCGCAACATTTAAAAATAATTCAATAATAAGCTAAAAGAATTTCGTTGGAATATATCCATGTGTGGTCTTGTTTTGAAGATTTAATTGCAACGAATTTAATGGTGCAATCGAATCATGATGTGGATAAGTAATTTAAGAGAAAAATCAGTTTAAAATAGTTTTTACACGTAAATCGGACGCTGACGTCAGTGTCCGATTTTTCCCCAAAGATCGGACGTCCGAGCCGGAGTTCTCTCCGATTAACTCCCTCGAGGATGATGTTTGTACTATTAAGTAGCATCTAATCTGGACCTCTCATCTTCTTTAAAAGTTGTGCAGTTCTTTCTTTGAAGAGCATCAAAGCACATCTCGTTAATCTCAATGATTTATCTGAAATCAAAATATATAAGTTGAACCTATCTATATTTAAGCAGCTCTCGTAGCTAAGTGTACTTAACTGTATTTGTAGTACCCTTGGTAAATGTAACTAGTATTTTCAAGGTGATTCTATATGATATTTTAAAAATTTAATGTATTAAAGATTTATCCATGTACCACATTTAGTATTTACAAGTTAATTTGTCATTGGCATCCAAGCAACTTAAAAATTTGTTATTCATTTACTCTAAACAGTATAGAAACAACAAAAATATCATTGTAAAACTCAATCCGTCAGTTCAATATTTATAGCTTCATGACACATTGTTGTGGTTCTTTTCAATGATACTGAGTACTCCATTTTATATTCCACATGTAGGTGCCATAGGTGGTCTCTTTATTGTCGCAGTCCTTGTGTTCCTTGCACTAATTCACAGAGAGAAAAGGAAGATGAGAGAATTTTTTAAAAAGAATGGTGGTCCTATATTAGAAAAAGTCAACAACATAAAGATATTCAAGAAAGAAGAACTCAAACCAATTCTGAAATTAAAGCTAGCAATATTATTGGAAAAGGTGGATTCGGTGAGGTTTACAAAGGCCGTCTTGCTGATAACAAACTGGTGGCCGTAAAGAAGTCCATCAATGTCAATGCTGCACAAAAGGATCAATTTGCAAACGAGATCATCATCCAATCCCGAGTCCTCCGTAAGAACATTGTCAAGCTGATAGGTTGTTGCGTAGAAGTTGATATCCCAATTTTAGTATATGAATTTATCACTAATGGCAGTCTCGATGATATTCTTCACGGTAGTAATAGCTCAGTTTGGATTTACGTTTGGATATTGCTGCCGAATCAGCCGAAGGTCTGGCATATATGCATTCGAAAACCACCAATACAATCCTGCATGGTGATGTTAAACCAGCTAACATACTTTTGGATGACAACTTTGTTCCAAAGATATCTGATTTTGGGATTTCGAGGCTAATTGTCGTAGATAAAAATCAACACACAGATAAAGTCATTGGTGACATGAGTTATATGGATCCAGTTTACCTACAAACAGGACTATTAACGAAGAAAAGTGATGTCTACAGTTATGGGGTTGTTCTCTTAGAGCTCATCAGCAGGAAGAAGGCCACATATTCAGACAGCAATAGCTTAGTTCGAAATTTTCTAGATGCTCACAAAGAGAAAAGGAAAGCAACTGAGCTGTTCGATAAGGATATCACGCTGGCAGAAGACTTGGACGTTCTTGATGGTCTCGTGAGGATTGCTGTGGAATGTTTAAACCTTGACGTGGATCAACGACCAGAAATGACAAAAGTAACAGACGATCTTTTCATCTTGATGAAATCTCGAGCTAAAGAGACCAAGCAGTAACCAGACAAAAGTTGCAAGATGCATAAGATATTCTACATGGTTCAGAGGATTTGGGGAGGTACCATGAATTTTCTAGCTTATATTTTGGTATCCTTGTTATGCGTTCTTAGTGTTAAGATACCTTGATGTATCATAAAGTGATAAATAAGATGTCGTACCCTCTTAAAAGTATTGTAAAATTACTCTTATTGTTGCATTGGATCTGTGTCTGTAAAATAAGACTGAGGCCAACTATCAGTGTGGTTGTGGAAAAATGGCACTACGAGACATTGAATGCATCAGTGTATATAACTTCAGTGGGGTTCACATCCTATAGCATAATGGCACTACCATTATAGACATTGACGTATGGTGCAATAGGAGGCTGAGACCCTATACCAGTGATTGTAATGGTAGTGACATTATGGTAGAGGATGTAAAATCAAAGTGTGTTTGATTCTTATTATGTGATGAACAAAATGACATATCAGATTATTGGTTTTGATATTTGGAGATTATTGGTGAAGTGGTTTTGGAGATGATTGGATTTGCAGGTGATGAATAGGTATTGTTGGATGTTAGGTCTGGTCAGACCGGACATTGGTTGCCGGTCAGACCGGCGTGTATCGAGCGGTCAGACCGGCTAGCCCGCGGTCTGACCGGCCGACTCTGTGTTGGTTTCGGTTTCGGGTTGTTTCGTTGGATATCCGTGGATAGTTCATGTTTATGGCTTCTAGATGGATACTATACGCATGTAATACCGTTGTTTGCTAATAATGAGTCAAGTTGGAGATAGCTTGGTCTCGGAATATGGTTTCTTTGTTTGATTCATGTGTAGGTGTCTTGATGCCTCGGGAGAGTATTGCCGATGATGGATCGGGAGTCAACTTGGAGATAAGGTGGCATCCGGACGGTTAGATATCATGCGGGATACTTAGGCTAAAGATCAATACACGTAGTTGGTGAAGATTCTATATGACATACGATAGAGATATTGTGTGCGTATGGGATACGAAGTTGAATTTGGAAGGAGTCCAAATTTAGTATGATTGGAGTTTGTAAAGTTGGTTTCTTGTACGGGATGGTTTCCTAGGTGGATTAGGATTTCTTGTATGAGTTTGGTTCGTGGCTTTATGCTGCCTAGCTCATCCCTACTTTCTATAAAGTTAATGCCATTCACATCACCTCAATTGTTTTTAGCCTTTGCATGATTCATCAAGAGTGTAAATTACATCTCTTCCCCCAAAAGACACACCATACAACACAACCATTTATAACCTATGGATAATTGATAAAGGCACAAAGATATATAAATACATGAAAAAAATCATATAGTAGGTAAGAAATTTTTTTTTCGAATTCATATCTACTATATTATCACACAGTTCTCCCACAGCAACGCGCGGGGTATCCATCTAGTGTATAAATAGAGGGAGGGTGTGGCATCCCTGTATCGCTTTTGAGAGCATTGAGTTGAGAGATTAGTTAGGGTTTCGAGGTTAGTCGAGATTTTCGTGAGGAGTGCTGTTGTTGCACTTTGTAAACACAGATAGAAGTAATAAAATTATCATCTACACCAAGAGTTCTTCAATTTGTATTTGCTCGGGTTCGACGGTCCAACCGGTGGGATACTGGCGATCAGACCAACGGCATTGCGGCGGTCAAACTAGCGGAGTAACGGTGGTCAGACCGGCAGCGACAACAGACATTGGTGACAAGTTTCGGTGGTTAGACCGAGAGATCAATACCGGTCAGACCGGCGGCTACGGTTCGGTCAAACCGGTTAATCTACACCGGTTAGCCCGCGATTCATCGATTCGAGGGTAAATTTTATTTCCGCTAAAAGTTTTGATTTTTGGGTACTACAACCGTTCACCCCTCTCTGGTTGGCTTAGTTCTTACTGTTCGGTCCTACGGAGAATTCTCACCCAACTTCACTGTTATACCTCACGCTTCAATGAAGCATTTTCAGAAATAAACTGGAGATAAGGGTGAACATTAAGCTTTTAAAGCATTGCTTGGATAGACGATGTCTAACTGTACCAAACAGACCATACTTGTGCTACAATTGGAGTTCCGACGAAGACATGGCAATCGGTGAACATGGGGCATCACATTTCTCTTTTTTTCCCCGTTAAATATATAGTGGCACATTGCGGAGTGAAATGGTAAAATTAAAAACCAGAGTTGAATATATTTTCCCAGCCCATCAAACACGTACGGGTCATCTCAACATCTTAAGCACGTGAAAGACCGGTGCCTGCTATAGAGGGAGGGTGAATATGGCTTTCTAAAAATCTTTACCCAAATACTCGCTCAAAATTCTTCCACAATATCTCCCTTAGACAGAAGCTATGTGATAAGCTAGATTTAGCAGAAGGTTGAGAAAAGATACAAAGAATCCAGTTGGGATGAGAACTTCAACCTCCCAAATAGCTCGAAAGTCATATGAGGTTGCCTTTCCGTTCATCGCTAGGAAAACAAGAGCCGATAGAATTAGAAGGAGAATAGAAACACACTCCACATAAATCTAGAAAGGGAGGGGGCAATACCCATAAATTGATATAGTATAAATTTAAATTATACGAAGTAAATACAAAATTTAAATTGCACAAAGTAAATTCAAATCAACTCATAACAAAAGAGTGGAACCAACACACTCAAAAATACACCTTCACATTATATTTGAATTTAAACTCACACAAAAAGCCCTAGATACGCTCTCCCACAAAGCACAAGGGACACCTATCAAACCTGCAAAAAAGGGCACCAAGGGGGGCAGGGGTCTCACGCCAGGAGTTTACCTCTTTTCCGTAGTTTCTAAATCATCGATAAATCGTCTATAGAAATACTCTAATAACCTGGAGGAAATCCTATTGAACATTACGGTTAATAATTGGAATTATCAGAGAGAATTTTTTTTCGAATTCTCTTTGCTTAAATCATTAACAGGACTTTAAGGGGAATATTCAGAGCAGAGGAAGTAATAATATTAATTTAAAATGTCAGGATTTGAATTAATAATTCTTTCCTCTCCCTCCCGTGGTCGTGAACCGTTCTTGGTTCACTGTCCCCGTCCGCGGTTCGTCGTATCCACCGACCCCTTTGTCGCTTTGGTTTCGTTTTATATGACGAGCCGAGTCCTATTCCTATTCCAGTCCCATTCCCTTTTCCTTTCCTGAAACGGCACTCCCACTTTCCTTTTTAGGTTCCCCTTCTCCCGTATTCTTTCCCTCCTCCCCAGCCGTGCGCGCGCCTTTCCCTCTCCCACTCGACCGAAGCCGCCCCCACCTCGCTCTCCTTTGTGCACATTACCGCCGGTCCCACCAAATCCAACTCCACCTCCACCTATATAAGTCATCATACCCTCTCTTTTTTTTTATTTCTATCTTTTGCCGTCAACCCTAGCCGCCCCTCTCCCATGCGCCACCCTTGCTTGCCGCCGCCCTAGCCGCCGCCGCTGCTAGTTGTCGCCGCCGTATTGCCGGTGAGCTCACCTCCCTATTATCCATCTCACCGGTATGGTTTATTGCTGAGGTTTTTCCGCTAGGGTTTAATCTAGTCTAGACTAATCTGTTGTTATCTAGCGTCATCGTTGTCTCCGGGTGTTGCCGCCGGATTGCCGCCGTCGTCTCCCGGTGAGGACTCCTTTTCACGCCATGTTTTAGTTTTGTGCGTCGCCGTCGTTGTGTAGTCACTGTTGCGTTGTTGCAGCCGGCGGTGCCCTAGCGGCGCCACCATGCCATGCTGCTGCTGCGCGCGCTCCGTTGCCGCCACTACTGCACCACTGCCGCGAGTTGGCCGTGCTGCAGCTTGCTGTGCCAAGCCAAGCCATGCCCTAGTGCCGCCGGTGCCGCCCGCGCTAGCCGCGCCACCGCTGCTACCATGTTGTGGGCGTGTCGCTGCTAAACCATGTCGTCGTCGCTATCTCGCTACTGCTCGTCACGCGGTAGCCAAGTTGTCTAGCCGCAGCCATATTCCTAAGCCTCTACCAGCCTTGCCACAGCTGTTCATTAGTCATTAATCGTTGTTAGCACGTAGTGTAGCCAAAGTCTCGTTCGTTCGGTCGTTTTGAGTCGTTCTGAGCTGCCGGTTCCGTTCACCGGTTCGGTTGACCGTTTGAGTGGTCCCGTGTCACGGTAGGTTGATTCGTTGAGTCGCTAACCCGTGAGGCTCGCTTACCGGTGTTATATTTCCATTGATCTATTTCACCTTTGGGCATTAATGTGTAATAATTGACTAAGGTTTTTCGGTTAAGAGTAATTACACAGCTCATGCTCTAAATCCATATCTAAATCATCTGAGCTCCGTTTTAACCCATTCAAGTTGTAGTGAATTCGCTAAAATGTCTAGAATCCATTAAAATTGGTTTATTTTGTTGTTTCAGTAGACTTATTGCATGTATTGTTGTATGCTTTGTTTGTCGTTTAGAATCCGGCAGTTCCAACACTCCGATTTTCTACGAAGTGGTCGCCGAGGTTCCTACGGGTCAAGAGCAAGGCAAGTCATACATACAACATTGATCTTGTTGAAGCTATTTTATAAAATCCCCGCTTTTCTATTAAATTGTATTATTTTATAATGCCATGTGGGATGGATGCCTATCGTACTCAACGTTTTGTTACCTTGTGCCATCGATAACTTGGTATATAAATGACTAGATGATTGGTTTAAGAATGCTTAGATCAATTAATTTACAATGGGGTTCACTTTAAATTAGTCCTTAATTACATTATGATGATGTACCACCATGGTAATGGTTTAGTTAACTAAAATATGCTTTAATGGTGGGTTGTTGGTGCATGGTGTTGCAAGTCGTACCCATAGTAATTAAGGACCGATTCTCGCGAATCCCTGAAGATATACACGTACTTACCACATGCTAGCATGGGCTCCAGGCTGAATCTAGAGTGTATCTTAACCTTGTCAATATATCATGGCAAGGGTAGAGGAGATGGTGCAGTTCGGACCTAGCTCTGGTCTCTGTTGTTTTCGGATTTACCTAGGCATGAGTGGGGACTACCCGCTGCCTGTTTAGGAGTGGGGGTAAAACCTGAGGTGGGTATTCTTGGTTAGGGAGAGTTATGCAAAGGGTTTTGTCATGATTTCCCCCTTTGCAGTGCCGTGGTGGTACTTCGAGGCATGGTAACATGTGTGGAATCGTGTCTTGTGGGTAAAGTTGTATACCTCTGATCAAAGTAAAACTATTCGAATAGCCGTGCCTGCGGTTATCGGGTGGACAACTAGCTCACCGTGATTAGTATCTGTTAACGACCAAATTTGGTAAATCATAAATTGGATTTGGAGTCAAAACCGAAGCCGATTTGGAAGGAGTTTGTTTCTCAGGAACATAGTACGCATAGGCTACAGGTTGCATCGGTTACTGTCTGCATTTGCTGATACTGAATCGGACAAGGAGAAGCCAATGTAGCCGATTTTAGTAAGATGATTCTAGAATCATTGTCGGGATCGGTTGAGGTGTTTAACAAGTATTGCCATGTATGGATTAAGTCCAAAGAAGGCAATTGTATCTATTAATTAGGATATTCTGGTAGTTTCCTTAGAGATATTTTCGGTAAGAGTCCGCTTAAGGGACTTGTTCGTATTTTTGAGTTGTAATAGAGATAGAATCGTGTCCAGCAAGGACATATCATGTATGTTGGGTATAAATATGATCCGAGACCTTGTAAACAGATGACGAACAGTTCAATAACACTTTCGGCGCATCGCCACCCTTTTCTATTTTCATTATTTTGACGAGTTCTTGCTTTTGAGTTGGGCTGCATCAGTTTCGTTCTCCGACGAAAAGGTAAAGCTTGTTATGGTGGCTTGCGTTCTCGGGATTAGTGCTTACATCTCTATGACACTCTAATCCTGTTTATGTAAATCGTCGAATTATCATATATGCTATATAATCTAGATCGATATTGCTATCTAACCTCATCGGCTAGCCTCTATTGTCGAAAACTGCCGATAGGGTTAGATACTGACTTCGAATTAGATTATATAGTATATCTATCATCATGAAAAGTTTGTCATCAGCTTGTTTAGATCTTATGTTTCTCTCTGTGCTTAATGCTGCATTAGTTAAGTTTGATTTATTAAGTAATATTTAGAACCATAATATCTAGCTTGTTTGATGATTGCTAATTTAAATAGCACCGGAGTTTAAGCCGATCTTACCTGATTTAGTTATCTTGTTCCTTATATGTTACTTGATATGCTAAATCTGTCCTTTATATTGAGATCTAACTTGGATGAAATATATTAAGCCTATTATCAGTCTGTTAGGTTATCCTGATGTTAGATTGATTCCTGTTTAGTATATTTCATTTATATCAATATCTTAGTATAAAGTAGTATTGGAGTAATAGCCGATACATGTTAGATTTGCTTTATCGGCTATGCTATGAATATATATAATTTTTAATTTAAAGTAATTTTAGACATAAGTGATT
This sequence comes from Oryza longistaminata, assembly GCA_009805545.1. Lineage (NCBI taxonomy): Eukaryota > Viridiplantae > Streptophyta > Magnoliopsida > Poales > Poaceae > Oryza > Oryza longistaminata. The sequence continues at coordinate 13,645,347 of CM020189.1, forward strand.
TATACTGTCTCGGCATGCTGTCCGATCTATCGCAATCACTTGGTTTAAACATATTTCGATGTATAGATTGTATATTATTGATATCTACAACCAATCAGGTAGATCTAACTATTTCCATGATTTATATTTCATTTGACAATCTTATACATGTTGCATCGGCTTAATATTGAACGATACGTCATCGGCTATCGTTGATATATTTAACTTTGCTTCTCTTTGTCTCTTGTTGGTTGCAGGATCAACCAACTGGCATGCCTTGAACCCGAAAGCAAATCTTTGGACCTGCACTAGAGTAAAGCAAATCTCTCAGGCTAGTGTGTGTTTTTCGCATCGACAGTCTCATACTAAATAATATGACTTAATGAACTGGTGTAGTTCAGGTGGTTTGGTTGGGCCGGTTGCAACCTGGTTTAGCGTTGGGCAGTGATATTTAATATTGCTTAACTATATCTACTATTTTATTGTATTCAAACTATGATTTATAAATGCTACTTTTATGCAAATATCCTATAGCCTTTCATTTGTGAATATCTTGCACCATACCTTTCCATTGGTATGACTTGTTGAGTACATTGGTTGGTACTCAGTCTTACTTTATTTTTCCCCAATCCCAGAGACAAAGAATTATTCAAATGGAGAATATTTTGAGGATTAGGCTTGATCTGGATATTGAGGATGCCTGTGGATTTGGAAGAAGCTACGTTTTTGTTGAGAAGATCTTCGTTTTGAGTTTTCTTTTATTTTATTCCGCTGCGTTTGTAAGACTTATTTATTATTTTTGTAAGATGTGGATCTGTGTATCAATTTGTCATTTGTATACTCTGGCTAGTCCTGGACAAAGATTTTTCTACACATTCTGCTTGAAATTCGGGTTAGCAAATTTCTGGGCGTGACAAGAGGGCACTTCAAATCCTAGCCTTTCCACTCCTTTTATAGGCTCAAGGGTGGCTGAAACCCTAACTCAGCCGAAATCTGAGCCGTTCATTGATCCTTACCTTTTAAGGAAACATCGGAGATTTCACCTATCCTTTTATAGGCTTAAGGGTGGCCACTGAAACCCTAACTCAACCGAAATCTGAGCCGTTCGTTGATCCTTACCTCTTAAGGAAATATCTGAGATTTCAGCCACGTAGTTGGCCACAGATCCAATCTCCCACAGAGAATCCACACCGATCCACGCGCACTCTTCCGTGCAGCCCAAACCGCAGCCGCCACGTGTCCTGGCTTCTCCGCGCGCTCGTCAGCCCTGGCCCACCTAACAGTGAGACAAAGCGGCGACCTCCCCGTGCTCGTTCCATCTGTGGCACCGCAATCTAGAGTGACTTCCTCCGCGCCAATCAGGAGCCTGTATTTTATATATACAAACTTTACATGAATAAATTCGATAAGAATATAATTTATAAAATTTCAAAACCAACACAAATTGCTTATATGGTCAGCAAGGCCCATGTGCATGGATTCTCCCCTCCCTTGTATTTGGCATGGTCAAAAAGGCAAAGAAGATGGGCTATGCCCGTAATAGAAACAAGGCAAAAAATGGAAATTTTGACAAATCACTGGTGGAGAAACCATCTTTGGTCGGTCGGCCGAAATCCACAATAGTTCCGGATCCATTTAAAACCGGGACTAAAGATGGCTACAACGGGCATATGAGATCTTTAGTCCCGGTTGGTAACACCAACTGGGATTAAAGATCATCTTTAGTCCCGGTTGTAGAGATGTCAGACGTTGTCAGGGCCCCCGGGATCTTTAGTCCCGGTTGGTGTTACCAACCGGGAACTCGGGACTAAAGATTCCCTTTTATATCGCCTTCTTCTCCTCACTCGAGAGCAACTCTCAAAATTTCTCAAAACAGAGGGGAGGTCTGCCAAAATCTTCTCTGTGACATATCTTTTTCTTAGTGATTAACTACACAATCGGAGGTTTCTAAAGAGTTAGTAACTTTCATTCCCCCAATGTTCTTTCGTTGTTTATATTACTTCTTGGAGCTATGTTCTCATCACACATTCTTTTTTATCTCCAAAACTTGTTGTATAGTTGATGAGAGAGAAAATTCTGTGTGGGAACGAAGACATATACCTACGAAATTTTATTACTCATAGTCTAACATACTGCATGAAAACTTAAATCTTAAAAAAATACACCACCTAACTAAATTGCAACAATGATAAGTACAACATTAAATATTAGTTTCTAGACTCTTCAAAAATTGTTAACAAGAATTGCGCTTGTCCGAAAGAGTTTTTAATCTCATCTTTACATCATCACTCCGTTTGACCTGTCATTCATCTGTACGAAAATTTATTACTGTACGATTCTTTTTTCCATCATGTAGATGAATCGGCAATGGCATGTACAGCTGACCGCCCGGTCAAGAGTTTATCGAGCGGGTGCATTAATCTTTTTTAGCAGGGCCGACCAATAACAGCGTAACGGTTTATTTGTTGTCAATCCCGCAACACATGTACAGACCCACCAGAAGGAGCTCATTCATGCGACCAGGACTATTCATTCATCTGTCTTGCACAGTCGGGGTTCAACTGCAAGCTATAATCGTTTGAGTCGGCGCTCATGCCCAAACCTACTAACTTGCTCTGGATCACCACTCTGGCAGTTCTTTGCAATGAAGGCAAAAGGTGGCTGCTTAGCTGACAGCGCCATTTGGCGATTTAATTAAAACCCTCTGTCAAAGAACATCTCTTCCGGAGGGTAAACAATATTGCCTGAGACACAGTATGAGCTAGACAGCATAGTCTGCCGTAGGACCTACGACAGTTCAGCCAAGATTCCACCGCATGCCCGAATGCATTGTATCCTATAGTCGTGGTGGAGAGTACAGCACCTAGAAGCATGCCCTGTTTGTTATAACGCACCTACGATACAAGATTCAAGACGAACGAGCATCCATGTGTAGGTTGACGGG
>CM020189.1:13652491-13709433 GCA_009805545.1 Oryza longistaminata
CTTATGTGGCATCAGAAGTCAGGAGACAATTGAAGCCTCGAAGTCCAGAAAAGAAGATTCCTATAGACCCGAGTGTTATGAACTTCTTCAGGGGTATGTCTGCACCTGCCAAGGAGGCCATAAAGCTATCGGACTATGAGCGAACACTTAAGAAAGCATATTCTGCAAAGTCCAAACCAGTCCCTCAGCTTGGAGAGCAACCAAACCAGGAGGTCGAGCCGTTGGTGACCGGTGAAGAAATTGGAATAAAAGAATTTATTTCTGAAACCGGGCTAACTACGGATCAATTGCTACGAGGCGCACCAATCCCAAAGGCGGAAGTGAATACAAGTACGAACTCGGTAAACCGCTTGTCAAGCCTGAGCAACTGCAGTCCCTACCGACACAGATGTACAAATTCCATCAACTGTACATGGAAATGAGCGCCACCGGTAGAGAGATGATCAGAGCGAGGATCGACGTCTCTATTATGAGTTGTTGGATTTTGTAAGTATCGTTCAATTAGATTTCTTATTACGTTTCCTTTAATTAATTAGGTCCTTGTATATAAGTACACCATATATAATATATACTTCCTTTTATCGCTGTAGAATGGAGATTCAAAGGGCCCGACGGCGGGGGGTTTTCGATACTGGTTTCATCGACCCTCGGAAAATAAACATCGCAATGATCGACAAGTATCCGCAAGCCACAGAGGACAATCTCGTCCATCTCCTGAAGGTGCAGCATTACAAGACGTTCATACTATTGTCGTACAACACACAATTAGTTTTTTCTGTCTTCCTATCAAATTTCATTCCCGTACGTACATGCTAAGTGTTTCATATGTCATGCATCCGACGCACATTGCAGATTCCACAGGGTCCTTTTACTCTTCGATTTGGAGGCCTGCGTAGTCATTGTATATGACTCAATGGATAAAAAAGAGTCTACGTTTGACCAGGTTTTTGAACATATAGACAGGTAATGTCATAAGTTCCAATGTTATTACGAATTTTGATATAATTAATTGCTACTACGAATCATAGCTTTAAACTCCATGTAGGGCTTGGTATCGGTTCCGTCATTTGGTCCGCGGCAATTGGAAAGAAAAACTTAGGCGGAAGTTTAAATTTCATGTGAGTACACATGCATTACATTTATATTGAATCTCCAATTCAAATACAAGCGTATATTAATTAGATCTCTCGCCGTTTGTGATGTATATATAGTGCGCAAAGCAAGACCAGGGAACTAACTTGTGCGGCTACTACGTGTGCGAGTATTGTCACTGCCTTGTAGACCAAATCATCACCACAAGAGAGCTCGATGTACGTACAAATAAATTCAAAATTTCATTGCGTACGTATCGATTTGTTGTTTACTAATTAATTTCATACATTCATAGGTTATTCGCATGAGGGATAACCTCACACACAAGGAATTTATCACGGCGGTTCAAGAACAACTCATGTGATTCATCAACGAACAAGTCCTTGATCCCAAGGGTGAATTCTACTACGACAGAAATACAATTTATAGCTCGTTAGCTTCTGAGATAACGACTACTACGTCGAAGTCGTAGCTAGCTAGGACATAATGAATTGTAATTAATACATGTCTATTTTTCTATATGTACACATTTACTTTAGTGTAAATATATATTTTGGTCATATATATGCACATAAAATGTTAAGTGCTTTAATATATATATATGCATTTGCATACATATATGTATAAATACATATATATTATGCATGTATATGTATTGAAACATATAATATCTATGAGCGAACGCTGAAGAAATCATCTTCTGGAAAGTCCAAACCAGTCCCTCAGCTTGGAGAGCAACCAAACCAGGAGATCGAGCTGTTGGTGACCGGGGAAGACATGACGATCGAAGAATTTATTATTGACACCGGTCTAACTACGGATCAATTGCTAGGAGTTGAACCAATAGAAAGGGCGGAATTGAAATACATGTACGAACTCGGTAAACCGCTTGTCAAGCCCGAGCTGGTGCAGTCCCTAGCCACACAAATGTACAAGTTCCATCAGCTGTACGTGGAGATGAGCGCCACCGGTAGAGAGATGATCGGAGCGAGGATCAGGGACCCGGACTTCTTGCAAGGAGATGATATTCTCTTGATCAATTTCAAGGGAATCTACGAAGTATACCAGCTGGGCGCCCTCGACGTCTCTATTATGAGTTGCTGGACTTTGTAAGTATATCGTTCAATTATAATTCTTAATTACTACGTCTCCTTTAATTAATTAGGTCCTTGTATATAGGTAGACTATATAAAATAAAATACTCCCTTTTATCGTTGTAGAATGGAGATTCAAAGGGCCTGACGGCGGAGGGTTTTCGATACTGGATTCATTGACCCTCGGAGAGTAAACGTCGCAATGTTCGACCAATATCCGCAAGACACAGAGGACAATCTCGTCCATCTCCTGAAGGCGCAGCATTACAAGACGTTCATACTGTTGCCGTACAACACAGAGTTAGTTTAATTTTACTGTCTTCCTACATACCAAAATTCATTCCCGTACGAACTTGGTAAGTGTTTCATATGTAATGCATCCCACGCACATTGCAGATTCCACTGGGTGCTTTTACTCTTCGATCTGTCGGCCTGCACCGTCAACGTATATGACTCAATGGATAAAAAAGAGTCTACGTTTGACAAGGTTTTCGAACTTATAGACCGGTACTGGCATAAGTTTCTCTGTTAATTCAGAAATTCTTGTTATGTTAATTATTTCTACTACGAATCATATCTTTAAACTCCATGTAGGGCTTGGTTTCGGTTCCGTCATTTGGTCCGCGGCAACTGGAGAGAACGACTTAGGCGGAGGTTCAAATTTCCTGTGAGTACACATGCTCTACATTTATATTTCTCCGATTCAAATTAATACATACAACTGTATATTAATTAGATCTCATGCCGTTAATTTGTCATTTATTTGTAGTGCGCAAAGCAAAAGCAGGGAACTAACTTGTGCGGCTACTACGTGTGTGAGTATTGCCACTGCCTTGCAGACCAAATCATCACCACAAGAGCGCTCGATGTACGTACAAATAAATTCAAAATTTCATTACGTAACGATTTCTTGTTTAATTACTAATCAATTTCATACATTCATATAGTTTATTCGCATGAGGGATAACCTGACCACACACAAGGAATTTATCGCGGCGGTTCAAGAACAACTCATGGGATTCATCAACGAAGAAATCATTGATCCCACGGGTGAATTCTACTACGACGGAAACACAATTCACCGGTCCTTAGCTTCTGAGCTAGCAGCGACTACTACTACGTCGAAATCGTAGCTAGCTAGGACATATAATGGATTGTAATTAATACATGACTACATATGTTTCTATATGCATGTGTACACATTTTCTATAATGTAAATATATTTTGGTCATATATATATCTATATACATATGCATTTGCATAACATATATATGTATAAATACATATATATTATGCATGTACATATGTGCTGAACCATATATACATATAATATAATATAATATATATATATATATATATATGTATGCATATATATGTATTGAAACATATATATGCATGGTTTATATATATGTATATATATCATGCAGCAACAGGGCCATGCAAATAAAAAAAAAAGGGCAGCTCGATCTTTAGTCCCAGAACTACAGGGGTTACGAACCGAGACTAATAAGGGTTTCTCCACCAATGAATCGTGCTCGCGAACAGTCAACGACCGCTCGCCCATTAGCTTTCTCGTCTCTGATTGCCTCGACTAGACTCTCACATCGCCGCCCTGGAGATATGCGCGTTGCACTGTGTTTTGCTCGCGTGATGTCGATTCGGGACGGCAGCTGTCACAGCCATAGTGTTTTTTTTTCTCTCAAGCTATTTGATGCTTTGACTTTCTTTTTAGGGTGCATGATTTTTTTTTCTATTCATCAGTAGTGCATGCTGCATCAAATTGAACCAAAACTACACTTTAATCGGTATGTTGGGAAAACTGTTAAATGTGCACAAAATTTCATAGAAGTTTAGAGATGTTTTAATTTATTCAAACAAATCAGGTTTGAACCCTGTAAGATTCAAACAAATCTCAGCCTGCGATGTATTCTATTATTATGTACTAAAAGTCCATTAAACTTCTTCAAAACACTCTCACGTCGCCACTTGGCGCTCTAATAAATTAGTGAAAGTACTCCTAGAAATTCTAAGAAAAAGGCAAAAGATCTAGCCATTGATTTTCATTTAAACCAGTGAACCCATAATTTTGCATCGTTAGATTAGATTAATCTCCGCAGCCCCTCTCCTACCAAAGCCCTCTCTAGGAACCTGCGGCACATAGCTGCCACCTCCCGTACGCCCCTATTTCTTTTTCTTTTCCTTTTTATTGGTTGTTAAGATATTTAATGGCCTATTTTATATAGAAACTTAATTAAATTCACACTTCTCTTTTTTTAACGTGAAGGCTGAGATCGGACTATGCACCGCTTGCATCCATGCACTTGGCATGCATTTGTGGTTTATACTTTTTGAGTTGGTCCTTTTAAAAATAAATAAACAGTATTTTAAGTGATTATAGCTTTTAAATTGTATATAACCAATTTGTGATCGATTTGAACCATTCGGTATTTCTTTACTTAAACGATTTCAGCTACATTGAACTATATTTCAGAATACAAGACAAATATTACATGTTGGACCCAAGACCACTAAATTAAAGACAATCATTAAAAATTCTCAAACTTTTTTTTATGGAACTGATCTTTTGACGGAAAATCATGGGGCAAAACATTAAAATTTTCCACCGTTGGATATGCTTTAAGATGCATGCGTGGAAGTGAGAAAAAAATCAAATGGCGCATGGATACCAAGGATCGAACTGGCGATCGACGCACAAAACACTAGAGCATGTGTTCACTACCAAGCTTTGTAACATTTTCTATTTTACATTACTCCCTCCAACTTTTTCTATTTTACAATACTCCCTCCATCTACTTTTGATAGTCATATTTCCAAATCTAAAAAAATTTACTTTTGATAGGCATATTTCAATCCAACCACCTATCATCTTATTGACTTTCTCGGATTTAATGCGTGACTCTCCACTCTTCCACACAATATTGGCTACATGGGCATCGAGAAATATAAATATTAATAAATCACTTGTTTACGAGGAATAACTAGTAGCATGTTTAAATGGATGATAAGTATAATTACTTATCCTTGGTCGTTGTGACAATATGAAATATGACTATTAAAAGTAGATGAAGGGAGTAATAATTACATCTTTCTTGTACTGCAGTTACATACGAGTTACAAATGTAATTACACTGCTATTTTACGATAATTACATTTGCCAGATTTTTAGGGGGATTTTCTACCGAATGTTAGATAGGCGGCGGTAGCGCGGCGTTGTAACATACCGAAAATTAGCTATTTTCTAATCTTGTATCATGCTGGGTTTTATGTTCTTAATAACCTCTTTAAACTTAGGAAAATATAATTAGCGAGACCTCCTAAAGCTAACCTGCATAAAATCCCTCTTTGATATTCAAAAGCCTTTGTGATTTTCATTTAAAATTTATCTCGAAATATTCCTTGATTTGGTTTTAATCTAAAACTTTCTTTCGACTAAAATTTCTTCTATTTAAAACCCTTTCGAATTATGGTCCAAGAAAATCTTCCAAACCAAATCCTTTCCAATTCCAATTTTATTGGAATTAATTGTTAACTCATCCTTTGATCTCAAACCTATCATTTGATCCTCGATCTAAATATCTAAATTCCTCCTTTTGATCTAGCCACCAATTTAATTTCTGTGGCTTGATTTTCTTCTCGGCACATGAATAATATTATTACAAATATTGTGAATAATTGCTCTTGTGCTAAGAGAATAGACTTTGTCCCTCCGTCCCAAATCCAAAACCTTATTTAGCCCATATCTAATTCTCTAAATTTCATACCACATATTTTGGACTAAAATTTTATTTACTCTACTCCCTCCATATTCCCTCCACATCCTCAAAAATATTCAAATCTAGAGCCATATTATTTATGGTGTTGAATATTTTGAATTTCTATTTGAGTGCATTAAATAAACTCCCTCTCCAAAATATTGCACTCAAACCAACTAGAGAAATATTTCTTTTGGAAATTATATTCAAATATAATTTCCTTCTAAACTCTCTCTTAGTCAGTTTTCCTTCAAATTCAAATTATTCAAATCCTTTTTCAAAATCTAGCTATCCAAATTCCTCTAAATCTATTATTTGAATCTCTAGAAAAATTAGACTTTCTTTCTCTTTAAAGTGGGCCGAATTCCCCTTCTCTTCCTCTCACTCCCTTGGCCCAAACCGGCCCATAGTTGAGCCGCCCCCTCTCCTCCTCTCTGTTCAACCGAGGAGAAGAAGAAGAAAGAGACGGGAAGAAGAAGAAGAAGAGAAAAAGAAAAAGAAAAAGAATCCCTGACAGGTGGGCCCATGAACAGTACATTTTCGTCTTTTCTAGATTTAATTCAAATCCCAATCTTTAGAAGCCCATATCTTCTAAACCGTAGATCCGATTCCAGTGAAACTTGGACCTAAATTTATCTAAATTCAAACCCTACATTTTGGTACCAAATTTGCTATTCTAATATTTTATTTGAATTTCCTTAATTTATTCAAATGCCATTTGAATAAATATTTGATTTAGTCTTACATTTGAATTTCCAATTTAAACTTAGATTTTCCTTTCAAATGTTTACTTTTTATCCAAAAAATACCCTTTTGCCACTAAACAACCACGTTTGGAACTTTACGCCTTCCATGGGGACGTTCGCACGGTCTTCTGACCCCGATGTTGAACCTGTTGGTTGTAAAGTCCGACAAAACCCAAACCCAAGGTCGAAGTGATGCTCCTGACACCTTAATTACGCCTCAATGCGTATAACGTTCAGAGCTTCACTATTCCCTCGACCTCCACAGCACGCCGCACAGTTAGCTTTTAAGCTCTGTGTGATCCTAGCCGCTCCGCCGCCATTCACGGTTGTCGGAGTAACACCTCCACCCCATTAAACCTATACCCACCTCCTATTCTTCTAGCCGATATGTTGTCTATCGACACCAGCTAGAAATGACACCAAACCTAGTCGTCATGCTACACACAATTCTAATGACGATTAGCAAACACCCAAATCCCAGCCGATAGTCATCCTACCTCGATATCGGCTTAATCAAATGAAACCCAAGCCAGCCTGCCATCCAAACTCCATATCAGCCATTTACCCTCTAACTACCCATAGCTTAAACATGAAATACGAGCCGATATGCTATCCTATTTCAGCATCGACTCGAGAACAACTAAACCCTAGTCACTATTCTACCAAAGCCTAATCTTGACTCACATTAGCCACATACTCGCCCAACCATTTATATCCCCCTACTCTCCAAGCTACTAAGGCCTTCACATAAAATATAAGCGACAGTAGTTGCTTAACCCCCTCTAGCGTCCAACCTTCTAAAACCTCCACATAAAATCCTAGTCCCATACCCTATAATAGAAATATACCATACCCTAAACCCTTGCCCTTCTAGTTGTTTATCGTTTTATTGCTATTTATGGCTTTTATTGAATTTGGTTCTTCCTTTTCTTTAATAGAGTCTATTTTATTCTGGATGGCAACCTGTGGTATTTCGAGCATCGGATAATCAGGTTGCCTATCTCGGATTTATTTGCGTTGGAGCAAGGCAAGTTATTATTCTTCCCTTTGAGCATAATTACCTTATATTCTATATCTCTATTCTATGCATTAGCCATTCATGATTTTGAATGCATAACCTGAACATATAGCAAACCAGATATGCTAGCTTTTGCTTAGCCCTGCCTAGTTAGATTGCATAAAAATTTAATGAACTTAGATTGGGACAGTACGCAGGAATTGGTTGATTTTCGGGTGGCTAGTACTGTCTCGATCGATATAATTGCCACCAAATACTTATGTCAAACGAACGAGTACGACCGCAGCTTCTAGAATGGGGATAGACCTAGTTATTAGGTGAATTAACAATGTGGTACCTCTGTACAGTGGTTCTTATCTAAGTCCTCGCGAAGGAGGCAAACTTATGCCGCGAAGGGCAAATGTGATATTTACCGAGGTGCAGGTAAATATCTTGATTATATTGCGATCGCTGTGTGTGTATATTGTGAAAACCTGGTTGAGATGACGTGGGGTCTCTCAACCAGTTCTCTCTAAAAACCTCGGGAACGCCAGAACTCCTCTCGCTGCTGATAACGTTACGTTCAGAGCGCATGGGGACTAGAGTTCATGGAACAGGTGCCACTATTGTTAGTAACCTATTACTAGGCATGACTAAGCTAATGAATATTGGCAAGTCATGGATTGCGGGTAAAGCGTACATTTACTGCAGTAAAGTATAAATGAATCTATTCAAATAGCCGTGCTCACGAATTTGAGCATTGGGACTCATATGGTATTTGGTTAGAAACTTAATTCCAAACCTTATTAAATACTGTTGCATTTAAAACATTACAGGCTTTCTTCCTCTATATTCTTTGCTTTCTGCAAGTAAACCTAGCTCTACACAAATATTACCATTTCATGTATTCATTGTTGATTAATATAATAGCTTGCTGAGTATGTGGTACTCACCCTTGCTTCAACCCCTTTTTCAGAGTCAATTTGGAGTTCTTATCGAAGCTGGGAGTTCAATCATATAAGTTAGTTTCATTTCAACCTAGTTCTCAAGTCTAGATTAGTTAGATGGTTTAAGTTTATAATAAAACTTTAGTGTTTATATCCTTCTATAGCCTCTGCTGGACTAGTTAGCCACAATCTTGTAAATTCCCCTATTATTTTATGTAATAACATCTTCTTTGGAGCCTTGTCCAAATGTATGCAATGAAGATCCAGATTGTTGAACCTGTATCAATCTACTGATCCAGGGCTTGATACAGTCTAGACATGTCGGTTTCCGAATCATTAGTTTTGGGATCCGACACGTAGGTAGATCGGCATCGAGCAGGCAGAGTGGACCGCGCCGACCCAGGCGGCGTGGAGCAAGCGGCGCGGAGCCCGAGCCATCCTGCCGCGGATGATGGCCGGCACGCCGGTCGGCGACGAGCGCAAGCACCAGGCTCGGCGGCGAGGCTCTCCAGGGGCGCGTCGTCCCCCGGTCTCCGGCGAAACGACGTCCAGCATGGCAGACGAAGGCAGCGCGGCATCCGGGCGGCGGAGAGAGAGGCGGTGTCCAGCCCCACGACAGCACCACCAGCATCACGCCGGAGGCCAGCACGCCGGAGTAGACCACCGACAGCAGCTGATGTCCAGCCCTAGCCACCACTTCGTGGGCTCCCTGTCCAGCCACAGCGCGAACGCCGCCGACTGCGCGCCGCTCATCACATACATCAGCTCCGTGCTGGTGTAGTGGAATGGGTACTCGGCGCTCAGCTTCACCTGCAGGATCAGCCACAGTGCGTAGAAGATGCAGCTGCCGACCACCAGCATCGACCCCATCATGTGGTTCCTGGTGGCGTCGCCCGCGGCGCGGGGTGGCGCGCCTGCAGGGCGGCGACGAGGTCGAGGTGGGTGTGCCAGGGTTTGAGCTCGGTGCCCTTGTACAAGGTGAGCAGCATGGCGCCGCCGACCCTGAGCAGCGTGCCGTCGACCTTGGCCTGGCCTGCGGCGATGCAGATGGCGAGGCGCTCGTAGCGGCAGAGGACGGCGAGGACGAATGTGACGGCCGGGATGAGGTTGGTCATGGTGGTGGCGAAGGTGGCCGACGTCAACTTCATCCCGGAGATGTACAGGTCTGCTGGTGGGGGTGAAACGTGCGGGAACGGCGGCCGCCTCCTCTCCGCCGGGCTGCCGCCGTGCTTCCCCACTGTGGCTGCCGCCCTCTTTCTCTCCCGCCTCTCCCCCGCGGCCTCCTCCCTAGCCGCCGGCCGGCTTGCCTAGACTCCAAAGAAGAGTGAGAGAGAGAGGAGCAAGGGAGAGAGATGATGTGGCATCCTGACGTGGGGCCCACGTGGGTTCCACGCTGACTCAGCCGCTACGTAGGGTGAAACCAGGGCCAAAACCACCGAAGGACCTATTGTAACTGGTTTTGATTAGTTAAGGCACGCCGGATATCTGGTTTTGCGGTTGAGGGATGATTTTGTAACTTGATGCCAAGTTGAGGGACCTTCGGTGTACTTTTTCTTTTCCGTTCCTCAGTTTGGATCCTTACATTTTGGCGGGCGGCTACAACTTTTGGCTATGTTACGCCATTTTGCGCCGAGAGTAAGAGATTTGGGCTGGGGCTTTGGCCCAAAAGACCTACCTATGACCGATCTCGGCCTCTGGAACGTGGGAGAGATGGGCCGGTGCCCTGGGTGGCCAGGAAAGGAGAGGACTGGAACATGATGTAGGGAAAAATTGAGAGAAATTTCGCGGGAACTTCATGGAATGACCGACTTGACTCTGGCGCGCAATAAATTAAGATGTGCCCTCCAAAAAAACAGAAAGAAAGAGGTGGGTGAGGTATATACAGACATGGAGAGAGACCAAGGGGGAGACCGGGAAAGCATGCATAGGAAAGGAGAACGAAAGAGGTGGAGGGAAAAGGAATAAAGGAAAAGGGAGAAGCGAAATCTCGTCGGACCTTCCTGCAATTTCATTTTCAGGAAAAAATTTCAATGGAGACGACGGGAATTCAGAAAATAAAAGCTTAAGCTCTAAAGCAAACAACTAATTAACTCCAAGGAAGAACGCGCGCGAAACAGCTCGAGACGGACATAATGTATATATTATTAGTCAAATTAAAGCTATGTTTATTTTGAAGTTTTCGTTAAGTTGGTTAGAACTAAGCGAGTAAACATTACGCCAAAATTGGATCTCCAAAATTCAGGATGTGGCATTATGCATCACCACATCGGTCATCAAAGCAGTGGAGAGCGAGCATCTGCAACTTTATAACAGCTCTATCTGCTACCTTGCTCTTCGATGTCATGACAAAATTAAACCTAATCGTGGGCATATGCTTTATACTATCGCATGCAGGCCAGCATGTGCATCCATCATCAATTAGGGCACCTTAATTTATTGGTAGCTTGAAGGAGGAGTCTTTCATAACCAACTCCTGCTGCCTTGCCAAAGGAAAGAACAAAGTCCCTGTTTACGTCAAGTTAACTACGGAGTAATATAATTAGCCTAGTCCAGGCTTAATTCTCTGCAGGGACTGTACTTTTTCCCTTTCACTGCTTTTGATGAAAACTTTTACATTTGATCTATAGTATATACGTGCTAGCATGTGAACTAACAACTTCTGAATCGAGCTAGGTTGCTGCGCTGAGACACTATATATACGTATGCAGGAAACTATCGAGAGATATAGAAGCAAGACACATACAGAACCAACAATACAAAGTACAAAGAAATTAACAAGCTTGCTACCTTCAAGAGACCACTCGATGGAGCATGGAGGTATGTACACTTACGTATGTTATAATGCGTTAGCCCCATCAGCTTTGTCCTGCAGCTAGCACGACCATCACATCACAGAGATCGTCGTTCCTTCTAGTATCTTATATGCAATTCCTTCGCAAATATAAGAGATCATAGTATCCAAAATTTGTTTGTAACTATAAACGATTCTAGAGTACTATTTTCCCAACCAATGACATTCCGTTTAATTATCAGCAAATTTTATTCCCAACTATTACTACTTTTGATTTACCTGTTAATAAGAGGCATCATAGTCTTTTCTACATCCTCAATCTCTGTAAAATTCTGTATTAGGGAGTACACAGATCACTTGAATTCTACAAAACCTTTTGCCGAGGAAATGTACACTGGAAATTAAATCTTAATAACAGTGCACACAATTTCAGAACAATCTCCTTTAATTTCTTTTAGCATATAATCCTCTGATTATATTATAGTGTTTTCCCAAACTTTTTTGTGGTCTGAAATTATGATATAAATCCCAAAACCTAGCTCTAGCTAAACGCTGGCCATTTATAAGCTTCAATTAGCATGATATTATGTAAATTTAGAAGAGCCATGTTGCAAGTAATTCCGTACGTAAGTGCAGTTTTCCCTCCTTATTTCATCCCTTCGACCCTTCCTTTAAGTTCTTAAAATTTTTATTATGGCCGTGTAACATTTCTGAGCCATTAGATCGAGTGAAGGAGATGGTTAGTTTGTGCTTGCTGCAGCTACGGATTACTTGTTTTTAAATTAAGGAATTTAAATTTAGGCTTTTTCTTTATCAGTTTCAACGTCCAAATCTCTTCCATGATTATATTAATTTAAGGAGACACGTAAAATTGCTAAATTATTTGTGAAAATCAAATTTCCCAATCGCACGCTCTGTATTATAATTTGCTATTGTAACAAGCATAGCTGCTGAAAAATAAAGGAGGCGAGAGAATAAAAAGGGGTGTAATACCTCACAGCCTCTACTCCGTAGTATATAAATTAAAGTAGCCCACCATGTAGCTCATAGAGTGAACAATATATAAAAAACATTTTTTTATGGCTGTCAAAATATGTTTTCACAAGAGGCCAGTGGTACTGCTAGAGACTAATGACGAGTGATAATACAGAATTTTCGCCGGCAGTTGCCAACTGCCAACACCGATCCATTTTCGTGAAAATGAATTTGCACAAACGGTTATGTTATATCGTCCGCCTACGTTAATACAGATCGGGGCTAAAAAAATTGATAGAGTGACACCGTTCTATCCGCCTCTGCCAACACCAAAATAGAATCTGCTCCACGATCCCAAAATCCACAAAAATTATTCCCAAATCCCAAAGTTAACAAATCCACGAATCATCACAATTTACAGTCACAAAATTACCATTCACAAATTTATAATTTGAGCAATCCCCATTCCAAACAAACTAACCGGATTGGACTGTTGCACCGGTCAAGAAGCAGCCCGAGCCGCTCCCACTCATTGTCGTCGTTGCCGAGAGATGAAGGCTGAGCACGGGCCAAGCACAAGCGCCTCCCCACGGATCCGGAGCTCCCGTGTGCACAACCGCTGCCTCTCTCACGTCGTCCAGTCACTACTGAGCCACCATCGATCCTCACAACCATCGCCGACCCGCTGCCGATGAGCCCCATCATCCAGTCATGTCGCCGCCGAGCCGGACACCCCTGCCCATCCTCCACCGCGCCTCCCCTTCCTCCTCTTCGTCCACCGCATTGTCACCCCTCCCCCTTCCTTTTACTCTGCCGGTCACCGCCGCCCCCTCCCCTCCGGCTAGATATGGGAGAGGGAGAGGGAGTGGACTGGAGTGGAGGAGCCGCCGGATCCCGATTTGCCCTCTCGAGGACTATTGGTGGTGGATCCACGCTCCCAACTAGCAGCGTCGTCGTTGCCGTCGTGGCCGGTCATGGTTGCCATCATGGGAGGCCGAGAACCGAGGGCCTCCACCTTCCCAAGGCCCACTGTAGTCGATGTCGTGTGGCATGGAGGAGGGCGTGCGGAGGAGGAGCGGAGCAGACAAGGAAGCGCAGAGGAAGGAGGAGGGTCAGATAAGGTTGTGGGAGTTGCGCGTGTGTGGTTGGGTGGAGTTGTCTATTTTAAGGGTTTTTTTCTTTTTGTTAGACGGGCCTCGTAAATTACCGCCTACGAATATTGATTTTCGCATGCGGTATGTTAAGAGGCCTGCCGCTGAAAATCAACGCATTTTTGCATGCATTTTTTTAGACTCCACTTGTAGAAATCAATTTAAACTATCAGGGCTAGATTTTTAGAACCTCTCGATATTTTCACAAGGAGGAAATTTTAGCTCCGCCTTAAAAAATAAATCCCATGTGTTGCGAAAAATGGTTGTTTAGTAGTAGATGTTGGTGGGATTAGTCGGACATAGAGAGTTTAAACAAGTTGAGGCCATCGTATTA
Source organism: Oryza longistaminata (assembly GCA_009805545.1). Lineage (NCBI taxonomy): Eukaryota > Viridiplantae > Streptophyta > Magnoliopsida > Poales > Poaceae > Oryza > Oryza longistaminata. The sequence continues at coordinate 13,666,392 of CM020189.1, forward strand.
CACATCCTAATTATATAACCTCTAGGTAAATAAAAATGCAAGTACATACTCCATGTCTCCGTTTTATATTATAAGTCGTTTTGATTTTTTTCTAATAATTTTTTTTAAGTTTGACTATGTTTACAAAGAAATTTAGCAACATCTACAACACCAAATTAGTTCATTAAAACTAACATTTAATATTTTTTGATGATATGTGTATTTTATGTTGGAAATACTACTATATTTTTTATAATTTACTCAAACTAAAGAAAACTTAACTAGAAAAGAAGTTAGAATACATTATACTGTAATATGATACGGAGAGAGTACTGTACAAACAAGCCCCTCTTGCTTCTTGGAAGAGGTGCGCTAATGCATTCGTATTTTGCAGACATATGTTACGATGGGCCTGCTATTAATTTATAGCATATATATATATATATATATATATATATATATATTATATATATATATATTATATATAATTATATATAACTATTCTATACCCCCTCCCTCCCAAGGGCCAAACCCACCTCCCCTCCCTTTTAAGGGCTCAAAACCCACCTCCCACCTCAGTCAAAGGTCAGTCAAAGCACTCCCACGTCAGTCAAACTGCCTACCAACTCCCCCACCACCCACCTCTTCTCAGCTCTTGTCTTGCGAAACAGTGCAGTAACGTGACAGCCATCGTGCAGTAACGACACTGTATCTTACGTGCAGTAACAACATTCAAATTTAGTTGAAATATAGTCATGACTGATCTACTTTTGATTAGCATTTTTTTTCTAACATCATGGTGCAAACGGTTTTAAAAAATCATACATCATATGAGAGATATTGTTATTCGAAGCTTGGGTTTTTTTTGGATCTTAACTCTCCACAAGTAGTAATACTATAGCATTACTACTTGTTACTACTATCTGTTATGCATTACTACAATCCCATCACGACGTTACTGTAAGTATGTAGTAAAGACCATAAGTTTTGTATATATATTTATATTTATATTTAAAATATATTTGGCTTCTGTGTCATCCAATGTAATATATGATGAAATCTGCCGTCACATATTTGCCACGTAAGAAGGAAGTTTCCTCCATATAGTTGAAAATTCAACTACTTTCCAATAGAGTCGAGGGGATTAATTTTTTTTCCTGATAATTAAGCTGGGGTGCATTCTATCTGGTAGGGTGTTAGAGTAGCTACTCTAAAATATTATTATACATTTCTCAATGTTGATTAGGCCGTTATCTTGCCAGTTAAACAGTGGTCAAAATCGTATTTACAACACATGCATTTACCGTATCTACGTATTTACAGTAAATCGTATTTACAGTAGTCATCATGTGTTGTGAAAAATCGTTGTTTTGTAGTAGAAGTTTAAAGGGAAATTACACGATAATTGTGCGGCGATGTTAATTTATTGGGTTTTATACAGTTGAGGCTGAAAAATCATAATAAGCCAATGGTTCATGATACTTTTGATATTTTGTCACTTCTATGCTTAACTAAACAAGTTTTCACTGATTTTACATTAAATTGATGGATTTAGTAAATATAAAATAAGCACGATTTTTTGCTCGGGATTTTAATTACTTGTTGATTTGGCTACGAGGCCCATGCTATGCTCCTACCAACATCTTCTCCACTTCTCGCAACAAGGGAAGTCGATCTCGATCCATCTCACACTCCATCAACGGCAGAACCAATATTTTTATTTTTTTTTGAAGCAAACGGCAGAACCAATACATGGACAATGCGTTAGGTTCAGGGCGAGGTTACGTTACGATTAGTGTCGGAAGTAAGGCTTTGGGGACGACGGAAGAATAGTAGTGCGGGGCGGAAGAGCAGTGGCACTGGCAGCGCAGGACGGAGCAAGACGAGAAAGAAATCGATCGGATAGGGGTGCGCACGCAGTGTGAGATGGAGGTGGAAGAGCAATAATTAATTTTTAATTTGTTAGGTGGGGATCGGAAGATCTGGTTGAGAAAATAGTCTTGCATCAAATTACCAAAACAACTGATGTTTTATATGGTTAAACAAACATTCGAATAACGGTTCCCATAAATTAATTGATATTTTTGCCAGTTTACCTGTTGATGCTACCTTCAATGTCAGCTAGCATTGATCGGATACTTTGGTTTGCTTTATTCTGTTTCGTTATTTTCTGGTCTTTTGGTCAGTAAACTTTTCTTACCCTGGACAGCTTTTTTGTTACATGATCTCTAGGACACCATCGTGATGCAAATCATAAGTCTGCTACTACAAACTAGTCCTACTCTTGCTGACATAGAACACCTGATCTGCGACTGATCATAAACAATACTCTCTCCTTCCCATAAAAAATAAAATCCAGGAAATAAATTCTCAGGATTGATTTTTTTTATGGGATGGAAGGAATACAGGTTACTTTGATGTAAAAAGTTTACCAACAATCATAAAACAGTGTACCCCAACAACAGATACCTTATCATCCGTCAGTGATGAGTCATTTTCGACAGGTTTCTTTGACCCGTGACCCGTCATCCTTGCCATGCACATGCCAGATCGAGTACTGACTAGAATCTATCATTTTTCAGCAAGCAGCCAAATGAGAATTAACATCCCGTCCTTGGTCAAGGAGCTTATGGCCAGCGGCAAGAACTGCGGGACAGAGAACAGGCGGATTGGCTGTAAGATTATTGAAAGGCCCAACAACTCGCAGGACAAGCCAGACGTGGTGTTCATCGGCCCCTACAACAACGATCCTCTCCACCCGATGCAGAAGGAGAAGATGAAGATGCTCCACCAGTTGCTCCGGGGGGACGACATTCAGAAGAACACTATGCTGACAAGGTTAGCGGAGGATATCAGGGATTTAGAGAGGGAAGCGAGGGACCATTACGCCGATCGTGCCAACAGGATGGAAAGTAGGGAGTTTGTGGAGATGCTGCTGCTGGACGGGTGCTACATTGTTGGCAAGTTCGTGCATCCCCACTGCTGCCACGGCCTTTCAGTTGGCGGGGCGGACGGTACAGGGAGCCCGGCAGGGAGCCACAGCGGAGAAATGGAGTCAATCCAGAACGGCGGTGGGTCGGGGAGCCAGAGCACGGGCGCCACGGCTGCAAGCCAGAGCGGGAGCCCAGTGGTGGACCAGAGCACGGCCACGGAGGGCGGGATGCCGATGCATAGTACGGCAGTGCCCGACGTCTTCTACCTCGTCGACAACCAGATACCATTCTGTGTCCTGGACACGATCCACAATGTGCTCCATGGACGGAGCATCATCAGCTCGTCCACAGTGGTCGCCAACATATTAGCCGAGCACCTCGGGGAGCGTCTCCAAAATCTAGGCTACTCTACGGTGCGGGTGCGTGACACAAGCCCCTGGCACCTGCTTCACTTGGTGTACAAGCACTTCCCGCTCAACGACAACAACGGCGACCACAGCAGTATCAGTATCAATACTAGTGTTGGGCCTGTCGGCACTGCAGTCCCAAATGACGTCGCCGCGGTGGCCAGTGCAGCTGCAGCCTCCACCGACGACCAAACTGTGTACCGCTGGCGCTCGGCGACGCAGTATCGCGAAGTCGGTGTGAAGTTCAAGAAACAGCCGCTCGATGTCGCCAGCAGAGTCCACTCCATTGTCGACGTGAAGCTCGATAACGACGGCAAGACGCTGCTCATCCCGCCGCTTACGGTGGACGACAACACGTGCACGATGCTGCGGAACCTGATGGCGCTGGAGCGGAGCAATCCAACGGAGCTCGGGAGACACATCACGGCCTACTGCCTCTTCATGTCGCAGCTCGCCTGCAACGTGGCCGACGTCGCGCTCTTCGTGAAGAAGGGGATCATCGTGCACGCCATGCGCACCGACAGCGACGCTGCCGACAGGTTGGCTGGCCTCTGCAGCGGCGTCATCGTCGACCTGGACGAGGCAACACACAACTACCTGCACAAGACGAGGCGGCAGCTGGAGCTTCTGTACGAGAGCCGCACTATGAAGTGGTTTGCTTTGCTGCAGCACAACCACTGCAGCACCCCTTGGATGTTGATCGCGCTTGTGGTCGCCTTTCTTGGGTTTACCAGCGGAATTGTCCAGTCCGTGTATACATCGCTGGCCTACTATTACAGGAGGTAGGAAACAGATGTTAGTCCATGCTTCCTCCTACGTCCTACCTAGCCAATAATCATCATTTTCATGTCTCCTTTCCGCACGGATTACCTTTGCGTGCCTGTAGTAACGCTTTGTTTCAAAACATTTCCATATGATTACAAAATATTTTGTGCAAATTGAATTTTCTCCTTTTTCTCTCCTCTATCTAAAGCAAAACTCTTAACATGTGCGCTGTGGATTCACACACATAACACATTCCCGTCTAAAATCAAGCTGAATCGGCAGTGATACGGAAGTCTTCATGCATGCGTCCGCGCACCGCCCTGTAGTCACTGGTGGAGAAACCCTTTGTAGTCCCGGTTCATAACCCCCCTTTAGTCCCGGTTTGGAAACCGGGACTACCAATCCGGGACTAAAGATCGCTATCTTTAGTCCCGGGTGAAATAACCGGGACTAAAGATCGATCACCAACCGGGACTAAAGATCGAGCTAACCTTTTTTTTTTCATGGCCCTATTACTGCATGGTTTATATATATATATATATATATATATATATATATATATATATATATATATATATATATATATATATAAATACTACACATATATTGTTTCAATACATATATATGCATATATATGATATTATATTATATTTATAATTTTCAATACATATGTACATGCATAATATATAGTATTTTATACATATATAATGTTATGCAATTGCATATGTATGTATGTATATATATATATATATATATGACCAAATATATTTACATTATAGAAAAATGTGTACACATGCATATAGAACATACGTAGTCATGTATTAATACAATCCATTATATGTCCTAGCTAGCTACGATTTCGACGTAGCAGTAGTCCGCTAGCTCAGAAGCTAAGGACCTATGAATTGTGTTTCCGCGTAGTAGAATTCACCGTTGGGATTCAAAGGATTTGTTCATGATGAATCCCATGAGTTGTTCTTGAACCGCCGCGATAAATTCCTTGTGTGTGGTCAGGTTATCCCTCATGCGAATAAAACTTAATGAATGCATGAAATTGATTAGTAATTAAACAAGAAATCGATACGTAATGAAATTTTGAATTTATTTGTACGTACATCGAGCTCTCTTGTGGTGATGATTTGTCTGGCAAACAGTGGCATACTCGCACACGTAATAGCCGCACAAGTTAGTTCCCTGCTTTGCTTTGCGCACTACATAATAAATGAACAAAGACGAGAGATCTAATTAATATACAATAGTATGTATTTTAATCGGAGAAATATAAATGTAGAGCATGTGTACTCACAGGAAATTTGAACTTCCGCCTAAGTCTTTCTCTCCAGTTGCCGCGGACCAAATGACGGAACCGATACCAAGCCCTACATGGAGTTTAAAGCTATGATTCGTAGTAGCAATTAACATAACAAGATTTTCTTAATTAACATAGGAACTTATGACAGTACCTGTCTATAAGTTCAAAAACCTTGTCAAACGTATACTCTTTTTTTATCCATTGAGTCATATACGTTGACGGTGCAGGCCTCCAGGTCGAAGAGTAAAAGCACCTAGTGGAATCTGCAATGTGCGTGGGATGCATTACGTATGAAACACTTAGCAAGTTCGTACGGGAATGAAATTTGGTATAGGAAGACAGTAAAATTAAACTAACTCTGTGTTGTACGGCAACAGTATGAACGTCTTGTAATGCTGCGCCTTCAGGAGATGGACGAGATTGTCCTCTGTGGCTTGCGGATATTGGTCGAGCATTGCGACGTTTACTTTCCGAGGGTCGATGAATCCAATATCGAAAACCCCCCGCCGTCGGGCCCTTTGAATCTCCATTCTACAACGATAAAAGGGAGTATATTATTTTCTATAGTCTACTTATATATAAGGACCTAATTAATTAAAGGAGACGTAGTAAGAAATCTAACTGAACGATATACTCACAAAATCCAGCAACTCATAATAGAGACGTCGAGGGCGTCCAGCTGGTATATTTCGTAGATTCCCTTTAAATTGATCCAGAGAATGTCATCTCCTTGCAAGAAGTCCGTGTCCCTGATCCTCGCTCCGATCATCTCTCTACCGGTGGCGCTCATCTCCATGTACAGCTGATGGAACTTGTACATCTGTGTGGGTAGGGACTACAGCAACTCAGGCTTGACAAGCGGTTTACCGAGTTCGTACATGTATTTCACTTCCGCCTTTTCGATTGGTGCGACTCCTAGCAATTGATCCGTAGTTAGACTGGTGTCAGTAATAAATTCTTCTATCGTCATTTCTTTACCGATCACCAACGGCTCGATCTCCTGGTTTGGTTGCTCTCCAAGCTGAGGGACTGGTTTGGACTTTCCAGAAGATGCTTTCTTCAGCGTTCGCTCATAGTCCGATAGCTTAATGGCCTCCTTGGCAGGTGCAGACATACCGCTGAAGAAGTTCATGACACTCGGGTCTATAGGAATCTTCTTTTCTGGACTTCGAGGCTTGAATTGTCTCTTGACTTCTGATGCCACGTAAGCGTCAAGCTCCTCTTGCATGCAATCGTACCCCGGGTCCTTGTTCTTGGCGGCGTCAACTTTCGCCTTCTTCGTTGCCCGTGTGTGGGCAGGCGGTGGAGCTGGGGGGGCCCTTGACTTTGAAGGTGCCGGAAGAGGAGCTTGCGGTATGAAATTGATTAGTAATTAAACAAGAAATCGATACGTAATGAAATTTTGAATTTATTTGTACGTACATCGAGCTCTCTTGTGGGGATGATTTGGTCTGCAAGGCAGTGGCAATACTCGCACACGTAGTAGCCGCACAAGTTAGTTCCCTGCTTTTGCTTTGCGCACTACAAATAAATGACAAATTAACGACGAGAGATCTAATTAATATACACTTGTATGTATTTGAATCGGAGAAATATAAATGTAGAGCATGTGTACTCACAGGAAATTTGAACTTCCGCCTAAGTCTTTCTCTCCATTTGCTGCGGACCAAATGACGGAACCGATACCAAGCCCTACATGGAGTTTAAAGCTATGATTCGTAGTAGCAATTAACATAACAAGATTTTCTTAATTAACAGGGGAACTTATGACAGTACCTATCTATAAGTTCGAAAACCTTATCAAACGTAGACTCTTTTTTATCCATTGAGTCATATACGTTGACGGTGCAGGCCGACAGGTCGAAGAGTAAAAGCATCCAGTGGAATCTGCAATGTGCGTGGGATGCATTACATATGAAACACTTAGCAAGTTCGTACGGGAATGAAATTTGGTATAGGAAGACAGTAAAATTAAACTAACTCTGTGTTGTACGGCAACAGTATGAACGTCTTGTAATGCTACGCCTTCAGGAGATGGATGAGATTGTCCACTGTGGCTTGCGGATATTGGTCGAGCATTGCGACGTTTACTCTCCGAGGGTCGATGAATCCAGTATCGAAAACCCTCCGCCGTCGGGCCCTTTGAATCTCCATTCTACAACGATAAAAGGGAGTATATATTATATATAGTCTACTTATATACAAGGACATAATTAATTAAAGGAGATGTAGGAAGAAATCTAACTGAACGATATACTTACAAAATCCAGCAACTCATAATAGAGACGTCGAGGGCGTCCAGCTGGTATACTTCGTAGATTCCCTTGAAATTGATCAAGAGAATATCATCTCCTTGCAAGAAGTCCGGGTCACTGATCCTCGCTCCGATCATCTCTCTACCGGTGGCGCTCATCCATGTACAGCTAATGGAACTTGTACATTTGTGTGGGTAGGGACTGCACCAGCTCGGGCTTGACAAGCGGTTTACCGAGTTCGTACATGTATTTCACTTCCGCCTTTTCGATTGGTGCGTCTCCTAGCAATTGATCCGTAGTTAGACCGGTGTCAATAATAAATTCTTCGATCGTCATGTCTTCCCCGGTCACCAACAGCTCGATCTCCTGGTTTGGTTGCTCTCCAAGCTAAGGGACTGGTTTGGACTTTCCAGAAGATGATTTCTTCAGCGTTCGCTCATAGTCCGATAGCTTGATGGCCTCCTTGACAGGTGCAGACATACCCCTGAAGAAGTTCCTAACACTGGGGTCTATAGGAATCTTCTTTTCTGGACTTCGAGGCTTGAATTGTCTCTTGACTTCTGATGCAACGTAAGCGTCAAGCTCCTCTTGCGTGCAATCGTACCCCGGGTCCTTGTTCTTGGCGGCGTCAACTTTCGCCTTCTTCGTTGCCCTTGTGTGGGCAGGCGGTGGAGCTGGGGGGGCCCTTGACTTTGAAGGTGCCGGAAGAGGAGCTTGCGGAGGAGTAGGTGTAGGAGCCCGAGGAGGAGTCGGTGCAGGATCCTGAGAAGGAGTCGATGCTGGAGCCTGAGGTGGAGACGGTGCTGGCGGAGCATGAGGAGGAGACGATGCAGGATCCTGAGGAGGAGATGGCCGAGTCGGAGGAGATGGTGCACGAGACGCCGCTTGTCGCCTAGGGAGGATGATGTACCGCCTGCGCCATAGAATAATGGCATGACTTGTGTCTCGTAGATGCGTCTCACCGTCTCCTCCAGGGTAATCCAGCTCGAGGTCCTCGTACACGCGTTCGACCAACTCAACTTCGACCTTCGAGTATCCTGCTGGAATCGGCCTGCAGTGATAAGTACCTGAAGGGTCCGTTGGGATGGCCATGCCCGACGCCACCTTCATGTTGTGAGAGATTATTTATTAGTAATCAACATATATAAACAGCAACTAGCGGAATGGCTAAATCTTACCTTTATTGATAAGTTCTTCAAAGGAATATGCAGCTCACATGGTGCCCGCTGAGTGATGTCATCAACGGGACAGGTCGATCCGTCCTGAGTTTGCATGGCGTCCATGCTCTAGGATCCTACTTGCCCCGTTGAGGCGCAGCTGCTACGGTTTCCTGACGGGCTCACCATTGCAGGAGGAATGGTCGGCTGGAGATCATGGGACCGATGTGCGGCCATACGTTCATCAACCTTCCTTACCACCTCCTCTTGCATGTTGAGTTCGTAGCTCGAAACCTGGAACTCTAGGTCTGCAATCTTCGCCTCGGTATCTCTCTTGCTCCTCATCCGACTCCTGTACGTGTGGATGTCCTCCTTGAAACCAATCTTCCAAGGAATCACCCATTTCCCTCGTGTTCGTCCTGGATGCTCTGGAGACTTGCAGGGCGAGTGTCAGCTCGTCTCTATCTCTGTCCGGTCGGAACGTGCCCTAAGAGGAGGCTTCCACTGCATCTGTTAGTCGTCGCGCAGCCTCTCATATCTGATCGCCGAAGACCAGTGAGCCATCAGCTGGGTTGAGCGTTCCACCGTGAGCATAGCCCTACATGCGCTCTGATCTCCTACTTTCATGCTACACAATAGAATTCGGATGTAATCTGTAGTAACGCTACCAATTTCATATATGCTTCTTTTACGAGGAGATTAAAGAATCCTTATTTTTGCTGTCTTCGCAGCGAGATCACAGCCAATGTAAGCCGGAATGCCTTCGGAGCTTTGGACAGAGATTATCATCGATCAAGCACTTATAATTAATAAAGTAGAAAATATCAACGATCGATGCTTAGGTGGTGTTTGGATTCAGGGACTTAACTCTGGTCTCTATATTTAGACATAATTTAAAGTATTAAATATAGAATACTTACCAAACTAATTACATAAATAAAAGCTAATTTGCGAGATAATTTTTTTAAGCATAATTAATCTATAATTAGAGAATGTTTACGGTAGCATCACATAGGCTAATCATGGATTAATTAGGCTCAATAGATTCGTCTCGTGAATTAGTCCAAGATTATGGATGGGTTTTATTAATAGTCTACGTACGTTTAATATTTATAATTAGTGCCAAAACATCCGATGTGATAGGGAGTTAAAAGTTTTAGTCCCATCTAAACAGGGTCTTATTAATTGCTAATTTTGAATTTATTAAATTAATAAAATAGAAAATATCAGTTTAAGAGATTAGTGAAAAACAAATTAGAGCATCCGAAGACAATTAGGACAGGACATATGTATTTTTAATCCTTATTTGTTTTCAATTATGAGTAAATTATTATTATTACTTCCTTAGAAATTCAAAGCAAAAATTTATGTACTGCTTTCAACAAAAATTAACAAACGTGTATTTAATGTATAACTAATATTTTAATGCACGGGATGATAATAGTTCATAAAACATCCTACAAACACTCCTAATTCACCACGTGACGCTCTAATAAATCTATTTATCTATTACATATTAAAATTAAAATTCCATTAAACATCCAACAAAAGCTCCTAGGCTGTCACGTAACATCATGCAAACACTCCTATACTACCACATGACACTTTAATAAATTAAAGAAATTCCTAAAAATTCTAAAAAAAAGCAAAACATCTAATGATTTTCATTAGTTTCGGTGGACCCATTATTTACCACCATTAGATTTATCTCCAAGAAAAAAAATCCATCTCCCAAAATGGGGCCCACCTTGGCCAATACGAACGTACATAGATTTATCTCCATGAAAAGATTAATCCACCTTCCAAAACAACGTCACTACTAACGTACCTCCTCCCCCTCTCAATTCCTTCTCATATTTTCATGTTTTCTTAGTTAGAAAAGAAAAAAATATACTTCTATTTATCTATCTGTTATATATACTAAAAGTTTATTAAACATCCTACAAATACTTCTTCTAAGCCACCACATAGCGCTATAATAAACTAAACAAATTCGTAAAAAATTATGATAATAAAAGAAACATGTCTAACCGTTAAATTTCATTTAAAACAATAGACACGATAACATTAACCATCGGATAAAAACTAAATCCTCCTGTGTAGATCTGTTTTTTTTTTGAGCTTTGTGCTATGTGAGTGTCCAATTAATCAATAGGGATTTATATATAGAACTGATCTTGGTGTCACAATTTTGTTGTCAGTGTGTGGTTTTGTACTCTATCTGTGTACACACCTAGGTAGTAATTTTGATATTGCAGTTGCATAATCAGATATATTGCCAGTTCAAATTAGATTGTGAGGGGTATTCCTGGATGTATAAAGTCCTCTGAAGGAAGAGTGTTTTTTCTCTGTGATTTTTGAGGGAAGGAATGTTTCCTACTTGACATTTTCAGAAAAAAACGTACTTGCTGCTGCAATTCCTTGGTATTTCCGATTTGCATGATTTCTTGTATGGCTGCTCATCTTCTTGAAACCTGCAAGTTAACCTATATGGCCTTAGCAGGGTCTTTTAAATCCATCAAAAGTTTTATATTAGAAATGAATTTGATGTTGTCACGTGTAGTGGTCAATACGAAATTTTGGAATATTTGAAAAAATAAAAACAAACTCCCATAATAATTCCAGTTTTACTTATGCTTTTGATCCAAACTTACACTGGCCATTTATGCTGCCTGAGAGCTGATGGAGTAATGGTGCTCCAGAATAGAATCAAAATTTTTATAATTGTATCCAGGTAATTGCTCCTAAAATTAATTGGCTTCACCGGTTAGTACTGTTTTCTACCTACACATAGTGGCACACGGTTGCTTGCTGCCAGGTAAGGACTAATAGGTGATTTTCAACTGAACAATTGATCCAGAAATATTGGAGGATTCTCACTGAAACACTGCTAATTATAACAGTTGTGCTCTGAATGTTATTGGCTCTTTTCATTCAGTGGTTATGACTGCTTATTGTAATCTAAGTGAATTTTCTGTAGATGATGTACCCCATTTCATGCAGTAATAATTAGTACGTCTGATGCAGTATGCAGCTATAATCAAGAACTTAACGGTGCATGTAGACCATCTGATGTAGTACTTCCTTTCCAGCATAAGTAAAAGGCTTATTGAGCAAAACTTAGGATCATATATGAGATTGGGTAAAATTTCAGGGGTATATGGAGAATTTTCTTATAGAAAAAACATAGGAATTTTGAGAGACAAGCAGAGAAAACATGAGATATATAGTCTATTGCTAATTGTCCTCCAAGTAAATTCCAATCTAATGAGATATTCTATAGGAATTTCGAAGATTTTGTGGACCTCATTCATTTGTTCCAAAGGACCATATATATGGATTATTTCGAATAATTTCTATCCTCCAAAATTCCTCTATTATTCCTTTGTTTCAAAGCAGCAATCACAATGTAGAATATAAGCTTGATTATAATATAAATAGGGACAACCACTATACAGCACCCAACGCGTTGTTCAGCCAAAAAGAGTTCACGCTCAACTCCCCTCTCCCACTACAACTCGCAGTTCCACTCCCAATCCCACTCCCCTCTAGGTATAAAACAAATAGTCAAACATTTACTAGAACATTGGTTCCGACACCCACTTCCTTTGTGGTGTAAAACAATTATTACCACATTTACCTTCTTCTGTCGCTAGATTCTTCGCATATCCCCTCCAGCCCACTTCCTTTCCCTCCCATCCCCCACTACTCGTCAAAAAAATGGTGGGAGAAATCATGGAGTAAAGAGGAGGGGAGCTACCAAGATATTGTTTTACGTGACGGGGGAGAGTTTCGTGTTTTTTACATTAGGAAAAGAGAGAGCGGTAGAGGGGAGGGCACAGTTGGAGAGCCTAGTGACAAACCAATGTTCGAGTAAAAGTGGGAGTATTTCATTTCTACACTAGGAACAGGGCTCGGAGTGGGAGAGGGGAGGGGACCAGGACGGCTCTACAACAACCTCCTCGTCACCCACTAACCCTTATGCAACACATCAAATCAATTAATCACTCTACGAAGCATGATGCAATCAATTGTTGTTTCATCTTCTAATTTCGTGCCTACATAGCCCTTCGCCCTAAACTCTCAAGTCTCAACTATATGTTTTCATTGGTTATCACTCGACGCTCATCCCATTCACTGTGCCAATTGCTATGCCAGCCTATGCGTGTCAACGCCATGCCGTGCATGGTCCCGTGGGCGTGCGACGGCACCTCTGCTGATCTCATATGGCATGCGAGATACAGTGCCTACCAACCCGGTACCCTAGCTAGTAGCTAGCTATGGCTAGGCGACTCGAATTGTACTCTAACTCCTTATCTGGGATGTTCTTTTATGCCTTAAATTATTGATTGTACTCTATTATTTTTATGTGACTGTAATATAAGTATGTACGATATGTGTGCTTCTGATTATCTTCAACAAGCATCTTCATTAATTCCATCTTTATTCTAGAGTTGTGTCTGCCACATCGTCATACAAATGATCCAATAATCTACCCTATAGTTCAACAAGTTGTTTTACTCATTCATATGTGACACATCCAATGATCAGAAATCAGCTGATGAGGTCGATCCGACGGCGCCACACCTCCCTCCCGATCCAGATCAGATCACACACCTACCTCCCTCCCTCCCCACCCGGATCACGCAGATCGTGCACCTCCCTCCCTCCCGATCCAGATCGCGACCGTGCCCTCTCTCCACCCGGATCGCGCTCACCCCTCCCAGGTCGCGCGCCTCTCCCACGCCCTAATCCTCTCTCCCTCTCACGCCATTGCCGATCTCCGCCGCAAGAACGCCGTCGCCCATCTAACTGATCTCCTCTGACAACGCACCTCCGATGCCTCATCCTCTGCCTGAAGCGCCACCTCGGCCGATCCGTAGAAGCATCACCGTCCCTCCGCCTCGCCGATCTCCTACGTGCGGCCGCCTCCTCTGCCTCAAGCCGAACACTATTTTATGATCTTTAACCATAGCAAACACTGTTTTCCCGCTGCGATGTTTAGGCTTCGTACGGTGGTCCGCCTTATGTTCAAAGTGCTTGCCTTTCTTCCGTACCGGGTGGTTTGCAGCAAGGAATCGACAATGACCCATGTACACAACCTTCCTACAGTGCTTAAGATACGTACTTTCTGTTTCATCCATACAGTGAGTGCAAGCCTTGTACCCATTGTTGGACTGACCGGAAAGGTTGCTAAGTGCAGTCCAATCGTTGATGGTTACGAACATCAGTGCTCGTAGGTTAAACTCCTCCTGTTTGTCCTCGTCCCACACGGGGACACCTTCCTTTTTCCACAACAGTTTAAGATCTTCGACCAGTGGTCTTAGGTACACATCGATGTCATACCAGGTTGCTTGGGGTCTTGAATAATAATCGGCATCATTATGTACTTCCTCTTCATGCATAGCCAAGGGGGGAGGTTGTAGATACACATCGTAATGGGCCAAGTCCTATGGCCGCTGCTCATCTCTCTAAAAGGATTCATGCCATCCGTACTTAAACCAAACCGTATGTTTCGTGCGTCCTTTCCAAAGTCTTCAAACTTTCTATCGATGTTTCGCCACTGCGAACCATCAGCGGGGTGTCTCAGCATCCCGTCCTGTTGACGGTCTTGAGTGTGCCATCGCATCATTCTAGCATTCCCCTTGTTCCTGAACAAACACCTTAGCCGTGGTATTATAGGGAAATACCACATCACCTTAGCAGGAATTCTCTTCTTTGTTCACTGCCCGTCAACTTCTCATGGATCGTCTCGTCTAATCTTGTATCGTAGTGCTTTGCAAACAGGGCATGCATCTAGGTTCTCGTACTCCTCACCGCGATATAGGATACAATCATTCAGACATGCGTGAATCTTCTGGACTTCCAGTCCTAGAGGGCAGACTATCTTCTTAGCCTCGTACGTTGTCTCGGGCAATTTGTTTCCCATCCAACTTTTTGTGCCCCTGCTCGCAACCTGGGTACAACGACGTTCTGTGGTCCTCTAATATCTTGTCCAATTTATGGGCCCCCTTTTCACTTTCGCAATCCTCCTTGGCGTCCTACAAGATCTGACCAAGATCATCCGCAACGTCGTTACCATCAGCATCCCTTTCCTCCTCGCCCGTTTGATTTCCTTCAAATCCAGCGTACTGAGCAAAGTCCGGAATATTGTCGTCTTCCACTTCATCTTCTTCCATTTCAACCCCTTGCTCTCCGTGGGATGTCCAACAGTTATAGCTTAGCATAAACCCCGACTCAAACAAGTGGAAATGAATAGTCCTGGATGCAGAATACTCCTTCTGATTCTTACACTTATTGCATGGACAACAAATAAAACCCTTATGCCTGTTTGCTTCGGCCACTCTCAAAAAATAATGCATGCCGTCAATAAACTCTTTGGACCACCGGTCAGCGTACATCCATTGCCGATCCATCTACATGACATGAAAAAAAATCGTACACAAATAATTATTTTTACAATAATGACAGTCATACAATAATTATAAAATAATTACAAACTCTTTCAACAGTCATACAATAATGACATATCATTATTCATACAAAAATTATAAAATATTACACCAAATAATTATTATTTACTATTTCTAAAGTTTTAAGCTAATATTAATGTGTTGTACTTCTTTTAATTTTCATTTTAGTTTGTTTTCTATTATTTAAGATTAACTTTCACTATATTTTCCTTCTCAACTATTTTATAAAACCTTCTTTAGCAAATAAACTAAATTTCTATATATTCTTTCTTCCCCACACAAATTTTCTCTCTCATCAACTTACAACTAAATTTTGGAGACAAAAAAGTGTGCAAAACATAGCTGCAAATGTAATATGACAAAAAAAAACATTGGAGGATGAAGTTGCTAACCTTTTAGGCACATCCGATTTGTATATAATCACCAAAATAAATTCACTAGAAATTTTGGCATGACCTCCCCTCTTTTTTGAAGAAATTTTGAAGCTTGCTCGGGCAGCTGGAGGAGGAAGAAGACATATATATATAGGGGTGGGGCTTTAGTCCCGGTTGGTGTTATGAACCGGGGCTAAAGATCCCCGTGATCTTTAGTCCCGGTTGGTAACACCAACCGGGACTAAAGTCCCACCCCTATATATATCCCGGTTGGTAACGATCTTTAGATTCCGGGGGGGCCTGACAGGTCCTGACAGCATTTGAACCGGGACTAAAGATCAAATATGTCCGTTACCCTTTTTAATCGGGACTAAAGATCATCTTTAGCCCCGTTTTTATTGCAACCGGACTATTGTGGAATTCGGCCGACCGACGAAAGATGGTTTCTCCACCAGTGATGGAAGGGATCCGCCCCTCCCATGGCGCATTGCCGGATCCACCGCCCCGAGCTCCGCTATCGTGCCCGCCATCGTCATCACCCCTCCCAGGGCTGAGGGTGGTGGATCCGCCTCGCCATCATCGCCCCCACTCCCGGCTGCTCTCGCGCTGCTCCCGTCCTAGAGAGGATCGTGGCCGGATAGATTTGGGAGATGAGGGAGAGGATAAGGAGAGAGAATGAGGGAGGAATGGATAAGAATGAGGGAATGGGTGGGAATGGGTAGATTTTTTTAAGGTGAAGGGTGGTCGGCTGGAATTTTCGCAGGTGGGTTTTTTAACGGACCCGCATGTGACAATAAACCTATTTTCGCATGTAGGCCTATTAAGAGATTCGCATGCATATCTTTTAAGAAGTCGTATGTAAAAATGCCGATTAATTTTTACAGACACGATCAATTACGGTCTATTTGTAACCTATAGGGCTCTTGTCCAGAAAAATGATTCCGTAGTAGTGATTGTCCCGGCCGGAAGGCACCCACACGCACGTCCGGTATATGCTTTTGAGCTTTTCTCTTCGCTTTCGTCGCAACAGCGCGCAACGAGCTAGTTTGTCTGAATTTGTTTGAACTCAACAAGGTTGTGTTCTTCCTCCAGTTTTCCCAACTCACCTCTTTCTTTTTATGCGCGTATTTTTTCAAACCGTTAAACGGTGTGCTTTTGCAAAAAAAAAAAATATACACGAAAATTGTTTTAAAAAATCATATTAATCCATTTTTTAAAAAAATTTATACTTAATTAATTATACAATAATACATGCTTCGTTTTACGTCTCCCGAACGTACAGCCCAAGTCATCATTAATCTGTAACTAGCTGGGTGGCCCACGCAATTGCGCGGCTAGCACCCAAACAAAATTATACTTTTTTTTAAGTATGATTTTACTTAAAATTTATTAAATAACTATATCATTGTCTTGAGGCTTTGAAAGACCAAACCTTATTATTCCGTGTTTCTAATTATATAGTTTTTAAAAGTCACACCAGCTGATATCCCTTATGTTATCTTCTTTATTTGCTTGCTCAATCTACCACTATTCTATTCATTCTCCTTTGAATCTTTAAAAATTAGATCTTATAGTTTTTAGAGTTTATTGTCACGTTGGGTTTTGTTTTTATAGTTTCTAGATGTACCGTCAAAAGTTGCTATTATACTCCTCTACGGCCCGTCCACTGTCTCTTCTCTATATTGTCTTTGAGATTTTAAAATTCGAACATAAATTATCGTTTGGGTTCATTTTTACTTTCTAGAAGTCCCACCAAACCGTCAGCGGCTTTGCCATTATACTCCTCTACGGCTCGTCCGCTGCCTCCCTTCTTTATTGTCATTAGGATTTTATTTGGTGTTTTATTAACAATTTTTATATGTCGTATCAACAACCACCACTCTACTCCTTTATAGACATGTTACTTAAGTTATCTCGTCATGTGTTTTAGATGGTCTTTTCTTTCAATAGTCTTTATTTTTATCATAAATTTTAGTTATTTATAAATTGAATTCCTAATTGAAATCTTTTTTCTTTTTCTAATTTCAGAATTTATTTTTTTCAATTTTAATTAATACCGTATTGGGTTCTTTTAATATTTTTATTTTTTTTAAAATTTCAGTTGTTTTCAATTTTTCTAATTTTGGATATTAATTTTTTTTTTCTGAATTTTAATTAATCTCGTATTGGGTTCTTATATGGATTCTTATTTTAATATTTCTTATTTTTAATTCCGAATTTCAACTATTTTTAAATTGTATTCCTACTTGGACTATCCTTTTATTTTATAATTTGGATTTTTTTATTTTTATTTTAAATTTTGATTAATCTCGTATTAGGTTCTTATATGGAAACTTCTTTCAATATTCTTTATTTTTAATTTCGAATTTCAGCTATTTTTAAATTGTATTCCTATTTGGACTCTCCTTTTCTTTTCTAATATTCCTTTTTATTTTATTTTTATTTTGAATTTTGATTAATCTCGTATTGGGTTCTTATATGGAAACTTCTTTCAATCTTACTTATTTTTAATTTCGAATTTTAGCTATTTTTAAATCGTATTTCTACATGGACTTTTCTTTTCTTTTTTTTTCTTTTTCTCCGTTTATTGTTGGAACTTCTAGCCCCCACAGCGAACGTGGTGTCCCCTTTCAAAGTTGTTTTAATAATATAATAGATAGATTGCCATCTGCCAAATGACGGATTGGGATCCTCTATAGTACAACCATCTCAATAGATGTACTGTTGCATGGCGTCCAACCATTGATCGATTGATGTATCAGCGACATCGACGTACGTGGATTTGTTATTACTATTACTCCCTGTGTACAAAAGTATAAAGCATATTTCTTTTATTATATTATCATGATAAATAATAAATTAACTCATTGCGCATGTACCAAGAACCAATAAACTGTACATATATACAACCAACGGATATTAAAATGATTGGTCTAAGTTCCGATCAACAATTTAATCTAGCAATGTAAAATGAAAAACATTATCTTTATTTAAATCATGGATGCATGAACGCTATAAAAATAAGGACATCTTATTTTAAAAAACCAAAAGATTAAATATGTTTGCTGACCAAATGACCAGCACCGGAGCCACTTTCTTCTATGAGTTTTATGAAGGATATACTTTACTGGTGGAAGAGAGATTGACTTACCATAAATGATTGCAAGACGACAAGCCTTCAAGGTCAAGGTGCTGTGAAAACAACCCACCCACGTCTTATGGATGGGTTCAGAACCCCTAAAGTCAGAATAACTTTTGGCCCTGCTAATTACATCGATCCTAATTGTCAACCGGATAATTAACTAAGCCACACACAGTAACATGAACACGACATGTCACTACTGGAGAAATGCTCATCTCTTCCGGTTCGCAAGCCCCTTTACTCCTGGGTAGCGAACCAGGAGAGAGAATCCGGGACTAAAGATATCCCGGTTTAAATATCCGGGAGTGAAGCTCCATCTTTAGTCCCGGTTAGTGTGTTACCAACCGGGACTAAGAATTTTTTTTATTTTTTTTATTTGGTTGTGTTGCCTCCTATACATATATATATGCATATATATCATACATATATATGTTTAAATACATATATGTGCATAATATAGAAATGTATGTATTACACATATGTACACTATATGTGTGTGTGTGTGTGTGTATATATAGATATTTATAGTGTACACATATATATGCAACGTCAATATATACATATGTAGAAATACATATGTATATACAAATATTATACACTTAAGTAATTAGAGGCCATATGCATATATTAACAAAATATGAGTTTGCAAGTAAGTAAATATACACATATATTACCAAAACAAGTACACAAAAGTAAATGCATGTGTGCATATATAAATATATACATGTATTACAATTCCTTCGGACTTTGTAATCTTTGTTTCTGTTACTACGACTTCGTGGCATCGGAAGAAGAAGGACTGGCTTGATGAATAGGCTTTCCATCGTAATAGAATTCTCCTGTGGGATCGAGAATCTGCTCGTTGATGAATCCCATCATTTGTTCTTGAACAACCCTTATGAAATCATCGTTGGTGAGGTTATCTATCATGTAAATCATCTGTCATTTGGAAAAAAAATGGGATTATATATATGAAACCAGTAAGCAATAATTGGCGGATGAATAATTTTACGTACTTCCAGGTCCTGGCCAGTCCTGATTTGGAATGATAAGCAGTGCATGTAATGGCAGACGTAGTAGCCGCACAAGTTAGTCCCCTGTTCCTGCTTTGCACACTGAAAGAGAAACAACGAGAGATTTAATATGCATATCTGATTTAGAACAAAGAAGTGATTCAATAAAATATTGGAGCATGTACTACCCGGAAAATTGAACCTCCGGGTGAGTTTTTCATTCCAAATCCCGCAGACCAATGTATGGAACCGAATCCATGCCCTATTTACAGTTGTTAGGAAGGATTAATTTATTATCCGAGATCCATATAGTAGTTGTAGAATGATTCATAATGACAGTGCAATATATGACAATATACCTATCTATCACTTCGAAAATCTGTGCGAAAGCTTTCTTCGGTTTATCCATCGAATCGTAGACATGGAGTTTGGATTTCTCAAGGTCGAAAAGAATAAGGACCCAGTGGAATCTGTAATTTGCATTAGATGATATAGAGAGAGAGGAAGGAACAAAATTGAAGTTATGATTGTAGGAACTCATGATGTATTGTAGGGAAGTAGTATGAACGTCTTATAATGCTGCTGCACTAGGAAATGGAGGATATTGTCCTCGGTTTGTTTCTCGTAGTGTTGCAGCATCAGCGTGTTCACTTTGGGGGGGTCCATGAATCCAATACTGAATTTGTTGTGCTAACGGCACAACTGAATCTCCATTCTACAACGGGAAAAAGGAATTTGTATGAGCTACATTCAAAGGAGGAACAAAATTGAACTATAAACAATACTTACAAAGTCCACGCGCTGAGGATAGAGGCGTCGAGGGCGTCGCGGTGGTATAAGTCGAAGACTTCTTTGTGACGGGTCCAAAGAACATCATCTGCTTGGTAATAATCTGAGTTTCACACCCTCGCTCCAAACATCTGCCTACCCATCCCTGATTTGTCCATGTACCATTGATGGAACCGGTACATCTGTGTAGGTAGCTCTCTGATCTTATCAGGCGTGACTAGCGGTTCTCCGAGTTTAAACATGTACTTGACCGGAGCAGTTTCGATAGGTGCGTCCTCTAGCAACTGCTCCATCTTTAGTCTAGTTTCTTTCAAGAACTTGTGTATCTCAAGTTGGTCTGGATCTACGAATGCTTCAACCACTTGTTGTGGCTGCTGCCCCAGCTGAGGGACTTTCTTTCCGCATTTCACTGCTGCAGGCTTGGCTTTAAGAGCCTTCCTCAATGTTCGATCATAGTTAGAAACTACGACCGGTTTGCTCGGCTCGGCCATCTTAATAAAGTGATCCTGAACCGCCGGGTGTATAGGGATCTTCTTTTCTGGACTCCGTGGCTTCAACTCATCCCTAACTTCTGCTTTAACGGCTTCATCGAGCTCCTACAGAGTCAAGTCGTACGCCCTTTTCTTCAGATTTGGCTTTCTTCTTCGGCCTTGACAGCGTGGGCTCATATGGGCGGGACCTTGACGGTGTAGATTTGGCAGCTGGTGCAGGCTGAGGAGTCGTTGCCCGCGGACCCGACGGTGCAGACTTGGCAGCAGGTGCAGGCGGAGGAGGTGGTGGAGACGGAGGAGCGGGAGGAGCTGGTGCAGGCGAAGGAGGCGGAGGAGACGGTGCTTGCGGCACGGAAGAAGGAGCGGACGGCCCTTCTTGCCCGGGAAACACGATGTACTTCTTCCGCTAGAGTATGATGGCGTGGACTGTGTCTCCAAGTTTCGTCTCCCTGTCTCCTCCGGGGATGTCAAGCTTGAGATACTCGTATGTTCGTTCCACCAGCTCTATCTCGACCTTCGCATATCCATGTGGAATGGGCCTGCAATGGTATGTACCCGAAGGGTCCGTGGGTATGGCCATGCCCGACGCCACCTTCAGAAGAAATCGAGTTCATTAATTACTAATCAACATATACAAGTAAAAAATTTCGCAGTCCATAAATATATATCTCACATACCTTGATAGAGAAGTTCCTGAAGGGAGTATGCATATCGCAGGGTGTCCGCTGTGTGATCTCCTCAACGGGGAAGTGGGTTGCTTCGTGAGCTGCGACGGCCTCAATGCCTTCTGATCCAACATGGCCCGTTGATGCGTAGCTGCTACGGTTGCCTAAGGGGCTCACCATGACGGGCGCTTGTGTTTCCATTCCGCGCTGCTCGGCCAGGCGTTGGTCCACCTGTCTCGTAACCTCTTCTTGCATCCTTGCCTCGTAGGTGGACACCATGTACTCAAGATCAACGGTCTTAGCCTCTGTATTCCTCTTGCTCCTCATCTGACTCCTATACGTGTGGATGTCCTCTTTGAATCCATATTTCCAAGGAACGACGCCTTTGCCTCGCGTTCATCCTGGATGCTCAGGATTCTGTAGTCCCCTGCGTAGAGGCTTCAACTGCATCCACAAGTCGGCGGGCTGCTTCTCGAATCTCATCGCCGAATATAAGGGAGCCATCACATGGATTGAGCGATCCACCGTGTGCATAGAACCAGTTCCTTGATCGCTCAGGCCATTTAGCCGTTGCCGGCTCGATACCCCGTGCTATCAATTCGGCTTCCAACTTGTCCCACTTGGGGGTTGCCTTTCCATATCCGCTTGACCCTAGCCGGTGATTGTATTTCTTCCTAGCTGCATTGGCTTTGTTCTTTTCTATCTGTGCTTGCCCTTGCGTTCCAGTCTTGTAGGCCTCAAACGCATCCCAGTGATCCCTTAGCTTCTTATGCTCGTTGAAATCAGGTGTCAAGCCCTTGAGGATGTATCTCTTGTACAAATCCGATTTGTAGCTCTAGAACAGTTCTACCATTTTCTTCAGGGTCCATTCTTCGCATCTTGGACGATCTGCCTCAAGGATCGTGAATGTCTCCAGCATGGTTGTCCACAGCATATCTTTCTCTGTGTCAAGGAGAAAACTATCTTCATCCCCACATGACCTTGTTCGATGCCAGTACACTATGCTGATGGGGACGTTGTCTCTCATGACCCAACAGCAATGATTCACGAACTTTCGTCCTATACCCACTAGGGCTACTGGTTCGCCGTCTGGGACAATCTCAGTAACAATGTGCCTTCCCTCCAGCTTCTTCGCGGGACCTCTTTTCCCGTGTGGCCTCTTCTGTCCGGCCGACGGTTGGCTATCAGTCCCCTCCTCGGTCCCCTCCTGGTTACCCTCCTTATTGCCCTCCCCGTTCAGGTATTGGTTGGGATCATCGTTCCCCTCCTCATCCACCCAGTACTGACCGCTGCCCACTGCAATCGTGTCTAACAGGATTTGTTCCTCATCGCGGTTTGCCATTTGTTCGTGCAAAGAAAAAAAGACAGTAAGGTCATGTACATAGAAATTGGAATACAATCGACATATAAAGTCGTATGTCTAAATTTGACATATTTGGGAAGGTGGCTAAGTTGTTAACTCGCTAAGTCGCTAAGTCGTCGTTCTCGTTAAGCTACTAAGTCACTAAGTCGCTAACTCGCTAACTCACTAAGTCGCTAAGTCGTCGTTCTCGTTAAGTCGGTAAGTCGTCGTTATCGTTAAGTCGCTAAGTCGTCGCTCGTGAAAGTCGCTAACTCGCTAAGTCGTCGTTCTCGTTCGTTCGTGAAAGTCGCTAAGTCGTTCTAGTTCCTCAAAACATTCTCGTTCGCTAAAACGTTCTCATTCGCTAAAACAGTCTCGTTTGTTGAAACGTTCTCGCTAAGTCGTCGTTCGTTAACGTTCTCGCTAAGTCGTTCTCGTTCGTTAAAATGTTCTCGCTAAGTCGTCGTTCTCATTCTCGCTAACTCGCTAAAATGTTCTCGTTCGTTAAAACGTTCTCGCTAAAACATTCTCGTTCGTTCGTTCGACCGTTTAGGGTTTTCGCTCAAGCTACGTCGTGGTGGGTGTGGTGCTAGCTCTGTGCGCAGCGTCGGTGTCGGTGGCGGCAGTGGGCGGCAGCGTGTTTGGGCGGCGGCGGCGTTGTCGGCGAGTGCTGTGCAGGCGCCGGCGGCTGGAAGTGGCGGCGGGTGGTCCCGGTCGTCTCGGCGTCGGGCGTTGGTGCGGTAGCGACAGCGGTGGCGACATCTTTCGACGGCGGCGGCGGCGGCGGCGCGGCAGTGGCATATCGTGGTGGTGGCGCCGTGTGGAGCGTCGGGTGCGGCGGTGGCAGAGGTGGCGGCGGTGGTGCGGCGGCGACGATGGCAGCGATCGAGGTCGTGGCGTTGTCAAGATGGAGATAGAGAGAGAGAGGGGGGGGAGGGAAAGATCGGAGGAACAAGATTTGCGCCCCTCACCTTGAGGGAGGCGACGCTGGCGGTGCGTTGGCGACGGCGTGAGCGCGGCGACGGTAGTGGCGTTGACGACGAGGGTGGGCGGCGGCAGCGTCTCGGGCGGTGATGGCGTGCGAGGTGGAGAAGTGGCTAGTGTGGTGCGGGGAAGCCGATGCGGTGGCTATTTATAACGGGCCATCTTTGGTACCGGTTCGTGGCTCCAACCGTGACTAAAGATATCTTTAGTCCCGATTGGAGCCACGAACCGGGACAAAAGATGTTTTCCAACTATTCCAAATTTTAGATTGGTATCGGCTACTGTTAATAACCGGGACTAAAGATGTTTACACAAAATCAAGTTATGGCCTATTTAAGTTGTTTAAAAGTCCAAATAAATACCAATAAATCTAATATAATTAACATATGGCCGATTTAAATAGTTTCAAAATCCAAATAAATACCAATAATCGTGCGTAATTAACATATGGCCGAATTAAATGTTTTCTAAATTTTAATAAATAGAAATAAACATACATAATTAACATAAGGCCTATTTAAATGGTTTCAAAGTATAAATATAATTAAGATATAAATTATTTAATTGTTTTCAAAGTGTAAATAAATAGAAATGATCATTTATAAATAACATATGGCCTATTTAATTGTTTTCAAAGTGTAAATAAATAGAAGTAATCATCTATAAATATCATATGACCTATTTAAATGGTTCAAAAATCGTAATAATTTACATATAATCACATATATTTAGTATATGGCCTATTTAAATTGTTGAAAAATCATAATATATATAATTATGATGTTGAGAA
This sequence comes from Oryza longistaminata, assembly GCA_009805545.1. Lineage (NCBI taxonomy): Eukaryota > Viridiplantae > Streptophyta > Magnoliopsida > Poales > Poaceae > Oryza > Oryza longistaminata. The sequence goes on from CM020189.1 coordinate 13,691,263, forward strand.
TAATATATTATAAATTAATCCAACAGGGACTTAAGATATACATACAAATAATCACATATAATTAAGCATTTGAGAATAATATATTACAAATTAATCCAAATTGTTTGACCTTCAATGCAATACAAATAATTTACATCGCGGTCTATCAAACAACCTATGTCACTGTCTTCCTCACGTACTTTCTCCTCACTATTGTTCCTTCGCTATGATCGTTGCGTGAGTACGGCGTGTCCTCCTTTGATAGTAGGATGCTCGGGTCAACCGTCACTGCGAACGGAGGTTGCCCCTCAAACATATCGTAATTTTCGTCAGTCTTATCCTCGACTCCGACGATTTTCCTCTTGCCTTGGAGAACAATGTGGCGTCTTGGCTGATCGGGCCCTTTCCCCTTCTTTGGTTTGCTAGCCATGTCCTTCACGTAGAAAACTTGCGTTACATCATTGGCTAGAACGAATGGTTCATCTGAGTATCCAACCTTGTTTAGGTCAACCGTTGACATCCCACTGTCATCAATCGTTACGCCTCCACCAGTCAGCCTAACCCATAGGCACCGAAACAGAGGGACCTTCAGGGGTTCATACTCTAGTTCCCATATGTTGTCGATGACACCGTAATACGTGTTAGTTGGACCATCATGTCCTATGCAATCGATACAAACACCACTGTTCTGGTTCGTGCTTTTTTTTGTCTTAGGCTCTTGGGTAAAATGTGTATCCAATGATTTCGTAACCTTGGAATGTAGTTACCGAGCCGGAGGGGTCCCCTAGCTAAGAAGGCTAGTTGTCAGTCAATCGTCTCGTTACCCATGAGGTGTTCTCGCAGCCAAGCGGGGAAAGTATCAATATGATGGCGTGTAATCCAGGCATCTGACTTGCCAATGTTTTCTGAGCAAATAATCGCCAGGTGCTCCTCGATGTAAGGAGCAACCAACGAAGATTGTTGCAAAACCGTGAAATGTGCTTTAGGAAATAAATCGTTGTCTACAGTCATAATTGCTCTCCTTCCAAGTGTGCCCTTTCCCCGTAGTCTCCCCTCATGGATTGATTCGGGTACCCCGATTGGCTGGAGGTCATCAATAAAATCTATGCAGAACTCAATGACCTCCTCTGTTCCATACCCCTTAGCGGTGCTTGCTTCTGGACGAGAACGGTTACGAACGTACTTCTTTAGAACGCCCATGTACCTCTCGAAAAGAAACATGTTGTGTAGGTACACAGGACCGAGAATACCGATCTCTTTCACAAGGTGGCATAGAAGATGCATCATTATATTGAAGAATGACGGTGGAAAGATCAACTCAAAGCTGACAAGGCATTGGCACCACGTCCTCCTGAATGGCGGCTAAACTTTCTGGATCGATGACCTTCTGTGAAATTGCGTTCATGAAAGCACAAAGCTTCATTATTGTTGCCCGGACATTATCAGGAAGGATACCATGAATTATAACAGGAAGCAGCTGTGACATAAGCACATGACAGTCATGAGACTTTAGGTTTGTCAACTTCTTATTCTTCGTGCTTATTATTCTCTTCACATTCGAGGAGTATCCGGACGGTACCTTGATGCTCTCTAGGCATTGAAACATACTCTCCTTCTCTTCCTTGCTCTGGGTGTAGCTTGCCGGACTAAAGTAATGGCTTCCTTTCTCATTCGGTTCTGGATGAAGGACCTCGCGTTGTTCCATATGATAGAGATCATTACGTGCTTCGAGTGTATCTTTGGACTTCCCATATACACCTAGGAAGCCAAGAAGGTTTACGCAAAGGTTCTTAGTGAGGTGCATCACGTCGATTGTGTGGCGGACGTCCAAGACTTCCCAATAGGGTAGCTCTCAAAAAATAGAGTTCTTCTTCCACATCGCCGCATGACCATCTTCGCTCTCTATAGGTTGGCTGCTAGGCCCCTTTCCAAATACTACTTTCAGATCCTTCACCATTGCGAACACTACTTTCCCGTTGCGATGTTTAGGCTTAGTGCGATGGTCTGCCTTCTGTTCGAAGTGCTTGCCTTTCTTCCGTACAGGGTGGTTTGCAACAAGGAATCGACGATGGCCCATGTACACAACCTTCCTGCAATGCTTTAGATACCTACTTTCAGTTTCATCCATACAGTGAGTGCAAGCGTTGTACCCCTTATTTGACTATCCGGATAGGTTACTTAGTGCAGGCCAATCGTTAATGGTAACGAACAGCAATGCTCGTAGGTTAAATTGCTCCTGCTTGTCCTCATCCCACACAGGGACGCTCTCTTTCCTCCACAGTACTTTCAGATCTTCAACCAATGGTTTTAAGTACACATCAATGTCGTTACTAGGTTGCTTTGGGCCTTGAATAATATATAATCGGCTTCATGATGTTCTTCCGCTTCATGCATAGCCAAGGGGGGAGATTGTAGATGCACATGGTGACCGGCCAAGTGCTATGGCCACTGCTCATCTCTCCAAACGGATTCATTCCATCCGTACTTAAACCAAACCTCACGTTTCGTGCATCCTCGCCGAAGTCTTTAAATGTTCTGTCGATATTTCACCACTGTGACCCGTCGGGGGTGTCTCAACATCCTGTCTTGTTTACGTTCTTCTGCGTGCCACCACATCATTCTAGCATGTGATTTGTTCGTGAAAAACCGCTTCAGCCTTGGTATTATAGGGAAATACCACATCACCTTAGCAGGAATTCTCTTCTTCAAAGGCTGTCCGTCAACTTCAACTGGATCATCTAGTCTTATCTTGTATCGTAGTGCTTTACAAACAGGGCATGCTTCCAGGTTTTCGTACTCCTCACCGCGATACAGGATACAGACGTTCGGAGACGCGTGTATCTTCTGTACTTCCAGACCTAGAGGGCAGATTACCTTCTTAGCTTCGTACGTAGTTTCAGGCAATTCGTTCCCCTCCGAAAGAATGTTCTTTACGAGTTTCAATAACTCACCGAATGCCTTGTCACTCACACTGTTTTTGGCCTTCCATTGCAAGAATTCTAGGATGGTACCCAACTTTTTGTGGCCCTGCTCGCAACCTGGGTACAACGATGTTCTGTGGTCTGCTAACATGCGCTCCAGTTTCTGCACCTCCTTTTCACTTTCGCAGTCCTCCTGTACATCCCGCAATATTTGACCAAGTTCATCGGCACCGTCATTACCTTCAACATCCACCTCCGCCTCGCCCATTGTGTTTTCTTCAAATCCCCCGTACTGAGCCCAGTTCGGAATGCTCTCGTCTTCTACTTCATCTTCTTCCATTGCAACCCCAACCTCTCCGTGCGAGGTCAAACAATTGTAGCTACACAAGTACCCCACTGAAACAGGTGGGCATGAATTGTTCGTGCGGTGGAATACTCCTTCTAGTTTTCGCACTTGTTGCATGGACAACTTATAAAACAGTTACGCCTGTTATCATTGGCCACACCCAAAAAATAATGCACGCCGTCAATAAACTCTTTCAACCGCCGATCCGTGTACATCCATTACCGATCCATCTACATAAAATGCATATAAATCGTAAATATATAAAATCCAAGATTTACAAACTAATTAAATAATCATACAATAATTGAATATAATTGTTCATACAATCATTTTTATTAAATCCATTCCACATATTATTCATGTTTTAATTACATTGTAAACAAATATTTAATATGTTGTTATTATTTTAATTTTAAATTAACTTAGTTTCATAATTAACCATTCATACAAAATTATATGTAATTATTCAAACAAGTATTTATAAAATTCTAAATAAACATATTGCATATATTTTTTATTCCCTACACACTTTCTCCCTCATCATCTTCCATCACATTTTCTAGAGGAAAAATGTGTAAAAAAATAGGTCTAAATGTAAATGCTAAGCAAAAAATAGAGGAGGATGAAGTTGCTAACCTTCTAGAGACATCAAATTTGTATATTAACACAAAAAAAATCGATTAAAATTTTGGCAGCACCTTCCTCCTCAAAGCTTAATTTTGAAGCAATGGCTCGGGCTAGAGGTGGAAGAAGGGGTATATAAAGTCGTGCAACTTTAGTCCCGGTTGGTGAATGTCTTACCAACCGGGACTAAAGATCTGCAATGTCTTTAGTCCCATTTGGTGTTTCCCCAACCCCCCGACAGGGGTCTGACATGCCCTGTCAGGGGGCGAACCGGGACTAAAGATCCCTTAGTCCCGTTGAAGTTACAAACCGAGACTAATAAACCACTTTAGTCCCGGTCCTTTTTGGAACCTGGACTATTGTGGAAATTGCCCGGCCCTCTAAAGATCACTTCTCCAGTAGTGTGTAATTAATGTGATATGTAGTAGTGTCTAAACTGTACAGTAGGGTCAAAAAGTGATCACTCTTTGATCTGGCGAGGCCAAAGTTTCCTGTGCTGGATTTATCAATGATGAAGCAACCAATTTTCAGTAGCTAGGACGATGAGAAATGATTAAGCTATTTAGATCCTATTTGATGGAGCTTGGATAAGTCTGAGAAATAGCTAATTGCTAACTAGTTTGCGAGAATCTGGTTTTAGTTAATTTCCCAACTTATGGTTTTAGTTTATTTTTTAGATTTTGTAACTACAACTTTCAAGAATTTAGATAAAAAGCTGGAATATTTGCTAAAGCTTCGGATTTTAAAGAGACTGCAACCGCTAAAAACTCCTCTCATAGGCCCTTAGGCTAATCGATGCAATGGTCTAGTCCATAATTAATTACCTATTAGCTAAAAGGATTGAAAAATAGATTAGTATGATTTTTTAAAGTAATTTTTTATAGAAATTTGTTTAAAAAATATAGAGTAAATTTCACAAAACTACATGTTTTATGGTTCAAGTTGCAGAAAACCACACATATTTTGACACTTGACACTTAAGTACATATATTTTGGTAGTTTAGTTTCTCAAAACCACACTATCGATGAATGTATTCACCCGTGAGATGACGTGGTTGCTCCATCTAGGATGATGACGTGGTATATCCTATTAATTTCGTGAGATGGCTGGTGATAGGATGTCATGTCCTCGTCCTATGTGAAAGAGCCACATCATCTCGCGGGTGAATCCATTCATTGATAATGTGTTTTTGTGAAACTACACTACCAAAATATATGTACTTAAGTGCCAAGTGTCAAAGTGTATGGGTTTTCTGCAACTTGTACCATAAAATACGTAGTTTTGTGAAATTTACTCAAAAATATAATACTCCATTCAGCTGTTTGAGAAGCGTGTGCACGAAAAGCGAAAGAGGAGAACTTGGCAACCAGCACACACACAAAGAAAACAACCTTAGAGCTAGGCTAATAGTACAGCTCACTTCCTACTATTAGCCTATCTTAAAACCAACATATATACTCACTTTGTCCTAAAATATAAGGGATTTTGGACGGATGAGACATTTCATATTCATAGTACTATGAATCTAGACATGCTCTCTGTCCAGATTCGTGGTACTAGGAAGTGTCCCTTCCATCTAAAATCCCTTATATTTTGAGATAGAGGAAGTAATAGATTAGCTATACTAGTCGGCCACCCGTGCGTTGCACGGGCTACCATTATTGGTATTATAAGTACTAAATTTTATCCACATGTTCAATGCATTGGTTATTTTTCAAATTAAAATTGTTTAGACTGAAAAGTCTAAAAGAGCCCACCCTTCAGTTAGAACATGCTAATTAATTAATAATTTGGAATTTCAGAGAATAAAAAAATAAATTGAGTCACCATATTAATTTCCATTTGTATGTTTTATTTAACACGAACTCCCGGTAAGATCTATTGTCAGGACAAACCAACTATTTGACAAACATTCAGATACTTCCAATAAATATGTGAGCTTTCTTGACTCTGTTTGTCTTTCTTGACTCTGTTCGCAAGAGCGGTTCCCAATTCCCTACTCTCGTTTTCCACGCACACGCTTTTCAAACTGCTAAACGGTGTGTTTTTTACAAAAATTTTCTATACGAAAGTTACTTAAAAATGATATTGATCCATTTTTTTTAAAAAATAGCAAATACTTAATCAATCGCGTGCTAATAGACCACTCCGTTTTACATGCGTACTGTTTTGGGTTGCGAACCAGCTCTTGCGAACAGAGCCTTAGAGTGCCCAAATGTTTGGATTTAATATGTTTTTTATTTTTCATAAAAAGAGTTAGAGCGGTTTAGATTAAAATAAGAGTCCATGCAACTTCCTAATTATGAATTTTATATTTAAGACTAAACTAATAAGATAATATATTGATAGTATAAGATGGATACAACTTCATATTCACTAACTATGAATTTTGGGATTATCAGTCTTTATGCAACTAAAACAAATATAAATCCATACATAGTTAATTTCAACTGTAGCACTTATTGTGAACTGCCATTTCAGAATATAAAGAAGAACAATTAGATGGTATTGATGTGGTCTTCATCTCGTAAGGGTAATTGAAAATCTTATATGTGGTGGTTATTGTAGTTAACGTTAATTATGGCAAGGGATCGAATTATATCCTTATCGAATTAACAAAGATTTAACACATTTGAATGATATAAAATTCCATAGGAGTGACTTAATATATGAAGATTTTAGACGAAATTTTACATGAGATCCACCTCTTGGAATTTTTCTTCGAATGTTTTGCTCTCATTCAATTATCGTATTTTTCTTGTAGCCTACGCGAACAGATATTCATGCATTTTATTGTGTTTTGCAATTCCCCGTTTTACACGTGTGTTCCTGTCAAAACCTATGTCTATCATGTTCTTAGTTTTGCTAATCCTACGTTGCAAATGATGGTCTTGACTAAAGAGAAGTCCATACCAGTTACAACTCACTAACTATTATTTCTAAATTTTACAACTAAATTAATAAAATACTAAATCGGTATTCCAAGTTGAGTACTCCATATTTATTAAGTGGATTTGATTAAAAAATACATTATTTTTGCAATTACCCAAAAGTAGTACACGCACTACACATCCGCGAGTTTGCTTTAACACACGCTCAAAGAAACAGAGATCAACGACAAATCGCTAACTCGGTAAATTCTTGATGAAAACGTGTTGCGATAATTTACTAGTTATTAATTTCGAACTTCATAAGTATATTAAGCTCTTATATTAACAAAGTGCTAAGTTGGGAGTCCAGGACAGGTAAACAATAATTATTTTCAATTCAAATAAAGAAATATTGAAGTTTATTAAACCCTAAGAAATAAATTGAAACATATTTTATGTTACGTAAAATCTAAACAGTGCGCGCTCTCGTTTTAGTCTAATCGCACGACGCACCTCCGACCGTCCGATCTCGTTATCTATTTATTTGCGGCTTACGTTATCGCTTTCTCCGCTAGTATTTGACTGCAGAGAGGCTGACACACCCACGTAGCAGGAAGGACTGAGATAGACATGTATGCCTTTTGTCTCTTCAAATAAAATTTTCTCTCAAATTACTTATCCAATCTACAATCCAATTACACAATTGTGCTCGTTACAATTAAATTTTCACAACAAGATCTTACATGATTATATTACGATGAAAAAATATTTATATTTGTAAATTACTTTTATTATATACGTAAGTTACTTTTATCATATATATAAGTTACTTTTAGATTTGACTAAATTACTTCTTAGACATATAAAAGTAAATTTAATAAAGTTTAAAAGTAATTTATATATATTATAAAAGTAACTTAAAACAAAACGGAAGTAACTTTGTCACGACATTAGAAGTAAATTCATTGTAGGGATAAAATATGAATTTATATAGAAAACTTTATTTAATCAGTACAGATCAACACACATAGGTTTAACAAATTTTAAAAGTAAGTTCAATGTTAACTTCAACACACATAAGATACATACTATTGCATTTTTCAAATTGAAAGGAGACACTAGATGGAGTATAAACCAGCTACGACTAGCTGTGTAGTCATGTCCAATGAAAAATGCATGCATTAAAGTTACTTTCTTTTGTTCTAAGTTACTTCTATAATATATGTAAATTACCTTTAGGCTTTGCTGAATTTACTTTTATATATCTAAGAAGTAACTTAGTGAAATCTAAAAGTAATTTAGACATATCATAAAAGTAATTTGTGATTTTTCATCAAAATATAATCATGTGAGATCTTGTTATAAAGATTTAATTATTACGAACACAACGGTGTAATCGGATCGTAGATCGGATGAGTAGTTTAAGAGAAAATTTTATTTGAAGTATAAGTGGATAGTCTCTCATAGATAGAGTGGTAGCTAGTTACCACTAGCTGTGTAGTCATGTCCTTTATGTTAGTCAACATAAATAAACCCTTGGTGCACTGTACAAAATTTGGTATAGCTAACTCGATCATTATGCTTTGATTTGGATTTGCATGGATCGATCTATCTACACGATGTTAACATAGTGTGAATATATCAAGAAATAAAAAAAAGCAATTTCTAACCTCTCTATTTAATATTTGGCCGGATCAAGTAAGTTGATGCAGTACGTATGTATGCACTGTTTCTGTAGATTCAGCAAGGCAATTAGCATAGCTGATGGATACGAATTATTGAAGGAGAACTGACAGGAAACTCATTGCTGGATCAATTATTCGTCAAGTTGATGTTATACATATGTATACCTTGTTTCTGTAAATTAATCAAAGCAATTAATATGGCTGAGAGATAGAAACTATGGAAAAGAACTGATCCAAAACTTACTATGGTTGGATCACCAAATAGAGGCTTCTACTGAATCTGATTGATCTCATCCTCTTAATTGACACAGTAGCAACATCGTCATGCACAAAGGAAACTTTTATCATGGATCTTGCCGGCTGGCCGTGACATTGTTGATGATTTCAGATCGATGAGAGAGAGCTCGATTTTATCTTCTGTTGCGATGGCCGGACGGTATCAGGAAGCAGATCGATCTCCCTCACGGTATTAGCTTCCGAGAGTACATATAGATTTGACGTGGTTTAACTAAAGGTGGCCCACGAAGTTAACTAATTAAACACAAATAAGATTTTCTTATTTACGGTCAGGATAAAATAATCTAACTAATCAATGGTCAGATCTTTCTAATTAATGTGGGAGCTCGAAAAAAGTGTCCGATTAATATAGGTATATAAATAGATAGATAGAAGGTTGGCTACAATCTCTATCTTACTTATATATTTAAATGTATTTGTTTTAGAGTTTGTGTTAAGCTAGCTCTTACATTAGAGCCAATACCCTTGATTTTGATTTTTCGTTACCTCACTTCTCCATATAAGCTTATAGCAGGTATATAGAGAGGTTAGGGTGAGCGTTAGCGACAGCCTCCGGTGCCTTTGTGTGGATCCAAAGACGAGCAATACCATCATTATGCAGGGGACAGGAGGCGCTATACAGCAAGAAAACACACCACCCAAAATCCTATTAAAAGAACGTACTCATTCCGTCCCAATATGTAGCAACATAGAATGAGATCAGAACCACCCTAAAAGTATGAATCCGATCTCATATCCTAGGTTGCTACATATTAGAACGGAGGGACCATATTGTAATGGAGCCAATTAGCTATGCGTATAAAACTAGACCATCACACCACCAGTACATTTCCGTCAACTACGATCTTGGCTTTATTTTAATTGCATAACTACCACAAAGTTTTACTACTGATTCCTCACCACGTAAACTATGCTACTCATAGTTGACATGTCGGAGTGACTATCTTTGTTGGCTTGTCATGGCCTTCCCTACGGCAGTCAATAAGTTTCTCATTGTCAGGTTGGCCAACAATATTTGTATGTCAAATCGATTAAAGATCACAAGGTACTCTCAATTATTTTGAACATATGGGTGTCGTATGATCAGTGTAGTAAAATGCATGGTATTAGACATATCATGCATATCAATTAATTATGTGTTTGTAGCCATGATATTATCTAGTCTAGCTTAATCTCCTTTCCTTTATCACCCTTATAACATGGGAGGAGAAGAAAAAAATAAGATTGAGAAGATATGCAAAACGAGGTGAGCCATTAGCACATAATTAGTTGAGGATTAACTATTTCAAATTTTAAAAATGGATTAATATAATTTTTTAAAGCAACTTTCCTATAGAATTTTTTTTTAAAATACACCGTTTAGTAGTTTGGTAAGTGTGCGCGCGAAAAACGATGTGTTCTCTCTTAATCCCCCATGAACGCAGCCAGGGCACTAGTTAGAAGAATCATTCACATTATTGTTGGCTTCATTATTGCGCAATATCATGTTTATAATCATCTAAAATTATCAAAAAACATCAGCCGCTCTTTTCGATGATCTAAATTATGTTAAGGTCGTGCAACTACAGTAAATACGATGGCAATTGGCTGTCCGATTTTCTGTCTAGTTAGGATGTCTATCGATTTGGCGGACACCTGACACACATGATCCAGCTTCAAATCAACAAGATCCGAACCTGGCAATCACAGTACTACGATTTCTCTGGTTATCAACCATGTGTTGCCCAGCTGACCTTACCGAGAAGACTAATTCTAGAAAAAAATGACATGTACTCCTAATAGTATCATACATATTGTCAAAGTCTCATATTCAAGTTTATTCTATTTTAGTCGTAAAAAAATCTAATAGTTGCAAATCGAAGAACACAAGTAAGAACAAGAAATATAGTAACTCAATTACAGATGAATGATTAAGATCTCAAAGTTGGGTTCCACAAACCAATAAACGACTAAAGTGTTCAATGATAGATTAATATAAGTAAAATCTAACCCTAACATAATGCAGCTATTGAATATATAAGTTCTCGGTTCAACCAAGGATCCCTGGACATGTTCCTAATGGATTTCAACACAATACATGGCCTGACACCCTGAAAGATAGTGACGCAACACTCGGATTGATTCTAGATGCTCTCTTGTTTCGACATTTCCGTTGACTCAGAAGGAATTTAGACGTGGAACTAAATCCATTGGAAAGATGGTCTCACTAGCTTTCCATATATATATGTAGAACATTAAAAACGGATTCTAAATAAGATGTGAGCGATGATTTTAGTGTGTGAAGCTCCTAGATTCTGGGGTATACTCGTACTTTATATGAGGTGGGCCTCTATCTTGATTTGAATGCAAATGATGACCTTGCCCATCTCCTAGCTTCTCTTCATAGTTTACAATCATTATTAGATCATTAGGTAGCAATCTTTTCTCACAATCATATAAAGAAGTACTTAGGAATAAGCTCACATGTAAATTCAATTGTTGGGCACAAGCTTTGGTGATTGTACCTTGCATAATAACTTGAGGAGTATTATGCATATCCAAAGGAGTGATGTCCTCATCAAAATAAACACCTTAAGTCTCCTGCTTTCCTTCCACACGCATGCACGCAAGCCACTCACATAAACAACACTAGTGAGTGCCATCGCCTCCCCGCCCCACGTGCAGTCCGAGGTTGACGAGACCTTGCCTGATCAAACTCCTCCCTCCAGCTCTCCTTGCTCGTCCTCTCCCTAAGCCCAAGCGACGATGAGGTGCATGCTCCTATCCCGACGGCCTTCCCAGTCTTTGGCGGCTAAAGCTGCGGAGACACCCATGCCTCCTAAGCATTCCTGTTCCCACTACCCCACTAACCTCCTCCAACCTAGTATTTTCGGTGCCGCCGCTGTCTCGCTGCATAGTCCATGTCCACCATCTACATGGATATCCATCTAGACCCAAAGAAACCCCCTCTTCCTCGTCCTCTAACCCCCTCCCACCCCCCCTCCCCCCCTCCACGGTCTCACTGGAACCCCTACCTCGAACCGTAATCTAACGCGTCATCACCATCGCAGTCAATACGTTAAGAAAAGAAGAACCAACAATATGAAACCGAGAACAAAGTGGCGAATTTCTAGCAGCCTAGCACCACTAGCAGATATTAAGGGTTAATTCGAGTACGCACAACTCTCCTCAAAATAGTGAACATGCTCTGGTTTGTCTTGTGCGTGCAAGATCAGGGGAGAATCAATGATTGTTGATTTATGGATGAGATAAGTTGTGCAAGAGGAATTGGGTTCCTCTATGCTAGGAGGTGCTCATAGCTGTCTGATACATGTACATGAGGTCACACGAGATATGTGTGGTCGGAAATGCTACTGTGCAGGCAACTCTGCCCGGCCATAAGAATCAGGCTTAAATAGTTACTTCCTCCATTTTAAAATATTTATTTAATTTTCATTCATCTCACATTACAAATATAAAATTTCACTAGGAGAGATATAAGATTTTTAGTACCGGTTGAAGGAACCGATGCTAAAGATATACTAAGTCAAAAAAAAGAAAGATGTAGGATGTAGTATTCGAACCCAAGATCTCACAGCTTAACCCTCACATGCATTAACATCCCATCTACTACGTACTCCCTCCGTCCCAAAAAAAATAAATTTAGGACTGGAAGTGACATATTCTAGTACAACGAATCTGGACAGATATATGTGCAGATTCGTTGTAATAGGATGTGTCACATCCAGTACTAGATTGGTTTTTTATGGGACAGAAGGAGTACATCTAACTTGAATAAAGATGTTTTCTTTTTTAACTAACCCTAGAGACATCTTTAGCACCGGTTAGTAATCCGATCAGGATCTTTAGTTCCGATTAGTGTTACCAACAGGTATTTAAGATGTATTTTTAGTACTTACTCCCTCCGTCCAAAAAAAGACAAACCCTAGTTTCCGTGTCCAACGTTTGACCGTTCGTCTTATTTGAAAAAATTATGAAAAAAAATAAAAAAGATAAGTCACGCATAAAGTATTAATCATGTTTTATCATCTAACAACAATGAAAATACTAATTATAAAAAAATTTCATATAAACACGCTCCCCCTCCCCCTAGACATCTCTTCTCCCAAGCGCCCCTCCTCTCTACTGCATTCCCTCTCTCTTGCGCATTCAAGAAAAAAGAAACCTCCTCATTCGGGAACACGTTTTGATGTACTCACTCGGCCGTGTTCACCACAAGAGCTCACCGTTACCGTTTCTCTCTATCGGGCTATGTTGTTGTCGGCCGCGTTCCAATTGTTCTGGTTTTCTTCATTGCCAACTGCCACCATCTATGGATGAGTCACATTGTTGGACACGCTTGGCCACCTTACTGTCGTTTGGTCGCTGGAGCATCGTCACCCATCTTTCTTCCTCTTCTGTTTCTTGTGTTGGTTAGGGAAGACAATGAATAGTATTAGTCGGTTTTCCTGCGAATCCTCTCATCTAGAAAGTGGTTTGATGCACTCATCCGGTCATGTTCACTACTTGAGCTCGTCGTTATCGTTTCTCTCTCTATCAGGACCACCTCGTTGTCCCCCACCCTGCGCCCCGCGCCCCTCTTGTTCTGGTTTTCTTCATTGCCAACCTCCACCGTCTATGTACGAGTCACATCACCGTCTATGTACGAGTCACATCATAGGAAACATCCTACCACTTTCCTCACCATCGTTTGGTCGTTGGAGCACCGGCACCCATCTTCCATCCTCTTTTGTTTCTCACCTTGAGCTAGGGGAGACAATAAACAATGTCTGTTGGAATTATTCCTTTTTGTCTAGGCCAACCATGCTCCTGGATTACTCACATAATATTAAGACCATAAGAGTATGAATATAACATGAAAATTCTAAGTTATATCAATGAAATAGGCACCCATTTCAAATTAATGTATCATATTTTCATATGTGGGCTAAAAGAAGTTTTTTCAATTTCTAGCTAATTTCAGTTGTTTTTTCATTTACATTATTAGTTTTAGCACTATTTGATCCACTAAAAAATATTATAACTTATAATTTTCTCTATATTAAATTATTTATAGCTAAATAAGAAAATAGGATTAAGTTATATATTTTTTATGATATTAAATTATTGTCCCAGACAAAGTTATTTGTAGTTTCATGTTGTTATTTATGCGTTTATATTTCCTTCATCATTTATGCCCAACTATAATATATGATTTTAGGTTTTAATTTATGTCAATGAGTATTATTTAAATTATGTTGCAACGCACGAGCATTATGCTAGTTTATGTTTATAAAGTTACAATTCCTTAAAATTTAATATCAGTAATTATATATACGGAGAAAAGAGGGAAGGAGATGGAAGCAGATGTAGTTTTTAATGATATATGTAATACATATTTTTATGTTTTTCGATTTTATCTTTTTGAGTCGTATGTTGTAGTTGTATTTTTTTTGGCTTTTTTAGCTGTTGGTAAGTATCTTTCTCTCGTCGAGATTAGGTGAGAGATTATTAATAGATTTTTTAATCTAATGATCTAAGATAATAGATATACTAATTTAAATAAAAATCGATAACCGGATGTTTTAATTTTATTCTCATATTTTCCTGAAATTTTTCCAATTTATTAAAGTGCATTTTTACAACTTAAAATATTAACAGTTAATATGTGTATTGAATTATTATGTTGGTTTTCTATCTCATGTAACCAAGAAGGGAAAAAGGAAAAAATAGATTACGTATGTGAGATGTGGAACTTTTATTACGTGCAAATTTTTTACAGATAAACATAGGAAATCTAAAATATATTTAAGTGTTAGCTAAAATAGGAGTAGTTACCTAGAAAATAGGAAAGAGAGAAGGAGACAGACCGGAGGGAATGAGAGAGGGAGGGACCGAGGGAGTCCGTACTTGCGCATGCACGTTGTGGTGAGGCTACCTGAATTTTTTTCTTAACAGATCTAATGGTTAAAATATATGGTCCATCGATTTAATGGAAAATCAATGGTTAGATGTTTATCAGATTTTTTATGATCGATTTTCTCTATTTTATTATAGTGCCATAAATAAGCAATTGTCCCTTCTATCTTTGTCGCGTGCATGCAAGGCAAGAAAACGATACTGAATGGCACGAGTAGACGTACTCTCTGGTACTACTTTGCTGATTTTGTTAGTGCTACTTTTATGCCAAACTAGAAAGGTGGCCCACGCAATGCATGGGCGTCCGTATTATTAAAACATAAGATTACAGTTTCTTCGAAAATTATATCTTATAAGGGCAAACTATAGGTTAGGCATATCTAAATATCATTCATCGACTTAGAAGATAGATCAAGGCCATATGACTTGGGCTTTTGGATCGAGTAAGTAAATATCATGTATACCATCTACACATATTGTACAATATTGTTATATGTATAAATTGTGAAAGCAATAAACTCAATGTTATTGTAATTGAATCGCCTCCTGAAGACACATGACTTAGTAACAACCAAATTAAGGATATATTAACAGTTGGATTGTTTTTCCCATCGTATAAGTTCAAAATTTTCATATTTTTCCATAGTTTTAAAGAATTAAAGGCTTTTTATGTTAGGACACAAATCACCTACGCAATTGCTTATTTTGGTAGTGCAAAATATCAGCAATTGTTCGAAGCTGTTTTTTTCTTAATCACATGTTCGATTATTTTTTCTGAAATAATATTTGTTTGAAATAAGAGAGAAATTATATAAGTTTAATTAGTATGTGTAGCGTTTATCGACAGTCATGATTACTTTGGCAATCACTTTTAGCTGCCTCAGGTACAACACTTTATCATATGCGTAGAAGGCAAATAAGAACACGTGCATAGTGCAGAGGACTGAGAGAGGTCGTTAGAATTTTTTTTTATTTTTTACTAAAGATAGATATTGCGACCTAATTAATTAATAGGTCTATCAGTTTAAGTGCAAATCGATGGCACAATATTAAAAATAGTATAAAATAGTGGGTCCACTAATATAAGCATAAATTAGTTAATATAGACCACAAATTGGTAATTTATTGGTACAAAATATATTTGTGTAACCTTTATTTTAAACCTGCGTGGTTTAATGTAATGGTTCTAAATTACATGTACATGGTTTTAAGTAAAATTTATATTATATTGTTAATATAATGGGTAAAATAATATAATTCTATAAATTTTATTTCCAAATATTTGTGGATCTAATTTCTTTGGCGATGAGGCTCGCGCTGCAGCCCATGCCGGACAGGTGCATGCTGCGGATGTCGCTCCGCAGCTTGTACCTGTTCACGATCATGTCGACGAACGACGGCGTGGGGCAGAAGAGGCTGCGTTGACGACGAGTATGTCGACGTCGTCGGGGCTGACGCCGGCTTGGCGAAGAGCTCGTCGAGGCGGAGAAGACGACGAGGTCGACCTCGGCGCGGGCGGCCTCGAGGGTGCAGTACTTGTAGGTCGGGATGTAGTGGTGCGCCGGCGGCAGGCACGTCTCCTCCCCGAGCCCCGACCGCTCGAGCAGCCGCGTCATGAACGCACGCTGCGCTCGGTGAGCGTGGGCACCTGCCTCGCGTGCTCGAGGAACGTGGCGAAAGGGACGCGGCAGTTGGGCGCCGTGCGGAAGCACGCGTAGTCGACAGGTACACCGCCCGCGGCCGCATCACGAGGTACACGGTGGCCGCGGCGGCCGGGAGGAAGACGGCAAGGAAGAGGTGCGCGTACCTGAGCTCGCGTAGACGACGCCCGACGATCGCCACCATCGTCGGCTCGGCCTCCGGCGCGAGGAGAGCCACCGCGACGAGGGCGGCAGCCGGCACGGCGACGAGGAGTACGTTGCCCATGGCACGGTGGTAGTACTGGTACGTAGCCTTGAGGCGGTCGAGAAAACGGGCAGCCATGCTCATGCCGCGCGCTTTGCCTACGTTGTACAGTTAAAGTTTGGTTGGTCACCCTTTCGTTGGATGTGTGTTGGTTTGTTGGTCCGGATGTGATCGATATATGGAGGCGAAATTTAAAGCTGTAGCTTCCAGAGCGGTGCGCGTGTGCCGGCTTACTTGTCATGTCTGTCACTTTACTTAGTCACACGGTGTCACTATCTAATTAATACTCCTTTTATATAAAATACTATAATATAGTACGGGTGTGATATACTCCCTCCCTCTTATTTCAAGGCCCCTTTGATTTGTAGGAAAAATATAAGAATTTTGGAGGATTTCAATTCTATGGGAAAAAAATCCTATGAAAACCTTTGAAATAAAGGATTGAATCTATCCAATCCTTTAAAATTCCTGTGAAATGGATAATCCTATGCATATTTTGGAGGAAAGTTACAAGAGCTTACCTCCTGTAACATTTTCTCTGCGATTTTGCTATCGATCACTCGCGTGATTTTTTTCTGACATTTCACTTTTTTTTTTCAGCCTCGTCAGCCGGCGCGTCGGACACCAACACGTCGGCCTTCGTGTCTAGCTAGCCCAAGCACACACGATAATGGAGATTGGAGAAGCACGGGTGACACGGTGGCTCTGACCGGCGAGCCAGCCGCCGGTAGCACGGCCAACACTGATCGGCGAGAGACACCGTCCTCCCTCGTCGGTGTTCGTGAAATATAAAATTATAGTCCTATATAACTAAATTTACATTTGTAAATTCAGTTGATTTGGCATGTAAGTGCACTGTAATTTTGATAAAAATAATGTGTAAGTAAATATGTACTTATTATTTTCTTTAAAATATAAAATTACAGTCCTATATAACTAAAATTACATTTGTAAATTCAGTTGATTTAACATGTAAGTGCACTATAATTTTGATAAAAATAATGTGTAAAAAATATGTACTTATTATCTTCTTTAAAATATAAAATTACAGTCTTATATAACTAAAATTATATATGTAAATTTAGTTGATATGACATGTAAGTGCACTGTAATTTGATAAAAATATTGTGTAAGTAAATTTACATTAGTTATTTTATTTCAAATATAAAATTACAGTCTTATATAACTAAAATTACATATGTAAATTTATTGATATGACATGTAAGTGCACTGTAATTATGATAAAAATATTGTGTAAGTAAATTTGTATTAGTTATTTTATTTCGTAGTCCGATGGATGCAAATCAAGGGAAGAAAAAATCTGGGTGAAAAAAAAAATCACCGAGTGATGCATAGGCGGTCCCTTTTCTCTGAGTCTATCTCTCTCATCTGATTCCTGCGTCAATCAAATGGCCATTCCTGTGTTTTTCCTGTGTTTTGCAATCCTCTGTTTTACAATTGTATTCCTATCAGAATCCTGTGTTTTCCCTATTCCTCTGTTTTTTCATTCCTACGATTCAAAGGGGCCCTAAGTGCAACGATGAGTTTCCGCACTCAACTTTGATCGTCCGTCTTATTTGAAAACTTTTTATAATTAGTATTTTTGTTGTTACGAGATGATAAAACATGAATAGTACTTTATGCG
>CM020189.1:13709458-13737401 GCA_009805545.1 Oryza longistaminata
ATTAACGTATCATATTATGATCTATAAATCTATACCTAATAAAAAATACGTAACGCTTCCTACTTCCCTTCGTCCGTCCTCCCCCTCCTCCATCCCCCCCCCCCCCCCCCCCTCTCCCGCACCTCCTCTTCCGCCTCTCTCCCTCTGTTCCAGCGCCCCCCATCTCTCCCCCTCCCTTGCAGCCCCTCCTCCCGTCTCCCTCCTTCCATCCCAGCACCCCCGTCTCTCCCCCTCCCCTGCAGCCCTCTTCTCCCGTCTCCCTCCTTCCCTCCCGGCACCCCCCATCTCTCCCTCGCTACACACGCTCCCCCTCCCCCTAGACATCTCTTCTCCCAAGCGCCCCTCCTCTCTACTGCATTCCCTCTCTCTTGCGCATTCAAGAAAAAAGAAACCTCCTCATTCGGGAACACGTTTTGATGTACTCACTCGGCCTGTTCACCACAAGAGCTCACCGTTACCGTTTCTCTCTATCGGGCTATGTTGTCGGCCGCGTTCCAATTGTTCTGGTTTTCTTCATCCAACTGCCACCATCTATGGATGAGTCACATTGTTGGACACGCTTGGCCACTTACTGTCGTTTGGTCGCTGGAGCATCGTCACCCATCTTTCTTCCTCTTCTGTTTCTTGTGTTGGTTAGGGAAGACAATGAATAGTATTAGTCGGTTTTCCTGCGAATCCTCTCATCTAGAAAGTGGTTTGATGCACTCATCCGGTCATGTTCACTACTTGAGCTCGTCGTTATCGTTTCTCTCTCTATCAGGACCACCTCGTTGTCCCCCACCCTCGCCCGCGCCCCTCTTGTTCTGGTTTTCTTCATTGCCAACCTCCACCGTCTATGTACGAGTCACATCATAGGAAACATCCTACCACTTTCCTCACCATCGTTTGGTCGTTGGAGCACCGGCACCCATCTTCCATCCTCTTTTGTTTCTCACCTTGAGCTAGGGAAGACAATAAACAATGTCTGTTGGAATTATTCCTTTTTGTCTAGGCCAACCATGCTCCTGGATTACTCACTAATATAAGACCATAAGAGTATAAATATAAACATGAAAATTCTAAGTTATATATCAATGAAATATGCACCCATTCAATTAATGTATCATATTTTCATATGTGGGCTAAAAGAAGTTTTTTCAATTTCTAGCTAATTTCAGTTGTTTTTTCATTTACTGATTATTAGTTTTAGCACTATTTGATCCACTAAAAAATATTATAACTTATAATTTTCTCTATATATAAATTTATTATAAGCTAAATAAGAAATAGGATTAAGTTATATATTTTTTTTATGATATTAAATTATCATCCCAGACAAAGTTATTTGTAGTTTCATGTTGTTATTTATGCGTTTATAGTTCCTCAATACATTTATGGCCAAACTATAAGTCGTATGATTCGTACTTTTTCAATGAATTCATAGCTCAAGTTAATTAGTTGTCATGAGTATTAGTTCCTGATAACGTCACGCTGGGTTGGCAACGATCCACGATGCGAGATATGTCGATTAGTTTACTGTTTTATAAGTCACATTCTCCTTAAAAATATTAATATCACATATTATATATACGCAAAAGGATGGGAAAGGATATGGAAGCAGATGTAGTTTTTAATGATATATATTGAATACCATATTTTTTATGTTTTTCGTAGTTATTCTTTTTAGATGATCGTCAGTATGTTGTAGTTGTATTTTATTTGGCTTCTTTAGCTGGTTGGTAAGTATCTATTCTACTCTGTCCGAGCATTAGGTAGGAGATGTTAATTAATAGATTTTTAATGCTAAATGATCTAGATAACTAGATATCACTAATCAATCGAAAAATCGCCGATTAACCCGAGATGTTTTAAATTTTATTCTACATATTTTCCTGAAGAGATTATTGTTCCGGATGATTTAAAAGTGCATTTTAGTTATACAATTACATAATATTAAACAGTTCTATGGTTGTTAATTGAATATATTATGTTGGTTGTGGTCTGTGAGTCTCATGTAAACCAATGAGGGAAAAAGGAAAATATTAGGTATGTAAAGAAAGATGGGACAATTGGTTATACGTTTGAATCTTTATTTTCATACAGGCCGTATTTCGCTAATCGCTCAAAAGTTTTTAGATAAAGTTAAAATATATTTATAGTGTTAGCTAACTAATACGAGTAGGTTAGCCTAGAACAATTGGAAATAGATGAGAAGACGACCGCCGATGGCGATAATGAAGTTCGAGAGGGGCGAGGGACTGAGGTGAGTCGTACTTTGCGCATGCACGTTGTGGTGAGGCTACCCGAATTTTTTTCTTAACAGATTATGATTAAAAATATATGGTCCATCGTTTAATGGAAATATGAAAGTGAATGTTATTGATCAGATTTATTTTATGAGATGATCGTGATTTCGTTCATCTATTTTATGTCGCATTTAGTGGTCCACGTGAGGGGCAACTGGTGCAGTGTTAGAGGTTTTACATAAACGTTTAGATATAATCGCGGAAGTATGGTACATACGGGTTAGGAGTATAATTCGTAGGAAATTCTGGATCTTTTTAGTGTATAATTGATAGATAGATCGAGATCGATTACTCTTAATCACTTTTATTAAGACTGCTAGGGAGCTAGTTCAATTCGAAGCCAAAACGCACGAGGGACTAGTAAGGCACAAGCACGCGCGATTAAGGAGCGAGCATGATAAAATACGTTAAGAAAGAAGAACCAACAATTATGAAACCGAGAACAAAGTGGCGAATTCTAGCAGCCTGCACCACTAGCAGATATTAAGGGTTAATTCGAGTACGCACAACTCTCCTCAAAATAGTGAAATGCTCTGGTTTGTCTTGTTGTGTGCAAGATCAGGGAGAATAATGATTGTTGATTTATGGTAGAGATAAGGTTGTGCAAGAGGAATGGGTTCCTCTATGCTAGAGGAGTGCTCATAGCTGTCTGATACATGACATGAGGTCACACGAAGATAGTGTGGTCGGAAATGCTACTGTGCAGGCAACTCTGCCCGCATAAGAATCAGGCTTAAATAGTTACTTCCTCCATTTTAAAATATTTATTTAATTTTCATTCATCTCACATTACAATTATAAAATTTCACTAGGAGAGATATAAATTTTTTAGTACCGGTTGAAGGAACCGATGCTAAAGATATACTAAGTCAAAAAAAAAAGAATGGTGTAGTTATTCGAACCTAAGATCTCACAGCTTAACCCTCACATGCTATCATCCCATCTACTACGTACTCCCTCCGTCCCAAAAAAATAAATATAGGACTGGAAGTGACATATTCTAGTTTAAACGAATCTGGATAGATATATATGCAGATTCGTGTTAATAGGAGTGGTCACATCCAGTACTAGATTGGTTTTTATGGGACAGAGGGAGTACATCTAACTTGAATAAAGATGTTTTCTTTTTTAACTAACCCTAGAAGACATCTTTAGCACCGGTTAGTATATCCGATCAGGATCTTTAGTTCCGTATTAGTTTACCAACAGTGTATTTAGATGTATTTTACTTACTTATCCCTCCCAAAAAAAGACAAACCCTAGTTTCCTGTGTCCAACGGTTTGACCGTCCGTCTTATTTGAAAAAATTATGAAAAAAAAATAAAAAGATAAAGTCACGGCAAAAAGTATTAATCATGTTTTATCATCTAACAACAATGAAATATAATTATAAAAAATTCATTTTAAGACGGACAGTCAAACGTTGGCACGGAAATTCAGGGTTTGTCTTTTTTTTTTTTGGGACGGAGGGAGTAGGCTTTAGGCTTTTAGAACCAGTAGTGAAGGCTTTTTGGGACTAAAGATATTTTTGGGACTTGATCTTTTAAAACTGGTACTAAAGAATTTTTAGTACTGGTTTTTAACACATCTGTATATATTTTATTGGGGCATTGAGAAAAAGTAGAATTCTCTAGTGATTTTTAAAAGACTAAAATACCCTCACTTTCTTAAACTTCAATACAATTAATCATCTATTTTGGATATATTTTTATTCTCTTTTTTATAAACTCTGATACTATGCTTATCTAAAAAAATATTTTACAACAAATTGAAATGAATTAATAAATTTATTGTGAGACAGAGCGAATAAATTGACAGAGGATGACCAGCAAGGGCAACAGTGTAGATTGTGACGGTGAACACCATATATTCCTTAAACTGGTGGAGGCAAGAAAAGATAATTCCTTTTCCGTTATCAACTTTAATATTCGCAATAATCATTAACAGGTTTACCTTATCGTTGGGCCGGGTTATCGCCACCCCGCGGTGTAGCGCGATAACCGCGATATATCGCGCGATAAATCGTCTAAAATCGCAAAAAATCACATCCAAATTTAAATTCAAAACTCGACGGTTTCGCGGTTTCACCGCGATAATCGCACGGTTTGCCGCGATAACCGCGATATTCGCGAGGTTACGCGGGCGCGTGTGTAGCTGAAATCATGTAAATGTAATAAAGTAAAGTAGGTAAAAAAACAAATACGGTTGAATATGTGTAGAAAACTTAGAAATGAGAATAATTGGAAGAATATGTAGGATACTTAAGGCCCAATATCCTCTTCCTTTTTCAATTTGAAACCATTATTGTGTTTTGCCCTCAAATTTGAATTTAGCTTACTCTATTTCAAAAAAATTCTTCACCATTGGCAATTACAAATCAAGAACTACATCCATGAATTTTTTCAGTTTTTTGGATTTTTTTTCGGAATTTTGAATTTGGTCAAATTCATCTAAACATATCGCCGGTTTCCCCTACCGTACCCCCACGATAAGCGCATAACCGCGATAATCCGCGATTATCGGGCGATAATCGCGCGATTATCGTGCGATAAGTGAAAACCTGATCATAACATTATGTTACTACCTGTCAACGACAACTTTTTACTCCACTCTGTAGCAACTCCATGCACTCCGTAGAAGGAGTCACCACTCTCTCCACACACACTAAACAGGAATATTACAGTTTCTGTTTAATTGACACTGATTTATTCAGAAGGACAGCATGCCGTGTCTTCCTAGTGCTGAGCACGTCGGAATGTCCACCGGATACCTGTGGATCGACGTGGCCCACGGCCCGTCGGCGCGTCGCGCGCCGGCGGATGCACTCCCACGCCGCGCTGTTGCACTTGAAACCGGAGCCGAAGCCGATCATCCATACGCGGTCGCCGCGGCGCATGCGTCCCTTTGCCTCGACGTGCAGCTCGTACCACACCGAGCTGCTCGACGTGTTCCCGAATCGGTGGACGCCATCCGCGACGCCTCCACCTGCTCGTCGCCGAGAGGAGATGCTCGCTGCAGCTCGTGCGATCACCGCCCGCCCGCCGGCTGGATGCAGAAGTGCTCGAACGCCGCGCGGAAGTCCGGGATGTACGGCTTGACCCTGCCGCTGAGCGCCTTCCGCGCGATGAAGGCGAGCGCGAACTTGAGCTGCTCCGACGCCGGCAGACGAGCGCGGCGATGGCCGTGATGTTGGCCTTGAGCGCGTTGGCGCCGCGATGGTCATGAGATCCTTGCTAGGTTGATCCGATGCTCCCGTGCTCGTCCTCCTCCTGGAACACGCAGTGGTGCGCGCTGTCCTCCGCGCCGTAGCGTGCGCACGACGTGCTTCAGCCGGAACCGCGCCTTCGCCGGGGACGTCGACAGCAGCGCGGCCGCGGCGCCTATGCGGAAGAGGCAGTTGGGCAGGAGCATCGCGCGCTCGTTCCCGATACGTTAGTTGGGCGTGATGGTCTCCGTGGAGACACGAGCGCGCGCGCGCCGTGGGCGGCGCACCTGCAGGAGGTTCCTGGGAGGCCATGGCGATGAGGCTCGCGCTGCAGCCATGCCGGACAGGTGCATGCTGCGGATGTCGCTCCGCAGCTTGTACCTGTTCACGATCATGTCGACGAACGACGGCGTGGGGCAGAAGAGGCTGCAGTTGACGACGAGTATGTCGACGTCGTCGGGCTGACGCCGGTCTTGGCGAAGAGCTCGTCGATGGCGGAGAAGACGACGAGGTCGACCTCGGCGCGGGCGGCCTCGAGGGTGCAGTACTTGTAGGTCGGGATGTAGTGGTGCGCCGGCGGCAGGCACGTCTCCTCCCGAGCCCCGACCGCTCCGAGCAGCCGCGTATGAACCGCACGCTGCGCTCGGTCGCGTGGCACCTGCCTCGCGGCTCGAGGAACGTGGCAAAGGGACGCGCAGCGATTGGGCGCGTGCGGAAGCAGCGTAGTCGACGACGGTACACCCGCGCCGCGGCCGCATCACGAGGTACACGGTGGCCGCGGCGGCCGGAGGAAGACGGCAAGGAAGAGGTGCGCGTACCTGAGCTCGCGTAGACGACGCCCGACGATCACCCATCGTCGCTCGGCCTCCGGCGCGACAGAGAGCCACCGCGACAGGGCGGCAGCCGGCACGGCGGGATACGTTGCCCATGGCACCTGGTGAGTACTGGTACGTAGCCTTGAGGCGGTCGAGGAAACGGGCAGCCATGCTCATGGCGCGCTTTGCCTACGTTTACAGTTAAGTTTGGTTGTCACCCTTTCGTTTGATGTGTGTTGGTTTTGTTGGTCCGGATGTGATCGAATATGGAGGCGAAATTTAAGCTGTAGCTTCCAGAGCGGGTGCGCGTGTGCCGGCTTACTTGTCATGTCTGTCACTTACTTAGTCACACGGTGTCACTATCTAATTAATACTCCTTTTATTTAAAATACTATAATATAGTACGGTGGATATCTCCCTCCATCTTATTTTAATGGCCCTTTATTGTAGGAAAAATATAGAAATTTTGGAGGATTTCAATTCTATGGGAAAAAAAATCCTATGAAAACCTTTGAAATAAATGATTGAATCATATCTATAATCCTTTAAAATCCTATGGAATGGGTAATCCTATGCACATTTTGGAGAAAGTTAACAAGACCTCCTCTTGGAACATTTCTCTGCGATTTTGCTATCGATCATCTCGCGTGATTTTTTTTGCTTGCATTCACCGTTTTTTTTTCAGCCTCGTCAGCGCGGCGCGTCGGACACCAACACGTCGTCGCCTTCGTGTCTAGCTAGCCCAAGCACACACGATAATGGAGATTGGACAAGCACGGTGACACGGTGGCCTGACCGGCGAGCCAGCCGCCGGTAACGGACACCACTGATCGGCGAGAGACACCGTCCTTCGTCTGTCTGTCGTGAAATATAAAATTACAGTCCTATAAACTAAATTTACTTTGTAAATTCAGTTGATTTGGCATGTAAGCATGTAATTTGATAAAAATAATGTGTAAGTAAATATGTACTTATATTTTTCTTTAAAATATACAACGATTACACTAATACACTCACAATTACTTGCAAATTCATGTTGATGACGATGATTAATTGTCATGCTCTGTCATTCTTAAAATATGAATAGTACTTTATGCGTGACTTATGTTTTTATTTTTTAAATAAAATTTTAAATAAGACGGATAATCAAAGTTGAGCATGGAAAAGCATGATTGTATTTAAAATGGGACGGATCGGAGGGAGTATTATAGTAGTACGAATCTGAATCAAGTATTAAAATATATCATATTTTGTATTACATTGTCATGTTAAGGAGTAATGGAGCGGTGGTTATAACAGGGAGATTTTTCCATTTAATTATTAGCGTGTTGGCTGATAAGCTTGATGAGTCCTTTACCTGGCCTGCTAGCAGAATTCGTTGCGCACTGTACTGCGTTATTGTACGTATGCGCTTTGTGGTCGATGATTAGCTGGCAAATAAGTTCAATTTATAGTGGGTAATGAAAATGAAATATCTCTGAATATTAGTGGTACAAGTGGGAAGCACAAACACAAACGAGCTATCTATCTGTCTATCTATTATATTATATTATTAAAATAGCCTTGATAGAAGGCACCACGTTTACTGTGGGGCTAGAAATTCCCACATTAATCGCAGAAAAAGAAAAGAAAAGTCCAAATAGAAATACAATCTAAAAATAGTTAAAATTCAGAATTAAATATAGGCAATATTGAAATAATAGTACATATAAGAACCTAATAGTAGATTAATTAAAATTTAGAACAAAAATAAAATAAAATCCGAAATTAGGCAAATTAATAAGAGAGTTAAAGTAGGAATACAATTTTGAAACTACTAAAATTAAAAATAAAAAATAAAATATCAAAATAACACAATAGGAAAAATAAAATAAATTCTGAAATTAGAAAAAGAAAAATAAGATATCAACTAGAAATACAATTTATAAATAACTAAAATTGGTGATAAAAATAAAGACTACCGAAAGAAAAGACTATCTGAAATATATGACGACATTAATTAAGTAACAGGCCTACAAAGAAGCAGAGTGGTGGCGGTTGATGGGACATCTAAAAACTATTAATAAAACACTAAATAGAATCCTAATGATAATTGAAAGGAACTACAATGGGCAGGTTGTGAAGCAATCAGTCAAGACGGTTGGCGGGATTTCCAGAAAGTAAAAAGATAAACCCCAATGATAATCATATTTGATTTTTAAAATCTTAATTACGATAAAAATGAGAGACAGCGGACGGGTCATATAGGAGTACAATGGTAGAGCCATCGATGCTTGGTGGGTCTTCTAGAAAGTAAAAAAAATGAATTCCAACCATAGTTATATTTGATTTTTAAAATCCCAATGACAATAAAGACTTTGCGGCAGACGGGTCGTAGAAGAGTACAGTGGCAGCGTTTGATGGGATTTCTAAAAATTATAAAAAAAATGAAACTCAACGAGACAATAAGCTATAAAAACTCTAAGGTCCAATTTTTAAATGTCCGGGCTTCTTAAAAAGTAAAAAAAAATAATCCCCAATGATAATCATGTTTGATTTTAAAATCTTAATGACAATAAAGAAGGGTGGCAGCAAGCGAGCCGTAGAGAAGTACAGTGACAAAGTCGTTGACGTTTTAGCGGAACTTCTAGAAAGTAAAAAAATGAACCTAAACGATAAGTATGTTTGAGTTTTAAAATAGCAATGACAATAAAGAGAAGGTGCAGTGCACGGTCGTAGAGGAGTATAATGGTAGCGTTTAACAGAACTTCAAGAAATTATAAAAAAGAAGCCAACAGCACAATAAACTTTAAAACCTATAAGTTTTTAGATTCAATCTTTAAATGTTCCAAGGAGAATGAATAGAAACAATGGTAGATCGAGCAAGCAAATAAAGAATAATATGACAGAAATAAGGGGTAGCAGCTGGTTTGACTTTTAAAAACTATAAAATTAGGAATACGTGGATGATAAGGTTTGGTTTTTCAAAATCTTAAGACAACGAGATACCTATTTAATAAATTTTAAGTAAAATCATATTAAAAAATATATAATTTTATAAGGGTGCTAACCGCGCAATTGCGCGGGCCACCCAGCTAGTTTATATTATAATTAATGGTTATAAAGTTATACTGTAGCATTAATACGCGCGCAATGCTCGGATTAGCATACCACGCGCCTCACACAGCGATCCCTTCTCCGTTTTTTCTGCTTCACATCTTTCATTCGTTTTTCCCGTTCCATATCCCTCTGTTTTTCTCCTTCCCACTTACAGTAATTCCCTCTCTCCTCCAAAGCCCATTAAAACAATTACCTCTCGTAAGCCCAGTGAAGCAAAATACTACTAGTACTTTGTAGGGAGTAAATTGTTTACCGAGAGTTACTATACCCTATTTCATTAGCAAAGGCTTTACACCATCTCCTACAAGTAATACTTTTACCAGCATGTACTTTCACATCTCCTACAAGTAATACATTTACTAGCATGTACTTTCACATTTTCATAAAAAATAACGTTGGCCAAAGAAACAGGGGTGGTAGATAGATTATGCCAATTATCCTCTTGCGTAAAAATTATCATTAGTGGAAATAAAACATAGATCGGCAATGGTAGATTTCTCCATTAGTAATCTATTTATTGCTTGTATACTCTAGATTTTTTTTTTTTACTGATGATTGTTAACTCTACAGAACCATCTGTATTACATTTGCCCAACAGTACAAGATTAAAATTTTCACATCAGCACTACAGCCAGTGGATAAAACAATTATCCATCTACAATCTCCATGTACAATACAATCATGAGCATGTAAATTCTCAACACCGACGAGGGCCACCCGCCGTCTAGCGTCAATGACCATCCTCGTTGTCGCCGCCACATCCGGTTCATTGACATCAAGGAGCACAACAGAGAATAGAAGGCCACTAGCCTCCTGAGCAGTGCCGGTGGTGTGGATTTGCATGGCAAGGTGCAGAACTGCAGGGCGGAGTTGTTGCATTGATGGGCAGGGTCCCATCGGCCATCACACATGACCTCGCCGGACTATCATCGCTAACTACTGCCAGGGCTGCGCAGCAGTAACAATCCATCATCTAGCAAGCAAAAAAAAAAACAAAACTATTATCGTTCATGTCATAGAGACGACGAGAAAAAAAAAAGTAGCAAACAACCTCTGTCACTGGCTGATTCCACACTAACCTCTGCGGCCAGCTACATGGAGCACGATGTGCAAATGTAGGACTTGTGTAGTCCATCAATTCAGATCAGGTAATATTGTAAATTACACATTAATTTGATTTTCAAAAAGAAATTGAGGCTTTATGTGTGAAGGTAAAGTAGAGTATGCAGATGGAAATTGGAGTGTAATTTCCTTACTTGCTTGTTCTATCAATGTCGTCGACGCGGAGCAGTCGCCGGTTGTTGTTCTTGGCCCAGGTGAACACCTCCTCCTTGTTGGTGAAGGCGTTGCCCGGCATTCGGCAGCGAGGACCGAAGCAGCGCCTTTGCCTCAACCGCTGAGATGCTGTTGTCCACCTCTTTGGTGCGCACTGCTCGCCTGCCATCACCGTCAACCGCCACGGTGCCGTCATCCTCCTCCATGGTGCGTCCCCGATCTGTGGGTTGGGATAGTATATAGATTCAGATAAAAAAAAAGGAAAAATGGAGTGGGGGAGAGAGTGGTTTGTTGGGTATGGGAAAAAATAATATATACCGGAAGCAGGGAAGTTGCTTTTATCGAAGTAAATTGTTTACTCCGATAATGGTGGGAGCGGGATGGCAAGACGTGAGGTGGGGTCGGAAGTAGGGAAGTTGTTTTTATCGAAGTACATTGTTTACTCCGATAACGGTGGGAGTTGGGCTGGACTGATGGATGGTATCTCTGTAAAGTTATATTCATTAATGAATATAAAGTTATATTTACCATAATGTTTTAATTTTAAATTATCTTTATTTAATAATTCTGAAATTCTGAATTAATAAACACAAGACGCACCACCCATTCTGGAGTTTCAATTATAATTTATGTTATTTAATTATTTTCACCAGCCCAAACAATAATAAGTCATAATTGGTGTGGCCTACCTCATTATACTTAATAAATACAAAGTTATACTTTGGGTGAAGTAATGGCAAATCTAAAATAAAACTTATTAAGTGGCACATACACTATGCTGAAACATATCATCTGTGACGGGTAGGTCCCTCGTCACAGAAAAGTGGTCCGTGATGACTCAACGTCATCAATGATGGGTAAATATCCATTAGTGGTGACATACATTTTCGATGGGTTATATACTATGACACATTACAAATAAGTGCACCATCAGTAAGTGGTAACGGACACCTATGACAGGTTATATACTATGACCAGTCACAAATGTGAAAAATCACCCCCGAAAAAGCAGAAATAGAGCTCTATCCTTCAGCTCACAATGATATTACACAGGAAGCAAGTACCACGATAACTTTGCATTTTGTTTACAGATCTACACAAGCAAAAGATCTAAAGAGCTAGAACATCCGCACCATATTCAGCGACATATATACCTCATCTCAAATTTGAGAACAATCAATATATAGGCACATCCACACAGGCAACAACACAACTCAAGTAGAAATCTGAAGGTGAACCTTTGCAAAATCAAAATCATGCACAACCTACAGGAGTCGAGGGCACTCACTCGTTACTGTCGTTGCCATTGCACAAGCCACCAGAGCAGACGGTGGCATCCATCTCCACCGCTTGCACCGCCTCCTTGCTGCCTCCCATCCCTCCAACACCTTTAACCAGATCCACCGGTTCCCGAGCTCAGGGCCGGATCCGCCCACCAAATTCACCACCACCACCAGATCCGCTCACAGTCATCGTCCATGTTTCCAGAATCAGGTGCCCCTAGCTTGTAGGCCACTAGATCTGGTCACCTAGGCTTGGGGGCTACTAGCAGAGATGGGGCCGACGGTGGAGGCCATGCATCAAGGTGGAGATGGGGGCACCTCAACCCCCACACATCTGTCGCAGCTTTCCTCCCTTCTCTTTTCCCATCCAAGTCCCTTCCCTCACCACTATCTGTTTCTTCCTCCTTCCCTCGTTCCCCTCCTCCTCTCTATTCCTTTTCCTCCTAACTTCCTCCTCTCTCTCCCTCACATCTTCTCAGAAATCTCCTTCCTGTTTGATCGCCCGCCGTTGCTGATCATTGAGCGTCGGATCTGGCTTCCACAAGATCAGGGGTGTGGATCCGATCACTTGTCATCATCTCCAACCGCGGGGTCCTGCCACTTTTTTTCCCTGACCGTTGGTCACTGCCCCTCGACTATAGGGCATCCCATCCAACCTCCAAGAGGTCAGGGTACACATATCTGATCGCCCGCCGCTGCATTCGACCACTAGACCATGCCTCCTTTGCTCCCCAACCGATTGTCGCCAGATATGACCGCTCGCAGCCGCCTCCTTCGCTACCTGACTGCTGGGTGTCGGATGCAGCCTCCACGAGGTAGGGAGACGCGGATCCATCAACACACTCAGCGCCTTTACCCATGCACCCCTCCACACCCCCCCACCCTTACCCTAACACCACCCTCCACGTCATGCAGGTCGGTGCAGTGGCCCTTCTTTGTTCTTCGGTTTACTTGCTAGTGATGTGGGCTTGTCGGAGTTGTTTTCTGATGGCGGAGGTTGTTTTCTATAGGAAACATAGAATGGGTCGGCATGGCTGGTTGTGCTCAAGGGACCGATGGGCGGAGCGCAGCTGCTTAGTGGTCTTCGTTGTCCCAAGCTGCTCTTCGAATGTTTTCTTCCTCTGTGCCATCACTCCATCAGCGCCCAAGCACATTCTTTGTTCATAGAGATTTTGGAGTCTGATGAATGTGATGGCAACTTGCAACGCAGAAGTATTTCTTTCATCGAAATCTACATCGATGATGGGTGTTGAGCCAAGGGTTGGTACTCCTTTTTGCCTTTTTTTTCTGTGATTTTCCACATGTGTGACGGGTCGCATGATACAACCCGTCAGAGGTTTCTGTCACATCTGATGGGCCTCCACCCGTCAAACGTGAGTTAAGTCATCGCTAACCACTCATATGTGATGCGGGGTTTACCCATCATAGATGAGGGTCTGAACCCATCAAAACTAACTTGTTCTAGTGCATGTGGTATCTTAAAGGGAGAATAGTCTATTTGGTCCTTTAACTTTCGTTCTAAGGTCAATATGGTCCTTGATATTTCATTTTGTTCGAACTGATCCTCAAAGTCTATCTTTCAGTCTACTATAGTCCTTGGACCCACAAAAACGCCACGTAGGTATGCCATCTCATCATCTTATACAAATCTACCATGGAATGCCTAATATACCCTTACATACAACATAAGAGAGAAAAAAGAAAAAGGAAAAATATCATACACACTTACATTCGTAAATACTCAAATATATCGATTTGTCTATCAATACATGTAACATAATCAATTTTGTGTATAAATCAATTCCTGGGATTATATTAAATTATCTAATCTTATAAGATTAATTAGTTACAGTATTTCGTATCACATACAAATGGACAAATAAGATATTTCACCATCCATTTTTAATAAGATGATGACATGGCATGTCTAAATGGCGTTTTAGGTGGGCCTAAGGTTTATATTGGACCATATGACAAAGTTTAAGGATCTGATTGGATAGAATAAAATATCAAGGACCATATTGACCTTAAGGTGAAACTTTAGGGACCAAATGGGCTATTCTCCCTATCTTAAAGCATTTGCACGTAGGATTTGTAATTTCGATGTTTGAAAATTTTGAATTTAAATTTGAATTGTGATGTTTGAAATAATGAATTTATATATTATTGAATTCTATGCGTTAGAAATATCTATGCTTGAATTAATTATGGTGGTGTAAAACTAGGTATATACATAGAGCGTATTTTGAAATATTTAGAGAAAAAGAAAGAGGGACTGACTGACTGAGAAATAATGGATGATATTACTGGAGTTGGAGATAGTTTTTAGATCCTAAAGAAATTAATCTGTGCGGTGCAGTGTCGATTTCTCATGTCGCTTCCAACGTATCATTTTTTTCCCGTTTCAATCAAACTATTAATCGATGTATTCTGTCTAGGAAACAAAAACTTCCGATGAATTTAATTAGGTGAGGTGTCCAGCTCGCGATCAGTCCGCTAAAAGGCTCGTACAGGTTACCGTCTATAGTTTCCGAAAATAATGACGCGCCGTACATACATGCGTCCGTGGTACGTGAACCCCGAGAATAAAATCATTTCTCCGAATTAACTTTAACCAAGCAAGCTTCTCAATTAAACTCGTAAATAAACTGCTCCTGACACTATTAGAAAAAGTATTTTCGCAGGCGGCCAAAAACAATTTTTTAGACGGAGGGGAGGACCGCCTGCAGACCAACGACGGTGAAAGTCATATTAAAAAATATATAATTTTATAAGGGTGCTAACCGCGCAATTGCGCGGGCCACCCAGCTAGTTTATATTATAATTAATGGTTATAAAGTTATACTGTAGCATTAATACGCGCGCAATGCTCGGATTAGCATACCACGCGCCTCACACAGCGATCCCTTCTCCGTTTTTTCTGCTTCACATCTTTCATTCGTTTTTCCCGTTCCATATCCCTCTGTTTTTCTCCTTCCCACTTACAGTAATTCCCTCTCTCCTCCAAAGCCCATTAAAACAATTACCTCTCGTAAGCCCAGTGAAGCAAAATACTACTAGTACTTTGTAGGGAGTAAATTGTTTACCGAGAGTTACTATACCCTATTTCATTAGCAAAGGCTTTACACCATCTCCTACAAGTAATACTTTTACCAGCATGTACTTTCACATCTCCTACAAGTAATACATTTACTAGCATGTACTTTCACATTTTCATAAAAAATAACGTTGGCCAAAGAAACAGGGGTGGTAGATAGATTATGCCAATTATCCTCTTGCGTAAAAATTATCATTAGTGGAAATAAAACATAGATCGGCAATGGTAGATTTCTCCATTAGTAATCTATTTATTGCTTGTATACTCTAGATTTTTTTTTTTTACTGATGATTGTTAACTCTACAGAACCATCTGTATTACATTTGCCCAACAGTACAAGATTAAAATTTTCACATCAGCACTACAGCCAGTGGATAAAACAATTATCCATCTACAATCTCCATGTACAATACAATCATGAGCATGTAAATTCTCAACACCGACGAGGGCCACCCGCCGTCTAGCGTCAATGACCATCCTCGTTGTCGCCGCCACATCCGGTTCATTGACATCAAGGAGCACAACAGAGAATAGAAGGCCACTAGCCTCCTGAGCAGTGCCGGTGGTGTGGATTTGCATGGCAAGGTGCAGAACTGCAGGGCGGAGTTGTTGCATTGATGGGCAGGGTCCCATCGGCCATCACACATGACCTCGCCGGACTATCATCGCTAACTACTGCCAGGGCTGCGCAGCAGTAGCAATCCATCATCTAGCAAGCAAAAAAAAAAAACAAAACTATTATCGTTCATGTCATAGAGACGACGAGAAAAAAAAAAGTAGCAAACAACCTCTGTCACTGGCTGATTCCACACTAACCTCTGCGGCCAGCTACATGGAGCACGATGTGCAAATGTAGGACTTGTGTAGTCCATCAATTCAGATCAGGTAATATTGTAAATTACACATTAATTTGATTTTCAAAAAGAAATTGAGGCTTTATGTGCGAAGGTAAAGTAGAGTATGCAGATGGAAATTGGAGTGTAATTTCCTTACTTGCTTGTTCTATCAATGTCGTCGACGTGGAGCAGTCGCCGGTTGTTGTTCTTGGCCCAGGTGAACACCTCCTCCTTGTTGGTGAAGGCGTTGCTCGGCATTCGGTAGCGAGGACCGAAGCAGCGCCTTTGCCTCAACCGCTGAGATGCTGTTGTCCACCTCTTTGGTGCGCACTGCTCGCCTGCCATCACCGTCAACCGCCACGGTGCCGTCATCCTCCTCCATGGTGCGTCCCCGATCTGTGGGTTGGGATAGTATATAGATTCAGATAAAAAAAACCGATTTATATTTTTGTAAGCGGTCATTTGACTCCAAGGGTCATGTCCGCCTGCGAAAAAAAATACCCCACGTCGGGAAAAATGTTTTTTTTCTAGTAGTGTGTCATTTTGCCATCTGCAGGCTGCGAGGTAGTCTTAATTCCCTGTTCATGGTTCAACTTTATAATTAATTCATTCGATTATAATTTTGAAATGTGATCACAAATATATTCAACTATTTAGTCATTTGGCTATTCTGTATAAACAAAAAAACATGCCACCTTTTGGTTCGAAGTGAAGCGACTGTTGGCTTGTTCCGGAATGTGCTTGCGTAGAATGTAGGTTGTTGATAAATTACGAATGCGCTAATGCACTACAATCGTACGTCAAGACATTTTGAATTGGCTTCTCAATTAATGGATTGGCCCATGTGTATATGCTAGTGATAGTTCATTGCAACTTCTAACTACTTCTAACTTCTCAATTAACTTCTAACTATTTTCTTCAGTACTGTGTCATTTGTTAATGACAACGACATCAAATTCATTAAGTCCTGATCTAGCATGTCCACGGGAAGGACGGCGTCTATAAATACCAAGTTTTGAGTACTGAAAACTGGCCATGTATAGATAGCTAGCTACTCCCTTCGTCCCATAAATAACCAATCTAGGATGTGATGTTTTCTAGTACCATGAATCTAGATCTAAATATGCCTCTGTCTAGATTTATTATATCAGGAAACATTGCATCTTATCCTAGGTTGGTTTTTACGGGACGAAAGGAGTACGACTGAAAGGTTTCCCAAAAATAATGCTATAGGCACTACTACATAAATGATCTTTGCATACCATCAATACTAATTTTAGCAGACGGGTGAAGCACTTGCCTGGAGCAGGTATCTGCAGAAATCGGTATTTTCGTGTGCGGGCGCCACAACCGCGTGCGAAATACGTACCATTTTCGTAGACGGGCGCACTAAGAAGGTCACGTGCAAATATCCTATTTTTTTTCCATGCGGCCAAATAAGGATGCCCCACTAGACGATTTAAAATAAAATGATAAAAATAAAAAAAAATAGAAATCCAACCCCTAGGTCGTGGAGAGGTCGTTGCCGTAGCAGCCATGGTCATGGTCGCTCCTCTGCAATAGAGGAAACAAAAGCAGCAGCAGCGTTGCAGCGGCAGTGACTCGGGTAGCCAGGCTTGGCACCCTTTTTATCTTCTTCTCTACCCTTCCTCTTCCTCTAGTTGTCTAGAAGCTGCTAGCCTGCTAAAACCTTCTATTCATGTTGTATGCCATAGGGGGTGTTTAGATCCAGGAGTGTAAAGTTTTGGCGTGTCACATCGGGTATTATATAGGGTGTCACATGGGGTGTTCGGGCATTAATAAAAAACTAATTACAGAATCCGTCAATAAACCGCGAGACAAATTTATTAAGCCTAATTAATCCGTCATTAGTAAATGTTTACTGTAGCACCGCATTATCAAATCATGGAGAAATTAGGCTTAAAAGATTCGTCTCGCAAATTAGTCGTAATATGTACAATTAGTTATATTTTTAGCCTATATTTAATACTTCATGTAGGTGTTAAACATTTGATGTGACATCGTGTTTTTTTTTTTGTGGGAAGTAAACAGGGCCATAGTTTCTCCACCTTCAATTCCACATTAATCCTGCATTGTTTGTATTGGATACTGTCTATTCAGATTAGACTGTGGGTTCCTAACAGGGCCCAAGGCCCAAGTCCTATGGTGCACTGCAGACACTGCTGCTTTGCCGCAATAAGTTCACTTTGACTCCCTTAAATGTGACCCGAATCTAATCCATAATCCTAAACCGCAAAACCGGATATCTCGACCCCCGAACTATTGAAACCGGTGCAATTTGACTCCCTAGACGGTTTTGGAGGCGGTTTTGCTGACGTGACGCCTACGTGGCAGTATTGACCGGGTCTTCTTTACACACGGCGCTTAAGTGGCATTAGAATTAAAAAAAATCATTTATCATTCCCACAAAGTATGACATGTGGGGCCCACATGTCATCCTCTCTTCTCTCCTTCCTCCTCCCTCTCTCTCCCTTCTCTCATCTCTCTCCCCAACCTCTCTTCACCACTGGAGTGACAGTGGGGATGGCGGCGGCGTCCGGCGGTCGGGAGTAGCGGCGGCTGCGTCCGGCGGTTGGGAGACGGCGGCGAGCGGCGGAGACGTGGGCATGGCGGGGAGCGAAGACGGCGGCATTTGGCGGTGGCCGCCATGGATAGGGCGAGGTGGGGGATCTCCCCGACAACGTTCGCAGCCACCGCCGTGCTCCTACAGCTGGATCGACGGCCGCCGCCGGTGCCGCTCTCTCTCCCTTATCTCTCTCTTTCTCATTCTCTCCCTGTTTCTCTAACTCCCTTCCCTCTCCGGCTCTCCCCCGTCGGCCGTCGGCAATGGCGACTGGCAAACAAGGGAGTGGTGGCAGGCGGCTATTAGCGAATACCTGTAATGCACGTGAACGTGACGCGAGAGAGAAGAACAGCAATCACACAGAACACAAGTGTTTGGCGCTGCGAACAACTGAGAAACATTTTTCTGTTTCTATTCTTCCTTTTATTCTGTGAATACAAGATCATGGGCATGTTGGCCCGGTTGACGCGGACACGATCCCTCAACAGCGACTGCCATCCCAATCAGCAGGACCGTGCCCGCGCATGACGCGCTCCCGTGTGAACTAAACGCGCACGACGAGCCTCAACGTCGCACACGACCGAAAAACCAACGAGGTCATGTGCGTGACTCTAACAGAATCAACAGAAAAACAGGGGAGGGAAAAACTATCAGAACCAGAAACACAAAGCAGATCGACACAAATTTATTTGTAACAACGGCGGCGGTAGTCACCGGCGGGCGCCGGAGAGGGAAGGGAGATAGCCACCGGCGGGCACCCAGCGGGATCGTCT
Organism: Oryza longistaminata; assembly: GCA_009805545.1. Taxonomy (NCBI): domain Eukaryota; kingdom Viridiplantae; phylum Streptophyta; class Magnoliopsida; order Poales; family Poaceae; genus Oryza; species Oryza longistaminata. The sequence goes on from CM020189.1 coordinate 13,728,711, forward strand.
TCCTCGTCATTGCCGTCGTCGTTGCCGTCGACCTCCACGGGGCACGCCGTCTGCGGCAATTGGATGAGGGTCACCTGCAGCGGCGACGTGTCACGCGTCGTGGCGCTCCACCTCCCGGGCTTGGCCTCTCCGGCCCCGTGCCGCGGGGCACGCTCGGCGGCGTCGCTGGGGACTGGGGAGAGGGAGAGCATAGCGCGGCGTCCCGCCCGCTGCCGCCGCTTTGGTCCCCGCTCCCGCTCGCCGCCGTCCTTCGCCGCTTCATCTGCCACCGCCGCTACGGGCTTGCCTGCTGCCATGCGCCACCGGCCGAAGGTGAAAAAAATGGGAGAGAAAGGGCCTGTTCACTTTGACGCTATTTTCAACCTTACCAAATTTTGGTAAAGTTGTCAAAAAAGTGGCTACATTTAGTTTGCTACCAAATTTAGGTAACTATATAAGAAATCCTGTCAAAATTTTGGCAATCATGCCAAAATTTTGGCAACTATACCAAAATTTGGTAAGGTTTTTTTTGGCATCAAAGTGAACAGGCCCAAAGAGAGAGAAGGGAGAGAGGGAGGAGGAAGAAGGAGACACGGAGTACTGACATGTGGGCCCCACATGTCAGTGGGTCTACATTTCTTTTTGTGTGAATGACTAATGAGTCTCACGCATATTTTTTTTAATTCGAAATGCCACCTAAACGCCACGTGTAAAGAAGACCCGGTCAATACCGCTACGCAGGCGCCACGTCAGCAAAACTGCCCTCCAAAACCGCCAAGGGAGTCAAATTGTACCGGTTTTAAGAGTTTGGGGGTCGAGATATTCGGTTTTGTGGTTTAGGGTCACGGATTATATTTCAATCACTTTTGAGGGTCCTAAAGTGAACTTATTCCCTGCTTTGCCCGACCTGTTGTTAGCTAGATAAGGCCCATAGACCAATGCAGCCGAAGCAACATCAGACGGAATAAGTTCACCGTTGGTCCCTCAACTTAACAGCGAGATTTTTTGAGGTCCCTTAACCACAAAACCAGAAATGTCTACCCCTAAACTTACTTAAACCGTTCACCGGAGGTCCCTCAGCAGTATTTTTGCCCGGTTTTGCTGACGTGGCATCCTAGTCAGCAAAAAAAATTAAAAAGGTACGTGGGGCCCACATGTCAGCTGCACATATTTTTTTTCTTCTCTTTTCTTCTCCTTCTCTTCTCTTTTCTCTTCTCTCCTCTCTCTTCTCCTTCAGGCTGGCGGCGGGCGCAGCCGCGATGGCCGAGCGCGACAGCAGAGCGGTGGCGGGCTGTGGGCGGAGCGGACGGCGGTGCAAGATGCGCCGCGCATCCGCCGCCTCCGACATCAGCGCCGCCACACTGCTGCAACTGGAACTCGCGGAAAATCGCGCATGCCCACAACTGCCGCGGCGGAAAATAGCTGGACGACATCTTCTTCCATAGAAGGGCTAGGGAGAAAAATATTATGAGAAGGGAGAGGTTAGACTAATTGATTTTCATTACCTAATCGATATCTCTGCTTCAGTTAATGTCTCTTCTCTTCCCATAAAAGCCTCCATCAAGATTAAGGGCTTGTTCACTTTGATGTCATTTTCAACCTTACTAAATTTTGGTAAAGTTACAACAAAAGTGGCTACATTTAGTTTGCTACCAAATTTTAGTAATTATATAAGAAATCATGCCAAAATTTTAGCAAGTTACCAAAATTTTTTTGGCAAGTTACCAAAATTTTGGCATTAAAGTGAACAAGCCCTAATTCATGGAGTAAGAGCAGACACTCATTTTCCTCTTCCTACCTAATCATATTATAATCTCCTCCAGAACTCGCATGTCCAAGGGTTGCTGGTCATCGTGGAGGCCTTATGTGCCTGTTGGCGTTTTTTTTTTTTCATTAAAGTGAACAGGCCCTAATTTATGGAGTAATAGCAGACACTCATTTTTCTCTTCCTACCTAATCATATTATAATCTCCTCCAGAACTCGCATGTCCAAGGTTGCTGGTCATCGTGGAGGCCTTATGTGCCTGTTGGCGGTTGCCGCTCTCTCGCCTGGATGACTAGACCAACGCCCTCACGGTCGTGAGGTTTTCCTCTTGCTGCTACCACCGGCCGGTTGGGATCACCTCAACTTATCGTGATCTCAGCGCTTATTATTTCCCCAATCTTCGAAGATGGTCAGATCATAAAAGTAACTTGCATATATAATAAAAATAATTTACAAACATAAATATTTTTTTCATCGTAATATAATCATGCTAAATTTTGTTTTAAAGATTTAGGGTTGGTTTGGTTTGTGGCCTAAATAGACCTTACCAAATTTTGTTAATACCAAATTTTGGTAAGTTTTGGCATAACTAATTTTGGTAAGGTAAAATTGTGTTTAGATTGAAACCAAAATAGTCTAAGTTCACTATTGAAATTACCAAATATTGGTAAGACTAATTTAGGCCTCAAACCAAACCAGCCCTTAATTGCAACGAACACAATATTATAATCGGATAAGTAATTTAATAGAAAATTTTATAATAAAAAAGAAGGCATGCATGACCTAATAGAAAAAAGACATGCATGTTTGTAGATGTGTAGTAGTACTTCTCTCACGTATGGTTGGTGTCAGACATTAAGCCAAAATCCAGAGACTTCTCGAAGTAGATTTTGTGTAATTTATAATGAAAATATAACATTGACTCTCTTGCCATTGTCAGATGTTTGATCCAAAACTACTCTGATAATTTTGTATCCAATATTTTGCAATATTTTAGTAGTACCGGCTTTACAATCAATTTCAATTATATTTCCGAGAAAACAAATATGGTGATAAACCCAAAATTATTTGAACATTTTTCGTCCGTTTGCATCTTTAGTGGAAGCTGTCAATGTTATGAATACCATATACCCAATAGTAATCGATTAAGCTCGGCAAGACCCACCATATACCAAGTCTTATATGAAACCATACCTCGTATATAGGAGTTCCAGATAAGAACGACCAGTAAAGCTCCATATGGAAACTATAAGGATTACTTGGGATTGTATACATATTGGTCTCACTAGTTCTACTTGGATAAGGGAACATCTATGGATATAAATACAAAACCCCCTAGGAGAAGAGGGAACACAACAGACAAACACACAAGCCAAGACAAGCCAGACATCGATATCGAAGATGAGCTTAGACAGACCCAATCTGGTGCCTACAGAGGCCGACAAAGAGGGATCTAGCGCCATCTCTGATTTCGACAAGTTCATATTCGAGGAAGAAGATCACACTGTCGACGACTACGTGTTGATTATCCATGCCGCCAAGTCGACGACAGCTAGATAGGTTATCTTAATTATTGTACTTGTGTGATTTAGATAAATATAGAGCAACACCGGCTTCAGCCAATGGAGTAGTGTTATTGTTTGTCAAATAATTGGCTCAAAACTGTATAAAATCCTTGTCTCCATCTCTTTTTCGTCAATCTCGCATATACCCTGGTACCGACGATCCCTATACCATGCAAATACCATAGTCGTGACCTTAAACGTCGACAGAAGCCAATAACAAATACTACAACAAAAACCTCGTATAGAGGCACTTTTGTAGAGGCGTTTTGCAAATTGCTTGTAAAATCAGAAGTTTTGTAGTATAGAGACACTTTATAGAGGCACTTTAAAAATTGTCTAGAAAACTTTTACTCTAGAGACATTTTTAGATCAGTTTGTTAGATTTTATCTCGTAGAGGCATTCTTTTGGCACTATAAAATGCGTCTAATATGTAAAGGCATTTCGTTGAGACATTTTAAAATATGTAGAGACACTTTTTAGAATGATAATGTGTACTAAAGGACTAAATATAAGTAACTAAAGGAACAAGCATACAAGTAATGACATGGAGTTGAGTTGGTTAGTGTGTTGAAGATTAAAATGATTTAACCAAGAGATCATGAGTTCAAGACTTGTCAAAACCAAGGAAACTATTTGATTATCTTTTTTGGACTGGTTTTATATATTTGCGGTACAATTTAATGTCTCTAGAAAATGCCTCTACCATCTTATATACATTTTATAAAATGTCACTTCGTTTGTAGAGACAATTCACCATAAGACACTTATTAGACATTTTTTCTAATTCATGGAGTAAGAGCAGACACTCATTTTCCTCTTCCTACCTAATCATATTATAATCTCCTCCAGAACTCGCATGTCCAAGGGTTGCTGGTCATCGTGGAGGCCTTATGTGCCTGTTGGCGGTTGCCGCTCTCTCGCCTGGATGACTAGACCAACGCCCTCACGGTCGTGAGGTTTTCCTCTTGCTGCTACCACCGGCCGGTTGGGATCACCTCAACTTATCGTGATCTCAGCGCTTATTATTTCCCCAATCTTCGAAGATGGTCAGATCATAAAAGTAACTTGCATATATAATAAAAATAATTTACAAACATAAATATTTTTTTCATCGTAATATAATCATGCTAAATTTTGTTTTAAAGATTTAGGGTTGGTTTGGTTTGTGGCCTAAATAGACCTTACCAAATTTTGTTAATACCAAATTTTGGTAAGTTTTGGCATAACTAATTTTGGTAAGGTAAAATTGTGTTTAGATTGAAACCAAAATAGTCTAAGTTCACTATTGAAATTACCAAATATTGGTAAGACTAATTTAGGCCTCAAACCAAACCAGCCCTTAATTGCAACGAACACAATATTATAATCGGATAAGTAATTTAATAGAAAATTTTATAATAAAAAAGAAGGCATGCATGACCTAATAGAAAAAAGACATGCATGTTTGTAGATGTGTAGTAGTACTTCTCTCACGTATGGTTGGTGTCAGACATTAAGCCAAAATCCAGAGATTTCTCGAAGTAGATTTTGTGTAATTTATAATGAAAATATAACTTTGACTCGCTTGCCATTGTCAGATGTTTGATCCAAAACTATTTTGATAATTTTGTATCCAATATTTTGCAATATTTTAGTAGTACCGACATTGTTGTTGTTGTATCCGGCTTTACAATCAATTTCAATTATATTTCCGAGAAAACAAATATGGTGATAAACCCAAAATTATTTGAACATTTTTCGTCCGTTTGCATCCTTAGTGGAAGCTGTCAATGTTATGGATATCATATACCCAATAGTAATCGATTAAGCTCGGCAGGACCCACCATATACCAAGTCTTATATGAAACCATACCTCGTATATAGGAGTTCCAGATAAGAATGACCAGTAAAGCTCTATATGGAAACTATAAGGATTACTTGGGATTGTATACATATTGGTCTCACTAGTTCTACTTAGATAAGAGAACATCTATGGGTATAAATACAAAACCCTCTAGGAGAAAAGGGAACACAGCAGACAGACACACAAGCCAAGACAAGCCAGACATTGATATCGAAGATGAGCTTAGACAGACCCAATCTGGTGCCTACAGAGGCCGACAAACAGGGATCTAGCGCCATCTCTGATTTCGACAAGTTCATATTCGAGGAGGAAGACCACACTGTCGACGACTACGTGTTGATTATCCATGCCGCCAAGTCGACGACAACTAGATAGGTTATCTTAATTATTGTACTTGTGTGAATTAGATAAATATACAGCAACACCGGCTTCAGCCAATGGAGTAGTGTTATTGTCTGTCAAATAATGGGCTCAAAACTGTATAAAATCCTTGTCTCCGTCTCTTTTTCGTCAATCTCGCATATACCCTGGTACCAACGATCCCCATACCATGCAAATACCATAGTCGTGACCTTAAACGTCGACAGAAGCCAATAACAAATTAAACCACAATTACAACGGGAAAGTGTTTTCATCCTCGAAGAGATATCCTCTTTTTTTTTTCCAATTGTCACCTAAATAGTCATAAAACAATATTTGAAAAAAATCGACAAGATATATTATTATAAAATATATCACTCCGTAAACATACCAGTTCAAATTCCACTTCTACAAGTTGTAACAAATATAACTGTAAGTATACGATAATTATTTTCAGTTTAACCTTGCATGTTTATATAATGATATACTTTATATTAATATAGAGGTTTTTTACTGTCCTTGAGATTGTGCAGTACCAAATCCTGACCGTTGATCTAGCATCATCCAACGGTTAGAAATCATCCGTACCTCATGGTACTGCACCTCCTCATTGAAGTGGTACCATTGGTGGAAGGGTATTTCTGTCCTTTCCTGTTTCACGAGAGGAAAAATCGGGGAGAGCAGCGAGATTGCGGCGAGAGGCGTGACGGCAACCGGCGAGAGGCGCGACGGCGGCGGCAGCGGCGGGCTCGATGGCCGACGGCGGCAGTTGTATCCATATTTTGGCAATACAATGTGTTGATGATTAGTAACTGGCGATTGCCGAACAGAGAATGGAGACCACGGATTTTATACCCGGGCTTTTTAGACTGCCAAATTTCTTTGCCCCTCAATTTCAATATCATCTCATTGGCCTTTTTGCAGCGGTGGAGTATAAAGCAATATATGGTCTGAATTAAACCTTATACATAATTCTTGCATCCCACTCTTGGTATCTCTTCGATCTACTCGCTGCTACCTCTCTCAGCTGTCGTCGCCTTGGTGGTCCTTTTCCCAACGCTGACAGCGTTAGTGTTCAATCGTGTTGATCCGGGATTACGTGATCTTTTATACTTCCTCGACTCTGAGTAAAACTTGTTCCACTCGCGCTGGCGCTAAGAATCCCTACCATTTTGAATGGTGCGGCATGAACATCACATTGTATACCGGCACCGGTTATGTCGTTGGTCATATGATGACTACAGTCATCACTCTCCTTCGATATATCCTAGATGGGTAGTTCCTAGAGGATTAGGTACCGTTAGGCCTAGTTAGATGTAGCTCTCGCTCTGTTAGTGTTGTGATCCCAACTCCATAAGGATTTACTTGGCGTTGTATACAATATTGTCTCCACTAGTTCTACTGGATAAGGGGAACATCTATGGGTATAAATACAAACCCCCTAGGAGAAGAGGGAACAACAACCAGACAGACACACCAAGCCAAGACAAGCCAGACATCGATATCGAAGATGAGCTAGACAGACCCAATCTAGGGCCTACGAGGCCGACAAAGAGGGATCTAGCGCCATCTCTGTTTTTGGACAAGTTCATATTCGAGGAAGAAGACCACAACTGTCGACGACTCGTGTTGTTATCCCTGCCCGCCCAGTCGACGACGAAGCTAGATAGGTTATCTTAATTATTGTACTTGTTGTGATTTAGATAAATATAGAGCAACACCGGCTTCAAGCCAATGAGTAGTGTTTAATGTTTTGTCAAATAATTGGCTCAAAACTGTATAAATCCTTGTCTCATCTCTTTTTTCGTCAATCTCGCATATACCCTGGTACGACGATCGCCTATAACATGCAAATACCATAGTCGTCGACCTTAACGTCGACAGAAGCCAATACAATACTACAAAAAACCTCGTATAGAGGCACTTTTGTAGAGGCGTTTTGCAAATTGCTTGTAAAATCAGAAAAGTTTTTGTAGTATAGAGACAGCTTTATAGAGGCACTTTAAAAATTGTCTAGAACACTTTTACTCTAGAGACATTTTTTAGACAGTTTGTTAGATTTTTATCTCGATAGAGGCCATTCTTTCGGCACTATAAAATGCGTCTAATATGTAAAGGCATTTTCGTTGAGACATTTTAAAATATGTAGAGAACTTTTTAGAATGATAATCTGTACTAAGGACTAAATATAAGTAACTAAGGAACAAGCATACAAGTAATGACATGGAGTTGAGTTGGTTAGTGTGTTGAAGATTAAAATGATTTAACCAAGAGATCATGAGTTCAAGACTTGTCAAAAACCAGGAAACTATTGATTATCTTTTTGGACTGGTTTTTATATGTTTGCGGTACAATTTAATGTCTCTAGAAAATGCCTCTAACATCTTATATACATTTTATAAAATGTCACTTCGTTTGTAGAGACAATTCACCATAAGACACTTATTAGACATTTTTTAAAAATGCATCTACATTGTTGTAAAGTCATTTGATAAGTGCCTCTACAGTACTAAAAAATGTCTCTACAAAGCATTTTTCTTGTAGTTAATTAAACCACAATTACAACGGGAAAGTGTTTTCATCCTTGAAAAGATATCTCTCTTTTTTTTTCCATTGTCACCTAAATAGTCATAAAACAATATTTGAAAAAAAATCGACAAGATATTTATATATAAAATATATCATCTCCGAAAACACTCTAGTTAAATTCCACTTCTACAAGTTGTAACAAATATAAACTGTAAATATACGATAATTATTTTCAGTTTAGCCTTGCATGTTTATATATGATATACTTTATATTAATATATGTTATTATTTTTTTAAAACCTTTTAATAACTATTTAGATGACATGTAAGAAACAAGTGATATGCTCCAGGAGGGATGAGAATCCATCTCATGCTCCAATTACAACAACTGTTTCATCTGGGCACCCGCTATAACGATCATAATATCCAAGTAATCGGCACTACTGCACAGCAAGATTCATTGACGTAGCTCAACCCATTCCCATTTGCATCAGCACTTTTTGGTGGTAGTGGTAGTGATGGCCACGGGATACTGATGGATGGAATCAGCCCACGGCCCGTCGGCTCGCGCGCCGGCGGCGAGATGCACTCCCACGCCGCGCTGTTGCACTTGAACCCGGACCGAAGCAGATCATCCACACGCGGTCGC
>CM020189.1:13750676-13773606 GCA_009805545.1 Oryza longistaminata
GGTGGCGCTCGGCCGGAGTCGATCGATCCAGAGAAGAGAGAAGAGAAAGCCTCTTCCTTTCATCTGACAGTGGGCCCAGGGGCAAAATAGTCCACAGAGCCTGAAAAAGAAATACAAATGGGATTAAGAAATGAGAAATACATGAAAAACTGAGAAAGTGGTACCGAATAGAGCAATTAGCAGTCCCAATAATATATTATAGAGGACACGTGAATTGGGTGGTAAAAAAAATTGAGGCACGCGAATTGGATGGTAATAGTCTAAATTCTCGAAAGACTAGAGGCGCAAATTTGTTTTAGGAAAAATTGGACGCCCTATCTCATCCAGTCTGTTAGAGCTAGTTTAATACTCCCTCCGTTTTGAAATGTTTGAAACCGTTGACTTTTTAGCACATGTTTGACCATTCGTCTTATTCAAAAACTTTTGTGAAATATGTAAAATTATATGCCTACATAAAAATATATTTAGCAATGAATCAAATGATAGGAAAAGAATTAATAATTACTTAATTTTTTTTGAATAAGACGAACGGTCAAACATGTGCTAAAAAGTCAACGGCGTCAAACATTTCGAAACGGAGGGAGTATATAACTTCAGGAGCAATTTTCTAGTATGTGTGTTTCTTGATAATTAATTTAAACCCATGTGGCCATTGCTCATGCATGGAGTCATGGTATACAATTATGAACTGAACTTAATTACAATATTATCTGAGAATGTTGGAGAAAGATAAAATTCTTGCGCAATTGATATTCTGAAGTTGTATAGAGACTGTAGCTGTAACTTGTTTTTTTACATTTATAAAGATCGAGTAGAACAGTTTGGAATGACCCTATGAGAGCATATGAAATCAAGTTTCTCTTTGGCAACTGGTGGGCCTCGTGTTTATCCACTTGATTCATGTCTTTGTCTATGTGTACTATGGTATACGGTCTTTGTCTTCGTACATACCACATTTCACTTTCAAGGCAAAAATACGAACAAGAATACAAAACACAAGAAAGAAATTCAGCCACTTTATTTTGAAATGTTTAAGTGCAAGGGAAAAACACGTGTTGACGTGTAACAGGTGCAGACGCCAAATCTTTAGTGCATCATCATTAAAGAAATGAAAATACACAAGAGTAGTTGCATACTTGCATGCATATGTTTCGATCCTAAAGTGTGATGACATGAATCATATCCTTAGCCCGATGAACTTGTTTTTTTTTAAAATGAGTAGTCAAATGATTAGTATATTGTTTTTCTAATAATGGAAATGGTTTGTATTCGGACTCTACCGATAAATATATTGCTATATATATTAGTAAAGAAGGGGATATAAACAGTACACTACTAAGGTTATGTATGGCAGTGCATGCAGCCATGCTACATGTAAGAGAAGAATCTATGGGCCAGTTTAGTTCCCAAAAATTTTCCCCTTCACCTATCACATCGAATCTTTGGACATATACATGGAGCATTAAATGTGGACAAAAAGAAAAACCAATTGCACAGTTTAGCTATAAATCGCGAGACGAATCTTTTGAGCCTAATTATGCCATGATTAGCCATAAGTGCTACAGTAACCCACATGTGCTAATGATGGCTTAAGTAGGCTCAAAAGATTCGTCTCGCGGTTTCCAGGCGAGTTCTGAAATTAGTTTTTTTCATTCGTGTCCGAAAACCCCTTCCGACATCCGGTCAAACGTCTGATGTGACACCCAAAAATTTTCTCTTCCCCAACTAAACACAGCCTATGTCCCCTTGGTGCTGATTTTCGGCCACTACAAGGTCATGGGTGTGACAGTCCGACAGATATATACTACCTCCGGTTTTTAATAGATGACGCTGTTGACTTTTTCTCACATATTTGAACACTCGTCTTATTCAAAAATTTTATGCAAATGCATATGATATAAATCACGCTTAAAGTACTATGAGTGATAAAACAACTCATAACAAAATAAATTATAATTACGTAAATTTTTTGAATAAGATGAGTGGTCAAACATATGAGAAAAAGTCAACGGCGTCATCTATTAAAAAACGGAGGGAGTATGTTGTAAGGAATACCATTTCGCTTCTTCAATAGACCGTAACAATTTCTTGGGTTTCATCACTCGTCTGCACGAACTTAGTGCTACCGGTCATGCCTTTTCCTTTAAAAAGTTAAGTATGATATTCAACTGAAAAGCCATTTGAAACGCAGAAATTATACAAGAATTACTTCAATTCAAGTCCTGAAAGTGTGTGCTTTCTGGGGCCAAACCACCATCTGAGGGCATATTTTATAACAAAGTAGAAGTGGATGAATTTTGTAGGACTGAAATCCCTTGGAAAACATTTTATCCTTTTGAATACTGGAATGAATCCTATAGAATCCTTTGACCTTCGAATGAAATAGCTCATTTCACACAAACTTTAGAGGAAATTTAATATAAGGGCTAGACCCCTTGTTTTCTCTTCATTCGCGACTCAAAATTCTTATACTTTTCCTATGATACTACCAACAAAATGATTTGCAAAATTCTGTGCCTTAATTTCCTCTACGATTTGTTGTGGCATGATACCTTATTGTTTTTTCCTATTCTTGTATTTTCAGAATCTTACATTCCATAAGAGCTCTGAAGTATTAAAATAAGGTAAAATTTATGTTCTATTCATCTTTTCTTTTCTCCTAAGTTGCAACCACTCCAATCCATCCCATACCTTAGCATGTTATGCATATCTTGCATGTTAATAAGACTTGATGAGCCTTTTTAGTTGCATAATAAAAAATGTGAAAAAATTGAAAAAGAAACACATACGAATTTTAGTATAGGATTGCATTTGCAAACAAATGGTTGAGAAAAAAGTTGTAAAATGTATGAGATGAATTGTTTGGAATACACAAGAAAAAAGTAAACACATAATCAGGCTAAATAAGCATAAGGTACAATGCTACTCCTCAATATATGCTCAAAGTATGGTCATTTACATTTGTACACTCCACTTTTCCTATGCCCCATTATTATGATCCATTAATTTGAACAGGATAAATAGTGCCGAATCCTCCAAACCAATCAAAGAGAACAGCTTGAATCAATGCCACTTTGGATGGTACTAGTAGGGGTATATTTCCCAACGGGCAAACCAGCTATTTTCTCCCTTGTAACTATCAAATCACTAGGTGATACTATATACGGCTGTGTTTAGATCCAAAATTTGGATCCAAACTTCAGTCATTTTTCATCACATCAACCTGTCATACACACACAACTTTTCAGTCACATCATCTCCAATTTCAACCAAAATCCAAACTTTGCGCAGAACTAAACACAGCCTACAAGCATCAGTGCATCACCGAATACATAAAAACACTAGGTTTTGGAAAATTGACAGACCTATATATCTCTAGACTCTAATAACGCTTTGAGTTTTGACTCTTGAGTGACGTGGAGGTTTTACTATCCATACTCTTTTTGGGATTTTGATCTTAATTTTGTCCCAAAATATTTAGGGTGGAAATAGAAGTGAAAGAGACTGGAGTACTAGCAAAAGCGACTCCGGAGACTTCATATCTATCGGTATACAGAGCATAACTATTTGAACATATGTAGGTGGATATGACATTGTTATTCTCCAATTTCTCAACAGAACTGCCACTCTCTAACATTCAACTTTTCCGTCACATCAAATGTTTGGATACATGCATGGAGCATAAAATGTGGATGCAAAAAAAAAAATAATTACATAGTTTGCATGTAAATCACGAGATGAATCTTTTGAGCCTGATTACGCTATGATTTGACAATATGGTGCTACAGTAAATATTTACTAATGATGGATTAATTAGGCTTAATAGATTCATCTCGCAGTTTATAGGCGGAATATGTAATTTGTTTTGTTATTAGTCTACGATTAATACTTCAAATATGTGTTCGTATATGTCAAAAAAAATTTAGTACATGAACTAAACACAGCATCTGTTACTCCCTCTTTTCCCATTTCCATTTCCTTTCCAGATACGCTGAATTGACGCTTGAGATCCATTGAGAGATGCATGGTGTGCTAGGGACTAGGGAGTCAGTGTTGACCCAGCTGGGCTCATTCTGGCAGTGGCAGGTCGGCTTGTGTGTTCTGAACTGTGACTTCTCCAATATTGGCACTATGGAAGCTGTCTGAGGTAGTGTTTGGATATAGGGACTAAACTAAACTTTAGCCCCTATCATATCGGATGAATTTGGAGTATTAAACATAGACTACTTATAAAACTAATAATATATAAATAAGAGCTAATTTGCGTGACAAATTTTTTAAGCCTAATTAATCCATAATTAGCGTATGTTTACTGTAGCATCACATAGGCTGATCATGGATTAATTAGGCTCAATAGATTCATCTCGCGAATTAGTCCAGGGTTATATAATGGATTTTATTAATAGTCTACATTTAATATTTATAATTAGTGTCCAAACATCCGATGTGATAGAAACTAAAAAGTTCCCATCTAAACAGGGTCTGAGAAGGCATTGACAGAAATCTAGGCTATTCATCAAATTAAAACAAAAACAGCCCAGGAATCTTTGGAGCTGTCACGGTGATTGTCTGGTTGAAGTCGCCGGTGAGGAGAACCCGTTTTGATTAGGGTTACCTACTGATTAAGTTATTATGAAAAAAATATTTTGATGTAATTATATTTTCTTTTAATATGATTAAAACAAAATCAAGTATTTGCTTTGGAGTTAGAGGTTGTATCGGTGTCCTAAACAATAAGTAAAAAAGAAAAGGAAAGATAGAACCCGAACTAGTCATTTCAAATGGATGGTGCATTTTATTGTCTTTTGCGAGAGCTGGAGATTCTGATAACCAGCTAATGAGAATTTGGGGGAGTTGAGGTTACCTAGCTTTTGGTGACTAGGACTATAACTGAGTTTCAAAATTTGAGTGAGAATCTAGAATTTTTGGAGAAGCTAGAGATTATGAAAGTAATTGCAGCTCTCCTAACAAGGCGTATAGCTAATGTCACATTTGCACTAGCAGGTCTTAATAGAAAATTCAGAGCTGCTCCAAATCCAATTCAACACCAAATAATTTTTTAGAGCTGAGCTATTTTTTTTTTGAAAAAAAATCCATTCGTTTTCCTATTTCCAATTAAGCATGTGCCACCAGTTCCTCGCTATAATGCCAATGTGAAATTGGTGCTAGAGTAGTTGAAATTGCTGCAAAAAACATTGGATGCTAATTAACCCAGGCCTTGTTGCTAATTCACCATGGAAACCTCTTTAATTAGTCTCCTAAATATTTTCTACAGATTTCCTCCACAAATCCTTTGTTCCAAAGTAGACCTTACTTGTTACAATCTTTTTTTTTTGTTAAACACACTTCCAGATCCACGGTGAATTAGGAAACCAGATCTCTGAAAGGAAATACTCCCTCCCTGCCAAAAAAACAAATCTAAGACTGGATGTGACATATTATAGTACAATAAATCTGGATAGAGGTATGTCCAAATTCGTAGTAGTAGGATATGTGACATCCAGTACTAGATTGATTTTTTATTGGACAGAGGGAGTAGGGCGGACCTCTACCAAATTTTCAGTGTAGAAAATAGAGCAGAACTCTACCAAATTAGCATCAATTATATTGTTTAAGATAATAGAATAAATTTACTTCGACCTCTGCATAAGGCATGCACTCAACTATTTATTATTACTAAGTATTGGTCCTAGCCTAAAATAAACAACAAACAAAATACTTCATTCGTTCATTCATATATGACATTTTAACACTAATTTTAGTTTTAAAAAACGTCATATATGATCAGAGGGGGTGGTACTTGATCCTAAAATACAGTGGTTTTTTATGGGATCCTAAAATACAATATTGAGTGAAAACACTTAAGCATAAAGCTTATGAATATCCACCCAGGTCCACTGTTGTGTACAGCTTTTGGAAAATGCTATTTCCAGCTTTTGGAAATTAGCAGCAATGATATTTCTGAACAACGCAAGGCCACGTGCTAGTTGGCAAGTAACATCCATACAATATTTTGTGTACATCTCTAAAAATTTGTATATTCTTATATACTTCCAAAAAAACTTGCATACATGTCCATGCATAGAAAAAGAATTACAGATTTATTCATTTTTTTCAAAAAAAAAAGAGAATTAGTGCTAATTCCCTATGCAAAAGGAACTAAAAAAAAGGTAATAATGGACGCCAACTTTTCTCAAATAATTCCCTTTTCTTCTTGGATACTAACCACATAAGAAAATATTTAGAATGCATTATCTATTTTAATTTTTGAACATACTTAATTACATGGCATTATCTTAAGTGGATAAGGCCTGTACAATTTTAGTGTATCACATCAGCATCACCATGAGTCCGAGTGTTTTGTAAGCCCATGCTGACCTCCCTGCAAAGTTCCAAATTGCTCATCAACCGCTATGTTCCACAACATCAACTTTTCAAGGAGGGTATACAAATCACAGGCCTGGGGACCCCAGGCAATATTTTCTTCGGATTTGGGTGTGAGAGAGGTTCCTTGTTTGGTTGCATATCCAGGCATGGCTAATAGCACAACAACTTTCTTCCGGGACCATATACCAGGACGCGGCGAAAACTATGTATATATGCTGATTTTACTTCACTTATATATCGTGAAATTTTACGCCGAATAAGTGCCAATAATTGAATAGTGACCCAATCGTTATCGCTTGGATGTACTAACATTTCATAAATACAATGTAGATCTTCTTGTCTTTTCTTCAAAAATAAATAAATAAATACAATGTAGATCCAAAACACCGATTGTATGCGAATCTAGCGAACACACATATATACTCCCTCCGTCTCAAAAAAAGACAAATCCTGGTTTCCGTGCCCAATGTTTGACCGTCCGTCTTATTTGAAAAAATTATGAAAAAAATTAAAAAGACAAGTCACGCACAAAGTATTAATCATGTTTTATCATCTAACAACAATAAAAATACGAATTATAAAAAATTTTATATAAGATGGACAGTCAAAGTTGGACACGCAAACCTAGGGTTTGCCTTTTTTTTGGGACGGAGGGAGTACTTATCTGACTATCTAAAAATGAAGTCTATTTGCGAAGTAGTATTTGACCAAAGCTTACAAACATATTTTAAAAGTAAAGCTCAGATAAAGAAAACCTAGTTTTCAAGGCAATGGTAACATAGAACCCTAGTTATGCTTTCTTTGTCGAAAAAGAAAAAGTAACATATAACCCTATATGGTAAGATTCTTCTTCCTTCCTTTTTCTTTACCACCATAGCTCCCTAAGAAGGGCACTTGCAAACCACACACGAGGAAGCGGATTTGCCTGATGGATGACTACTGAATGCATGGAGCATGGTTGCCGTTGTGTCCCCAAAAGATGTTCTTACATTCTACCATATAACTTTATGTAAAAGAGTTGTTGCCGATGAATCGCCATTACTAGTGCACCTTCCACCTAAAATGAAGAGATGATTGTGCAAGCTTGTGGATGGGCCCTTTGGATGCATTGTGATAGGTACAAAAGAATAGCATCGCACAACATATGTTCATCATGCATCGACTTTACCTTATATCCTTCAGTAAACAAAATAAATAAATAAATGGCAACCCAAGTTGTGAACATGTTTTATAAACAAGAATGCAAAACCTATTTTTATTAGTAGTGTCTCAAAGTAGTTTTTTAAAACAAAATATTTTCATTATTATTACTACCCCTCCATTTCACAATATAATCATTCCTAACATTTCCCACATATATATTGATAGTTAATGAATCTAGATAATATAAGTCATTTCTAACATTTCTCAATACACATTGATATTGGTGTGTTAATGAACTCTAAATATATATACTTATCTTAGATTTATTCACATCAATATCTATCTAAGATTCATTAACATCAATATGTATGTGAGAAAATGCTAAAATAACTTGCATTGTAGAAAACGGAGGAAATTCAATATATCTCCAAAATCTCAAAAGAAAACTATGTACTCCTAGAAAGATTTTCAGCGGCAGGCTAGGATGGGCCCACTGCCAGCGGCGTTGCGAGCCGCATCAACCGCGAGGCGACGGTGGACAGGACTCCGGGCTCCCGTAGCAAACCGCGTGCCCCACCAAAAATCCGGCTCGCCCAATCCCAGGCCTTCCTGCCGGATGGGGTATTCCCCGTCAACCAATCACGTCGCAGATAAGGCTGACAGGTGTGCCCACCAGCCACCCCTCCAATCGTGGGTCCCACAAAAAGCGCACCACACGGGCCCCACCCTGGCTAGTGCTACCTGCTACGTAGGATAACGTAAACCCGCGATATTTTCGCCACAAATATTTGTAAGCTCGTAGGTGTTCGTCCAGCCGCGACACGACACGACACGGGGACTGAAGGAGGAAGAAGAAGAGGAGTGGTAGATGAGCAGCACGGCGGAAGGCGGCGGCGCCGGGGCGGTGGGTGCCAAGTCGGCGCGGCGCTGCGGACGGCTGCCTGCGCCGGCGGGCGAGGTGGTACTGCGCGGCGGACGACGCGTTCCTGTGCAGGGTGCGACACGTCGGTGCACTCCGCGAACCCGCTCGCGCGGCGCACGAGCGGCTGCGGCTGCGGCCGTCGTCGCCGCCGCCGCTGGTGCCGCCGTCGGGTCGGCGGCGCGACGAGCCGTCCCGCGGCGTGGTTCAAGCGCAAGGCGCGACCCGCCGCGGTCCACGCCGCCAAGAGCGCCGCCGCCGCCTCGGGCAGCTGCTGTCGAGGCGGCTCGTCGTCGTTCCCGAGGCGGCGGCTGGTGTGGAGGGGCTCGCCGGAGGAGCGGAAAGGAGAGGGGGAGATCGTGGAGGAGCAGGAGCAGCTGCTGTACCCGTACCCTCTTTGACCGCGGCCCTCTCGAGTTCTTGCTGTCGCCGCCTCCCTCGAGGACGCGGCGGCCGCCGTGTCCTGCTGCAATGAGGACGGCGCCGTCGAGAACCCGACGAAGCCGTCCATGACGACGACGACGGCTACAACGCCACCGCTCCAGTTCTTCCCCGACGCCAAGCGCAATTTCGGGCCGACCGACGCCGAGCTGAGGGAGTTCGCGCCGACATGGAGGCCCTCCTCGGGCGTGGCCTGGACGACGGCAACGACGAGGACTCCTTCTGCATGGAGACGCTGGGGCTCATCGAGCCGGTGGACGACGACGCCGGCGGGTCAGCAGGTGGAGGCCGACGGCGACGCCGGGATGACCCTAGCGTGGTGCCACGAGCTGGACACGGAGACGTCCGTCCGGCGAGTGCTGGACATCGACTTCGACTGGCTCACCTCAGGCGCGCGACACCCGACGAGAAGGTCGGAGCAGCGGCGGGCCCGCGCCGCGCCGCCGACGACGACGACGCGCAGTCCAGCAGAGCACCTCGCCCTAGCCTCAACTACGAGGCCATCATCGAGAGCTGGGGGACCTCGCCGTGGACGACCGCGAGCGGCCGCACGTCACAGCTCGACGACTCCTGGCCCCGCGACTACTCGGTACGGCCGCCTCGTCTCACCGTAGTATACTCCACAATTTAGCTTGTACTGATGACTTGCTCCGGCGACGTGCGGCGGTGCAGGGGGTGTGGATGGCGGCCGCAGGGGTGTTCGGCGCGGGCGAGGAGCAGGCGCTGACGCGAGGCTGGGGATGGACGGCGGCAGGGAGGCGCGGGTGTCGCGGTACAGGGAGAAGCGGCGGACGCGGCTCTTCTCCAAGAAGATCCGGTTCGAGGTGCGCAAGCTCACGCCGAGAAGCGGCCGCGGATGAAGGGCCGCTTCGTCAAGCGCGCCGCCGCCGCCGCCACCGCCGCCGTCGCCACGGCGATGCATCCTAGCGCTGCATGGCGGAAGTTTGATCTGCCGGCCGCGCGCTCTCCATGAAATCACACAAGAACAAAACAACTCGTCGAAACTGCATTAATTTTAGCTGGTTTCTTTTACGGTCACACATGCGTCTTCTTTTTCCATCAGTTCGCCATTGATGGTTGCTAAGGATCCAAGGACTTTTAATAATAATTATTACTATAATAATAATGATAATACTAATAAGTGAATTGTACTATTTGTTGAGAGGTATACATTATACAGTACCCCTGCGCTCAATTGCTGAAAGTTTTGAAAGTTTTTTTCCTCCCTTCAGATTCAGGGGGTTGGTTGTCAGTAGTAGCCTGTAGCTGTGCTATATGTATGCATATATGTCCATTGGTTGTCATGCACGGGTACAGTTCGAGGCCAGGAGATATACATGTAAATCAATCAATCAATATATACAACTAATTGATTCAGTGATGACCTCATATGTTTGTTGAGTTGAATAGAAGTTTTTTCACTTTCTCCCAACTTTAAATTTTGAAAGGGGGATAAATTATTGTATGTATTCAGGATTGCAAAATACAGACTTTATTGGTAATCAGTTTTTGCTGAGGTATTTGTTCGAATAAAGTTATGGAATTGAATTCCTCCTTAACTTTCTGTTTAAAAATAATCTTTAGTCCCGATTGGTGTTACCAGCCGGGACTAAAGATCATAAAGTACCGTTAGGCTTTTAAACTGGAGCTAAAGATTTCTTATTTAGTCCCGGTTCCTTTTCGAACCGGGACAAATGTGATTTTTGTCATCCGAGTAAAGATCAGTTCTCCAGTAGTGGTTAGTTCATAAATAGTCTCCAAAAGCTTAACAATGGACTCAAGAAGTATGTTGTTAAGTTAATTTATTTCTAGAAATACAGTATGTGAATCACTGCTCCAACTTGAGAATAATGAGACAAGGGACATAGGGCTTGGGACTAAAGCCCGGCTTGATTAGATTTTCCCCCCTTGATAAGTTCAATGGGCCAAAATAGGATTGGCTGGATCGGGCCTCATCCTAGAGCTACGATTATCCATAAGGCCTTCAGTTTGAAAAGGATTGGAGGGGATTGGGGATGAATAATTCCACACCATATAATATATGTAGAATAAATATCCTTCCGTCCCTTCCTCTTGAGAATTAACTGAACATGGCCTAAATGTGTCGAAAGGAGTTTGATTATACATAACTTCCAACTTCCATCGATCTACTTCTCTTGTTTCATACTATAAGCCGCTTTGACTTTTTGCGCCCCTGTTCGCAACCTGGGTACAACGACGTTCTGTGGTCCGCTAACATAAGCTCTAATTTCTGGACCTCCTTTTCACTTTCGCAATCCTCCTTGGCGTCCCGCAACATCTGACTAAGATTATCCGCAGCGTCGTTATCTTCAACAACCCCGTCCACCTCGCCCGTTCTATTTCCTTTAAATCCGTCATACTGAACCGAGTCCAGAATGTTCTTATCTTCCACTTCATCTTCTTCCATTTGAACCCCTAGCTCTCCATGCAATGTCCAACAATTATAGCTAGACATGAACCCCGACTCAAATAAGTAGAAATGAATAGTTCTTAATGTAGAATACTCCTTCTGTTTTTTGCACTTATTGCATGGACAACATATAAAACATTTATGCTTGTTAGCATCAGCCACTCTTAGAAAATAATGCACGTCGTCAATAAACTCTTTCGACCGTCGGTCTGCGTACATCCATTGCCGATCCATCTACCTGAAATACACAAAAATCGTAAAAATAATCAAAAAAGTCAAACCAATTAAACAATCATACAATAATTATATATAATTATTCATACAATAATTATAAAATAATCCCACATATTATTCTTGTTTTAATTATTTTTAGCCATGTAAGCAGGATGCAAGCTAGATACATGATGGAGTGGACCAGGAATGCTCTGCACAATTATATCACGTTTTGCATTTTCCAATGAAAAATCACCTACAATTAACCCAGCTAGTTCATCGGCTGTTGGTAATTCATACTGAACAGGCCCTTCCTCATCAGCGCCTACAATCTTAATTGCTAATTGTTCATCACCGTGTTCAGCCAGCCGATCTCTCGCGATCCTAAACTGCTTAACCAAAGGATTACAATTGTCTAGCATGTCTAGCAATTCAGCAGCTATCTCAGGATCTAGATCACAGCTACCATTCTCTTCACCAAGAACAACAAGCATTCTGTTTTGGACCTCATTTTGAGTATCATAAATATACAGCTGAGCAAATTTTGGTGGATTATCTTCATTAGGCAAGAGCGAACCTATACGGTGATAGACCTGGCCATTTATTTTAAAGACATAAGGACCACCACCCTGGTTTAAACTATCGTCAATATCTGCACCCATCGAAGTGAAAGCAAACAGCGAATTGTACTGACGTATGTGCTGCAAAAAATGTTTACTTCGAGCATCTCCATCAAATTTAAGAAGTGAATTCAAAGGTTCTGGTGGCTGCGCAAATGGAGGGACAAAAATTTTGCCGCCTTTGCAACAAAGGTTGTAACAGACACGGCGCTTGGTAATAGCAGAATCTTTCTTGCACCGTTCCTGGTACCAGAACTGAGCACCGCACATACGGCAGCGATACTCAGGAGGGCCATAATCACACCTATCCTTTGAAGTCTCTATGCAAGCATTCAAAAAAAGAAATTTATGTTTAAACCCAGCGTGCTGGCATTGCAAACAAGGGAATGGAAACGAATCAGAGATGAAAGCAACCTCTCAAAAACTTGGCATAATCGCTGTCAAACTTGTTGCAAGAGACAGGAGCAATACGGCAAGGCTTTTTGCCTATAGGGAAGGAGACATAACGTCCATGTAAGCCATGTCAGCAAGAACATATGCAGAAAACCAAAGATCCAATGGAAAAACCTGCAGCCACCAATCGTTTCATGGCCAATTTTTTTAAACGCATTTGCCGTCTTTTTGAAGAATACCATGCAGGGTAGATAGGGAAAAATCCATCGTCTACCAAAGCGAGGAAAATATATGAGCAACGACTACATAAATATAAACAAGCCACAACAACAGTCGCATACAGATCAGTAAATCACATACCCTGACGGGGTGGAGCAACAGTCTCCCAAACATATTCGCTGGCAGCTGAATTAGAGGAAGATGCTAAACAAGCAACAGACGATTTAATCTTTCCAACCAGGAAAATATATAAAATCTAAAGCATCCACAAAAAAAACCGCAACAAACCATACATCTAAGAGAAGCGCTGCTACGCTCTAGCAATCGGCGATCCCGTCGACGAGCAGGCCTAACCACACGACCCCCTTCCATATAGGAACTAAACGCACAGAAAAACAGAAATGTCGTGCACACATATAGAACATATAACCCACAAGGAAAAGCGCAGCTCGAATAATGTATAGATAGCTGAAGCAACAGAGGCCAATTGTTATACCTTAGCCGACATGTACGGGCACAGGAGATGCGGTCCGCAACCTGCAGGGAATAAGAATGTAATTTAAGCTGGATATCAGATAAAAGAAAGAACATACACCAAACCACAAGGCACAAATAAACTACAAAACAAAAAGGATGTCAGCCCCAAAGAAATAGCAAAGAAACAAAGCTCACCTGAACAGGAGCTGATGGTAAAGGGAACAGCAGCACAACAGCAACGAACGTATCGCACGGACCTGACCGCGACAATAAGCACCTGCGCCAAAAAAAATCAATATGAAGGGACAAAAAAAACATGTAAACGTACAGAGATGCACTTAAGGAAAGACTCAAAAATACAAATGAACCACATGGTTCTGCACGAAAAGAAAACACCACGGGACACACTCTGAATGGCGAAACATGATCCAATAATGAATCAGAACCAGGAAAAAACAAGCAATGATATTTGTCATTAACTAACGACCGTGTGCTTCATCTATGTAATAGCCACCATCTATTTACTGAAAGAAGTATATACTGAAAGAAGAACAACAGAGATAAGCAATGATCCACTGTCAAAAGGGAAACATGAACACGGGGAAAATCGCCTAAAACCTAAAAACTCTGTGACAGTAAGTCCCGTGCAACAAACAGGCCAGTACATGGCTACCTGAGATGCACCAAGCCTAATCACAGGATAAAAAGGAAACACACGGCACAGACAGAAAGGAAGGCAGCTAGGCCAGATACAGAAAACCCACTAGCACACGCGTTCACCCCCTAGGGTCCATGATCGAACGAAGAAAGCACAACAGCGGAGAATGGGCTAGAACAGACGACAAGAAGAACAGCGAACGGGCACCAAAAGGCAATGCAAAGGAAAAGGCGAAAAAGCAGAAGGGAAAGAGAAGATTGGCAGGCAATGAGCTACTTATACTGGTAAACAAAACAAAAAAATATGTAACATAAAAAACAACATACTCAGAGGCTGTCAATAGGACCCCACAGATGACAGGGCCATCGGTCAGCCACAGCATACGATGTAACACATCAGTGCTCTAACGGAGGCCATCCTCGAGCTCTCCGTGTTCGCCTCGAACGCCGAGCAGTAACACTGCGCCGGACAAAGGGCACATCGGCGGAGCCTGCTACAGCGGCCAACTGCAATTGGCATGGACCACGACTACGTGGGGCCCGAACAGCAGCGGAGCATGATTGGCTATAGCCGTGGGACCGACCACTCGCCGGAACACGCACAGACACCACCAACCACCTCGCAGCCCCGACGACCGGCTGCCATTGACCAGGCATGCTCGAGCTCTCCGTCCCGCCCTCGAACGACGAGTGGTGGTGAGTGCACCTGACACTGGCCGCACTGGCGGGATCCTCCCGCAGCGACGAGACTCGACTGGCATACACCACAATGGCCCAATCAGAGCATCTTGAGTGGTGTGAGCGGGCACCCTGAACGATTTGTACCATGCTCTGATATGCAGCGACAAGTGAGGAAGAACAACAAGCAAACATCCAACACCAATTAACTGGCCATCCATTACCAGGGAGAAAATGTATAAGGAGGAAGAAATCACACCAAGCATGCAGATTCGGCACTGAGATAGAAAGAGCATCGATTCAATACCAAATCAGGGGGGCAAAACAATGGAGCCGCTGATATCGGAGCAAAAATCGCACGGAATGGCGTGGCCAACGACGAAGAGGAAATGCGAGTGCATCCAGAAAATGCCACGCCGTCCCCTTCCTTCTTTACCACGGATGAACCGCCCAAGCTGCCACGGACACACTCAAAGACACGTGCCTTCACATGCACCAATAAACGCAGCCCGTACACATGAAACGCGACCACCGTTTCTGAACAGCGCGAACAAACTAAATTTGCCGCAGCCAGCGTGGACCCCCACCTCTGTGGGGAGGAAATGACCCCATCGACCGTCGTCGTCGTCACCACCGCCGCCGCCGCATCATGGGGGAGGCAGGCGGGGTAAGCAGGGGGACCGGAGGCAAGCGGGGTGAGAAAGGGATAGCAGGGAGCGGCAGCGGTGGCGCTCGGCGACGGCGATGGCGGTGGCGGAGGTGGAGACAGCTGCACTCGGTGACGGTGGCAGCGGCGGCGGCGGCGGGAGAAGAAGAGGGAGAGGGTGAGATGGCAGGCACTCGGTGGCGGCGCGGGACAAGGAGAGCGGCGGCGGCGCATGGAGGCGGCGCGAAGCGGAGGCGGTGGCGCGAGGGGAAAGCAGAGGCGGAGGTGGTGGCGCGAGGGGAAAGCAGAGGCGGCGGCGGCGGCGGCGAGAGAGGGAGAGGGCGAGACGAGGGAGGAGGGAATGCGGGCGGAGGCGGCTAGGGTTTTGCGTAGTGGGTGCCGTTTTGCGAAAAAACCCCTCAGCTTCCACATTTTAGAGCACAGGCCTAATTCACGGTTTTCCTCTCCTTTGCATAGAATATATCCGGATTTAATAAGGGGCTAAACGTAAAATGCCAGCTCAGAGGGACTGTTAGCGAGGGACGCCGGACGAATTACGAACAAAACAGAGGGCTTGTTCGCAAAAATACCACCCCACGCACTGTACATACTGTAGAAAAATCCTTACGTGGCACACCTCCTCGCCCGCCCAACCTGCGCCCCTTTATATATTCTGATTCCAACTAGGGCTTTGGGGGGTATGCGTTAGTGGATGCTGTTTTGTGGAAAAGCCCCTCTTCTTCCACATATCACAAAAAAGCCCCTGTCCGTGATTATTCCTCTTCAAACACAGGACGCTAGGAACCTATACATTATTACGAAAAATCGGAGGGCTTTTTCGCATAATTTCCACCCCGCGCGCACTGTAGCTACTGTAGCAAAATCCGACGTGGACGCAGCGAGCGAGCGCCCATCCCGCCGTCCTTAATATTCTCCGATATAAGTAGGGAAGTCTAGATTTCAGGTGATTGAAATTGTCAATAATTTTAGTCATTTTTCTCATCCCTTTGATGGCAATCCAATGATCCTCATTGCTTCTCTTTTTTCCCTTGTGTAAAAGGATGAACTACATACTTAAACATACAAAAATTACAAGAAATAAATCTATAATTCATAAAATTTACAAAATTATATAAAAATGCAAACTTAGATAAAAAAAAATTGAAGTGAAGCCACGTATACGGTTAAGAACAACTAAAACTACACATTACATACACTGCAATTTAAGTAATTAATATAGCAATATCTTGTCACAATTTGGAATAATTGGGGATTTCACTATTGATATCTTGATCTTTGCTTCCTGGTATGTAGTGGACAATTCCTTATGTTGAAAGAATCTTTGATTTCTTTCCTTCCCGACTTCCCATGCCGTGAGGAGGATTAGTGCGTAGACTCCCTTTTTGGTAGTCCTTTGGTAGTTGCTAACTTCGTCCACCAATCATGGACTGTTGTTGTTGCACAACATTTTTATCGGCCTGAGCTGCTCATAGGCTATCCAGTTTGCTAAGATGTCCCATATTTTTCTCATGCATCTGTAGTCTGTCAGGAGGTGGAAGGATGTTTCTAGCGTGTGGCGGCAAAGCAGGCAATAGGTGTTGTTTGGCCACCCACATCTGTAGTCTGTCAGGAGGTGGAAGGATGTGTTTATATCGTATGGCGGCAAAGCGGGCAATAGGTGTTGTTTGGCCACCCACATATTGCATGTTTGTCGGAAGTCCAAACTTTGTTCTAGACAACCAGCTAGGTGAGCATCTTGCATTTTTAACATATCCATCTAAATAAGATTGAAGGCCTAACGCCGTGTGTAACATACTCCCTCTATATCAAACTAAGTCCAACCCTAGAGATGAATCTAGACATATATGTGTCTAGATTCATCTTTAGAAATATATTTATTTTGGAACAGCTAGAGGAAGTACTCTATGACTCGTCTTGAGATGCCCCGATATATGACTCGTCCCTATATGGTTAGATTGCATACTCGAAGCCTCCAAGGATGGTTAGCAAAAACTGTAGAAAAAGAAAGCTCGCTCTCGTAACTTTTGGACACCTGAAACATAATAACATATAGAGATACAGTACAACACCTGCTTTAATTTGATCTTGCAGATCGATTTAACTCAGCAAGGACTCTTGCCGATGTCCATGTCTTTTGTCCACAAAGAGACCGCTTGGATGACGACGAGATGAACCTTTACATACATAAGCACAACAAGAAGAGACCATATGCCGCCGCCGCCACCTGACCTGCCGACCATGGACGCCGACGAGATGGCTCTCGCGCGGCTGCCGGACGAGGTGATCCAGGACATCCTGGCCCGCCTGCCGCCGCGCACCATCGTGCGCTGCCTCGCCGTCTGCAAGGCCTGGCGCTCCGCCGTCTCCGCCCTCACCTTCCACCGCGCCCACGCCGCCCACCGCCCGGCCGCCGTCCTCAAGGTCACCTCCAAATTGGCATGTTTTGGCAAGCCATGGCGCTACAGCAAGGTCCTGCTCCTCGACACGTTCCGCGGCCGCTGGTACCGCGGCAACGTCCACACCACGCCGCCCGTCCCGCGCGGCATCGCGCATCCCCGCCTCCAGCTCGCGACCATGGCGGCACCACGCCCTCACCTGGGTCGTCGGCTCCTGGACGGCGTCGTCTGCGTCGACGTCGAGTGCACTTCTCGGTTCTTCGGTTCGGGCCCGACCTAGGCACGCAGCCGGAGCGGCGGGAGCGGGAGTTCGTGCTCTGGAACCCGCTCACCCGGGCCTGCGCACCGTCCCTCCCGCCCGCCGGCGACCGCGGCCGCTGCCACGGCATCATCATCGGCGCCTACGCCCAACCGGCCACCATGCGCTTCCACCTCCTGCACGCCGCCGGCGAGGCCGCCGCGGGCGGCGCGGAACGTGGCCTGTTCGTCGCGACGGCCATCCGTGTCCGGCGAGTCGGAGACGACGCCTGGCGCGAGGTTCCCCTCCTGGAAAAGGAAGAAGAAGACGGCCACGACGACGCAAGCATGCAATTGCAGCGGAGAAGGAGAACCGTAATCTTTCTCAGGACGCAGGCATCTCAATCCGTAAGCTTGCGCGGGAACCTGCACTGGATGGTGCAGCGTGGCTCGGGCTCGACCGCGCGGTTGAACGTGCTCGTGTTCGACACGGCGCGCGAGAGGTTCCGGCTGATGGAGGCGCCGCCGTGGGACGACGACAGCCGTGGCGGTGGCGAGAAGAAAGGCCTGGCCATGTCGCGGGTCGTCGCCCTGTCCGGCGCCGGCAAGCTCTGCGCCGTGGCCGTCTCCCCGGCGACGAGCACGATGGAGATGTGGGTGCTCGACGACGAAGACTCCTCCGGCGGCGCGCGGGCGTGGCGGCTCGCGGAGAGGGTCGGCCTGGTGATGTGGGACAGGCGCGACCTGTCGAGGTCGTTCTCGTCGGCGACGCAGGTGGCGGCGGTGCAGGGCGACGCGGAGGGCGAGGAGGTGATCCTCCACAACGACGGCCACATCGACGCGTACAGCCTCCGGCGCAGGGCGTGGTCGACGGCGTCCGTCTCCCGCTTCGCCGTGCTGCTGGCGCACCGGGACAGCGTCGTGCGGCACGACGTGAGCTTCGGCGAGGCGTCGCGGCGGCTTCAGCTCATCGTCGACGACAATGGCCAGCGTCTCTACTCCCTATAAATATATTCTCCCCCTCCGTGCCACTCAGGAAGGCGAATTAAATTTTATTTGCTGAAAATAAGTATTAGATTACATTTGAATTTATTTTTATATGATTATGATTTTGTCGTGGCATATGAGAAATTTAAAGTTAAAGACTGTCAAATTTAACCGCATCTTAAGTGAGTGGGAGTGAGGGAATATTACTCGGATTGGGATCAAGTGATCCATATTACTCTGCCCAATTGTTTTCGGCTAGGGCCTATATATGAAGCATTTGTTCTTATTACTATGCAGTTTTCTTGATCCATTTAAGTTGATCGAGTCGGTTTTCCCTGGCATTATACCTGAATGAATGGCATTCAAATTCATTTGATCATCCCATCTCAGGGCCATGCCGTCAAATTTGTAGGCCCAGTACAAAGCTATAAGTGAGGCCTAAATCAAGTATCAAATATAGCTAAAATAATATATGTATTGCATAGCAAATACGATATATCACCCCTGCAAAAAAAAAAACGATATATCAAGAATACTATATTTTTGAACTCTTGTTTTGCATAATAAAAAACTGTCAAACTGAAAATGGAGAATGTTCGTTGTTGATGCTGGTTTTGCTGCCTAGTGCCTTGCTTCTTGGTTGCTTGCTAAGTTGCTATTCGCTCAATGAATGAAAATATGAAATTGGATGAGCCGGCTGGCGGCCTGGCGCTCGGCGGAGACTAGACGTCGAGACGAACTGAATAAGTCACATGTACGAAAACGAAAGAGAATACCAAACGTCGTGGGGCCTCAGTGCTCGGAGTCGAGAATACGAAGCGCCACGCACGCGAAGTCGCCGCACGGAGACACGCGCGAACTCGAACGGGGTTCTGGCGCTCTGGCCTCACACGAATACATGGGCCTTCTCCAGCTGGGCTGATTTTTTGAGGCCCTGGAAATTAATTTGGAGGCCCTGTACAGTCGCACGGGTCGCACGCCCATACGCACGGCCATCTTAATCCTCTTGCTGTGATAAATTAAGTTTGGGACTCATTGTATCCACTGAAAGATTATTGATATTTCCTTGAAAAATGATTATTGATATGATCATGTCTTATTAACAGAGGTAAAAAAAACCCCATCACATTAGTTCTAAAAGCTTTATAACCACATCGAGAGAAAAAAAAAAGATTTGCACCATTAAATCATGGTGAGTCGGGTGTTGATCGATTGATATAACTATATAAGTATAATTATATCTATGGAAATAAAAGCTAAGATTGTAATTACCTACCTAAAATATTTTGGTGTGCTTCCATCCATCATCCAAGATTTTTTCCATTCATTGATCATATCAAAGCGCAATGCAAACTACTAGGGTTCACAAAACTGTACGATTATCACGTGGTAACATTCTCAGTTTTTGAAACCACGGTATATTATACCTCGCGATAACCACGGTAATAACCATCAAACCGTGGGGTGAAGGTAACCCCACCACAAAAGGTAGTTTTTGAAACCACGGTATAGTATACCTCGCAGTAACCACGGTAATAACCGTCAAAACCGTGGGGTGAAGGTAACTCCACCTCAAACCGTTTGTGCCGGGGATGCGCAGATCTGAACGCCAGGTACCGCCTCCTCCATCCCCACCCATCGGCCACCTCGGTGTGGTTTCTTCTTCTTGTTGTTTTTTTTTAACTTAAATATTGTTGTTGTTGTTGATTTGAGGTGTTTGGTTTGAGGATGTGGGCTCTAATGGTGGTTTCTTGTTTCTTGATTTCTGTAGCATCTTTAAGTTTAAACATTGAGAAATAAAATAAATGGATACTTTATGTTGCATTTCTTAGATAGGGTTTAGACTTCAATTTTTTTATTTAAAGTTTACTTACGCACCTAAATTTGACGCAAGCAAGTGGAATCAAATTTCACTTCCCTAATCTGCTGTAGAGCCAATATGCCTAACTGAGCTATATAAAGTTATAAACTCATTCCACTTCGTCTAATGTTAAACGAAGAGGGGCAAAATTACACATATGTGGCTCAAACTTCCTATGAAAAGCTAGCCCAAATATTTGCCTCATGCATGCCAAGCTATGGGCTGAGACACTATTGCTAACAAGTGTGGGCTTTAAAGCTTCACCGTCTGGTTTGGTAATTGTGGTCCTATCTCATGTTTTCTGTTTCGAGGGCTGCTAGCCCACGGGATACCGTTGCAACGGGATATTTTAAGTGACTATCCCTTTTCCTTTCCTCTGTCCACGTGTGCTTCCCTAGTACCTTATGTACCGGTTGGTACCTGGTACCTGGTACCTTTGGTACCGACTAGGTATCGACCGATACTGATGCCCGGTACCCAAGGTATCGGGTGGTACTTAGGTATCAGACCTTGGTACCAAGGTATCAAGCCTGATACTTGTGGGGTATCAGAGGGTACCGTCAAAAAGAGGAGGAGACGTGGGGGAGGGAGCGCCGCAACGGCGGAAGATGGCGTCGAGGAGGCACGGCGAGGTGAGGGACGTGTGCTCCCCTAGTACCTGGTACCTTTGGTACCGGTTGGTACCTGGTACCTGGTACCTTTGGTACCGACTAGGTATCGACCGATACTGATGCCCGGTACCCAAGGTATCGGGTGGTACTTAGGTATCAGACCTTGGTACCAAGGTATCAAGCCTGATACTTGTGGGGTATCAGAGGGTACTGTCAAAAGGGAGGAGACGTGGGGGAGGGAGGGCCGCAACGGCGGAGATGGTGTCGAGGAGGCACGGCGAGGTGAGGGCGAGGCCCGAGCCAGAGAGCGCGAGAAGTCTCAAGGAGGAGCCGAGGAGGAGGTTGACGGCCATACCTGTTGCAGGTCGACGCAGGCTACCGGCGACCATCCCGGAGGCGCAAAAGCGGCAGGCCGCAGCGGGGACGACGGTGACGCCGAGGGCGAGGACGAGGGGAGCTCCCACTTCTGCCCTCCCCGGGGCGACGACTCCTCGGCGCACACCGACCGACGAGGGCGGCGAGCTAGAGCGGCGCAGTGAGGGGAGGCGAGCTCGAGGGCGACCCCGCGAGGGTGGCCGACCTCGCCGACGCAGGACCGTCGTCGTCCTCCTCGGCCGCCGGAGACGACGACGACGACGCCTTCCTCCCGGCCGGCTTTGTCTCCGCTCGGCCTTCTTTAGAGAGAGGGGAGAGAGAGAGGGAGGGCTGCATTGCTTGTGATTTGGGGGAGGAGAGTGAGGTAGGAGGAGAGGATTCGGATGATTTTGGGGAGAGGAGTGAGGTAGGAGGAGGGGATCCCGTCTCCACGGGATGCCGTGGTGTAGGTTTTTTGCCAAAAAATCATCGAGTGAACGGAGGATCTACAAGATATTAAAGTCCAGTGAGTTTTGGAATCCAGTTCGGCCTCCGGAGACAGCACTGACTTCAAACGGACCTAGCACCTTCATGCCAACTCCGATTTGGGAGATCTTGGACTTGATGGAAAGCTTATCTTGCTACCTTTCAAACGCATCTGGTCTCATATCCAAATTCATTCCGAGTCAACGGGATCATCAAAACAAGACAGTGTTGTAATAGACTAGGCCCATCTCGAGGTGTCTCCCTCCACCTCCACGAATTAGCATTTAACCCTAGCTTTATTTTCCTCTATAAATAGCTTTGTACATCCTCAAGGGCAATTGGGTTTGTTTAGTTGAATTTTGCCAAGTGGCATTCACCTTGTCTGTAGTCCTCGTTCGATTAGTTGGGGACTATAGATTCAGAGCCCCTAATAGTTGGTGTATTGATTTGCCGGTCGATTAGATCTACCACTTCAATCGCAACTATTCCTTGTGCTTAATTACCTATTCGCAATATTTAGATTGGTATCTTATCTTGTTTTTGCAGTGTTCTCTTGTTTGCATTGTAGGGATAATCAACCGCGCGTCACGGTTGGTACGACAATCATTTTGTGGTGTTGCGATTGCACGAGCGTCCTGAACTTGTTCTGGTTGGTAGCCACGTCGCAATGTCACACTCGATCAAAGCGAGAGTTATCTCCCTCACCAGAAGATCAGGCCACGAGAGAGAGCATCATCACCTTCTAGTTTGAAA
>CM020189.1:13781161-13846672 GCA_009805545.1 Oryza longistaminata
GTGATGTTCTAAACATGATACCTATATGATGTGAATTGCTGAATCTTTAAAATTCCATAAATACACTTGTAAAACTATTCTACTGTTTAGTATAGTGTTATCTATTATAGTTGCAGTGCAAGTTACAAATATGTAGTAAGGACTGATTGTCCTGGTCAAAAAAATAGAACACAACTGATTTGTTTATAACCAGAACGTTTTGGTACTGTCCATATTATTTTTTGTTGGTAAGATTTATGAATTAAAGTTAAGATTACGTAGTTGTGTATATTTGGCATAAACACATATGGTGCTCAGCTTGCTCGATTCATCTGTAATCTTGAAACTTACAAAGCTCCTGGATTTGGTTTTGTTTCACGTCCACTGTGATGATTCCTCTTTTAATGTCATATTAATGTTTCCCTTTTATTGTTATGATAAACAGAAGTGATGCGGATGTCTACAGTCAGGCTGCATCAAATCTTGTTTCAGGTAGCAACCTAGAACAGACAATCCAACAAATTCTTGACATGGGTGGTGGCACCTGGGAACGTGACATGGTTGTCCGTGCTTTGCGTGCTGCATATAACAACCCTGAGAGAGCTATTGACTATCTGTATTCTGTAAGTTCCATGTTTGATAATTTCTTTTCACAAATGCACATTTCTATGCTGATGGGGAATTGGAAAACTCATTTAAAGAACTTATGTTTTTAAAGAGAATTCTGCAAGGGCAACGCCCAGCAGTTTTAAAATTTATATAGAACAAGAGAGTTCAATCCAATTTTCTTACATTGTTTGTAACCAAATTATAATCCAATGTTAATTTTACTGTGCATAAAATTCAACTATTGATGTTGTACTCTGGTTCATCTGTTAGGGAATTCCTGAGAATGTGGAGCCCCCACAACCTGTGGCTCGAGCACCTGCTGCTGTTCAACAGGGAAATCCACAGGTTCCATCTCAGGCTCAGGCTGCACCTCCACCGCCTGTGCAGCCAGCTGGTGGTGCCTCAGGACCTAATGCGAATCCTCTAAACCTATTCCCCCAGGTATGTGTAAATGTAAATTTCTACCTTTATATTTGGAGGTTAGTTTTATAAGAAACCAAAATGTTTCCAACTTCTGGACTGCTTGTAAGTCTATAAGGATCGAGGCAGACCAGTTAACATCTTATTAGGAAGCTGTCATCATCATTTTGTCAAGAATATTCTTGAAAACATTAGCACTGATGTTCTTGGGTAAGACAATTTCAGGACATCCGGCATCGTATTATATGCTTTTGAATTGTTAGTTCCATACATCCATGGTATTTTGCACTGGCACATATACATACAAGCAGTTCAGCACCTGTTTTGACTTTTGACAATGCATAGTCCAATGTATCCATATTCTGGGTTCAAATTCTGGTTAGCTGGTTACGCGTATTCCTCATGGGTGTTGGTAGAGCTGATATTACCAGTAACTGTCACCCATATTTGTAGTTTTCCTATATGTTGCTTGGATGTTTTGAGTTAAAGTCTGTGTGGAACAATCGAATTAGATTCATATAGAACCATTTTTATAGAAAGTTGCTTTTGCTTTATTAAACCAGTGGTTTCACAGAAACTGCTGTGTTTCCTGGAATTTTGTTTCTATTTGCTTGCTATTGTGTTTGTTTCGAAAACATGATTTTTAAAATATGTTTAGGGCATTCCAAGTGCTGGGTCAAATCCTGGTGCTGCTGCTGGTGCCGGTGCCGGTGCTGGTGCCCTTGATGCATTGCGACAACTTCCACAGGTATTATTATATGTTGGTGTAACTTTTATACTAGTTAAAATAATGCATTGCCCTAACAGCTATTTACTTGTTTCTGCTCAGTTCCAAGCGCTGCTTGCATTGGTCCAGGCTAATCCCCAAATCTTGCAGGTGCTAATATAAATCAACTCATAAGCTTCTTGTTGCTTTTCTTTTTCTTTGTAGACATTAAAATGCCAGTGCATATGCTATTTTATGTGACTTGAGCAATTCTGTTGATTCACAGCCAATGCTTCAAGAGCTTGGGAAGCAGAATCCGCAAATCTTGCGGTTGATTCAGGAAAATCAGGCTGAATTTCTCCGTCTGGTGAATGAATCTCCTGATAGTGGCGCTGCTGGGGGGTAAGGACCAAGAGAACAACAAAACATGTATTATATTCTAATTGATACACATACAATATTTACATTACATTTTATACGCTCTGGTAAATCAGAAACATACTAGGTCAACTAGCAGCCGCTATGCCACAGGCACTTACAGTTACTCCAGAGGAACGGGAGGCCATTCAGCGGGTATGTTTGCTTTATATGCTATTTTGGATTTTCTAATGAAAGACAATTCGCTGCTTCTGAAATTTTCACACCTCAGTTTCCAAATGTTGACACTTATGTCCAATTTGTGATTTACATCAAGAAACTTACCCAAAATACCCATTAGTCCTTTTTGAAAGTTCTAAATTTGAACTTTTGTTTTATAACCATTGAATGGATATTTTAAATTTTATGACCAGTTAGGGCTGTTCTTTTAACATGAGCCTGTTCTATTATTAGTTCTTTTGTTGAGACAATGGCATCCTTAAATAACAGCTTTTTCATTGATTTAATCATCAGCATGGTTTTCGAGTTTCCTTGTAAACTTTCATGTATACTTTCTTGACAGCTGGAGGCAATGGGGTTCAACCGTGAGCTCGTTTTGGAGGTCTTCTTCGCATGCAACAAGGATGAAGAGCTGGCTGCCAACTATCTTTTGGATCATGGCCATGAGTTTGAGGATCAACAATAGGTGTTGTTAGTTTGGTCTCATCGTGGCTGGGAGACCCCAAAAAAAAATGAAATCGAGGCAGAAGCAGTGCAGTTCAGTATCGTTATTATTTCTGACTGCTGAGAGATACCTGGCCGTGTGTGCAATGCCGCTGACTATGTTTTAATTTCCTGTGTCTTGGGAATGCTTTTAAAGTACATATTAATTTCATATTCACATATTATACTGTGTATAAAAGTTGCATGTTGGCCTTGTGTGCAAGTTCTGTTGCATTAGGAAAAATGCGCAGCTAATTAGTTTTACGAGGGCTCGTCTGTGTTACGTGTTCCGTACGCTAGAATCGTTCTCACGTTGATGGGGTCACTTTGGCTGTTGTGATGCGTGGGATTGAGATTTGAGATTCGGTAATTCAGCGCGGTTATTATATCATTATTACGTAAGCCGGAGTACCAAGCAAGCACAACATGCGTCGCCAATTCTTTAAGGTTGCTAATGTGACCCAGTCCACGGTTCTACTGGGTTCAATGCAGAATGACTCATCCCTTCGTCAACTAGTTTCCAAGTTTGATTTATCCCTCCACTACAAAAACAGATCTGAAGGCTCCCTCTACTGGTTTTTTCCTCCCAAAATGGTTTTAACAGAGATTTTGTTCTAGGTGGCACTATCCGAGTGCGCATCCGAATCCATATGAAAATATGAGAAAATATGAATAAATTAACTTTTAAACTGAAAAGAAAATGCTTGAAGGGAAGAAGTTATCTGTTTTTTAATGAACGAAGTTAGTTGGAAAAGAAAGGAAAATATGAAAATATGGGGCAGAATAAGGAAAAAGTTATATCCATCTATATAAAAGATTAGTTACCATGACCCAACTCCGCTACTCAATATTGAGTGCGGCACTATTTCATCCCCTACTCACCGCTCAGCCGCCTTGACCGGTCACCGGCGTTGCGTTTCTCATGAGCCATACTCACTATACTCACTAGTGTTCCCTTCATCGCCCCCGTTAGCCAGCATTGTAGTTATCGTGTCGGCGCTAGATGCCTCATGGCTGTTGCTTACTCTGATCCCTCTGCCTGTTGCTGCCACCTCCACTCCTTACTATCACACGTCGACACTAACGGCACCAAGACAGATTCTGCCGTTGACATCACCCTTCTAGGCCACCTCACCTGGCTCCTCCTCAACCATTTCCTCACCGCCACAAGCTACCTCTCAACTCTCGTCCTCACTCCTTTCCTCCGCACTGTCCTCCTCCTTAAAATGAATTGATTTTAATAGTTAACGGAGTCTCCATAACTGGTTTTATGGTTGAGCCATATGAATTAGACTTAGACCATAGTCATGAGATTCAAAACAGACTTTTTCTGAATATATATATATAGGCTGATGGCGGTATGGCTTGAGCCGCCAAGTGTAGGAGTGGAAGAGCGGGTGTAGGTGAGACCCCTGAAACAAGAACATGCAAAAATTTCTTCTGTGAGTTTGTGAGCCTCCATCGAGTTTAGATACTTTGGGCTGCTCTAAAAAACGCTCCGCCACAGAAGCCTCTAAATGCAGATTTATAGTTGTAGAGAAGGAGCTTCTCAGACGTAAAGTTAGAGAGACGTGAGTCCCGGACAAGTGAAACTCACTCTCATATAATACACGTCAGAGACATTTCTCTTACATATATTAGAGGAGGTCACAGCAGTTGTAGACATATATATACTTGATGATGCCCTCGTGCATATCCCTATCCGGATACCGTTGGCTCATCACGTCGGATTAATTGTCTAAAGTTTTGCTACGACTTCTGCGCGACAAACGAGTGAGGTGAAGGACGCAATCTTTTGTTGCTACACTGCAAACATCTAAACCCAACAACCACGAAATCGGGAACTTCTTCTCGATTACTCTTCAGCGTCACCTAACATTAATTCTTCCTCCCAAGATTTCTGCTCATCGTCAGTCGTGACCATGCTGATTTCATCGTCTACCTTCGCTTACTCTTCATGCAGATCTTACACAGATTTCCCTGTGCGTATATATATATATTTCTCCTGTTCCTAGCGCAAAAAAGATCCTTCAATTTTTTTTTTTGAGACAATCCTTCAATTTAATCCCTTCTGGAATTCAGATTGAACTAACCATTTTGGCATCTTTTTGTCATCGTTTGCTAGACAGGATATGTCTCAGCATATCAAATTATTGGGCCGTGTCATGCGTGCATGTCCCTACTGGTAGATCAGGACAATAGACAAGGGTGGCAGCTTTGAGCAAATGTCCCGGTGCAGACATGGCACAAGAGATTTGGAAGTAACTTGAAATGACAGAATTGTCTCTATGCAGAGAACAGAGAGGATGTGAAACAGTGCAAGTAACACACTAGATGCTTTCTCACTGAGACTAGCAAAGCTGAGGAGCTGCAGGACAAGGTGAAGAATCCCCAGAAACAAATAGCTAATAAGTGACAGTTTTGGACATATCGACATGGTCATCAGGACACTTGTTTGATTATGAATTTTCTAGTATAAAGATTTGGAAAAATAGCAAAGTTATAATATTTTAAACTATTTTTAAGATAGATCTAACCGTACCATTTTTAACAGTTGAATTTGAAATACTCAAAATAATATCTATGGTCTTGATTACACGTATTTTAAAATGTCACTTGTGATTGGAGGGAGTAGTTGATCATTTTGACCACCATATAACACCGGATTTGTCATACTCAAATGCTTCTTTTCTAGCTCAGGGCTAACATGCAATCCACGATGTTCAGTCACTGTGTTAGATAGTACAACTTACTTAGATCGAGCACCTCTGTTTCTGCCTAATCCTATCTTGCAGTCATGAGCTTGCTGATAATAAACAAGGTGTGGTTGCTTCTACGTAGGATTCAGGAATACTACCCATGACTAGTCCATGCTTTTGATATTGATTTGATAGGGTTAACGGACGCATCTGCCTCTGACAGGATAAGTTAGGACGACTGAAGTTTCATGGCTGTGGCAATAGGCAATTGTCGTTGCATGACTGTAGATGCTTTCCCATGCAGAGACCAGCTCAAGACCGTGACTGATACGGGCATGGTGCCACTTGCATTTCGATACTACAGATATCACTCCAAGTCACCAAGATGGCCCATGTTTTATTTACTCTTTTCACAAATGGAAAGCAGTAGAAACAACTTAAGTAAGAAAGCTATGTGGACTCCTTTGAAATGCAGGATTTAAACACAGCAATAGCTAGGAAAAACATAACACCATATAAGATTTTTTTTCATAGGAATTCAATCGTTCAAAAGTCCCCTAAAATTCTTTTTTTTTTTCAAAGGAGGCTTATGCATGAGCCTGTGGAATGATGGATTACTTGGCAGGCTGCCTCGCTTGTCAGTTGTCACCGATCAGCTTGAGTGTCATATATAGGAGCTGAGTGTCATATGCTGCAACTTCCATTTCCATGATCGAAAAGGGTGTGGCATGCAACTTCAATTATCTGAACCCAAAAGACGAGACTCAGACATTCAGACTCTTGGATGTCTTCGATCGATTCTTCATATGCATCTCTTTCAATATGTGAAAGCAAAAATGAAAGAGGCGCAAGCTAACACTACCACACAGGCACACATAGGTATTCGCTCTTCCTCTTCCCGATCGAACAGTAGGATCGATGCATTCACGAGTCACGACGGATTTGCCTTCACCGCCTGCCTACCTGCATGCCTATCAGCTGTCTCTTGCCCTTTGTCTCTTCCCTGCATTTTACTTCCCCAGCACAATCCGTGAGTGCGAGAGAATGAACAAAGGCTGTGTTTAGATTGGCCTAAAGTTTAGAATTTGGGTGAAATTGAAGACGATGTGACTGAAACGCTGTGTGTGTATGAAAGGTTTGATGTGATGGTAAGTTGGAAGTTTAGAAAAAAAACTTTGGAACTAAACACACCCAAAACCGAGGCACTGCCAAAGGTTAGCTCACGTCCATTTCACGGTCCCACCGTCCTAGCAAGCTAGCTCTAGGCCACATGAGAGGAACACACTCTATACGTAGGGTACTACATAACTCCTAATAGGCGGGGATAACTCATATATGCTGGTTTCTTCTTGTATGTCTCAGCTCTTAAGCGGAGCCTTAAATATAAAACTGGTAACGGCTCATCGGTGATTATCTTTTTAAAAAGTTGGACACTAATAATATCGGTACCCTTTTTTTTAACTAAACCAACACCAATAGGATGGATCAAGAGAGCAGAGCTGAACATTCACTAAGTCATCGGTTATTTTTAAGCGCCTTGAAACCCTCTCTCCCAGCTCACACACTCTCTCTCTCCTCCGCCATCGTACCTCCTTCTTGGCTGTGCCACTGCTTCCTCCTCACCGCCACCGATGTGTCTCCTTCCTAGCTGTGTCGCTAACATCTCTTCCTCCTCTGCTAGCAATGCTACACCATGTCCTCCTTATTGACACTGCACCGCTACGTAGCCGCCGTCTCTTCCTCCTCCCCTAAGCTTGGGTTGTTGGAGCTGACCATAGCGTCACTATCTCTTACACGCCGTTGAGGAGAAGGGAGGGAAATGTGGAGGTAGGGTGGATATCCAGCCACCACGAGCTTGGGGTGGCCAGAACTGTGCGTAGAGGCCCGTTTGACATGGAAGGCGGATGGACTTATCCAGGATGGCGAGTGCAGGTTGCTCCAATGATGGAGAGCGGGGCACTTCTACGTCACCATCACCCTGATCTAGCCTCCACAAGGTTGGCTGCAACGGAGACAGGGAGGGTGATCTATTCTTTCACTATGGCAGAGATGATAACCTGTTACATGTTTTCTTTGTTCATCTTCTTCTATTCTCTTCTAATGCATGCAAATGATATGTGTAATAGATTTTGATTGCAGTGATTCAATTGTTTGTTTGTGTCAAAATTTGTGACTCGATTTCGTGAAATGTGATGTTGAAGAACAAATTTTGATTGATGGAAAATAATTTGAGATTATTTTTATCCTTTTTCTTTAATCCAAGCATTGGCTCGAATCAAACCGGGCCAGCTCTTTTTTTTAAAAAAAAAATCCGCGCTCCTACCGCGCGACACCGGTATATTTTCGCTAAAAAGTGTACATCACGAATATTTCTGCGAAAAAACCAAATCAATAGTATATTTTTAAATTTAATTCGGTTTTTGGAGCTGACCATAGCGTCACTATCTCTTACACGCCGTTGAGGAGAAGGGAGGGAAATGTGGAGGTAGGGTGGATATCCAGACACCACGAGCTTGGGGTGGCCAGAACTGTGCGTAGGGGCCCGTTTGACATGGAAGGCGGATGGACTTATCTAGGATGGCGAGTGCAGGTTGCTCCAATGATGGAGAGCGGGGCACTTCTACGTCACCATCAACCTGATCTAGCCTCCACAAGGTTGGCTGCAACGGAGACAGGGAGGGTGATCTATTCTTTCACTATGGTAGAGACGATAACCTGTTACATGTTTTTTTTCTTTGTTCATCTTCTTCTATTCTCTTCTAATGCATGCAAATGATATGTGTAATAGATTTTGATTGCAGTGATTCAATTGTTTGTTTGTGTCAAAATTTGTGACTCGATTTCGTGGAATGTGATGTTGAAGAACAAATTTTGATTGATGGAAAATAATTTGAGATTATTTTTATCCTTTTTCTTTAATCCAAGCATTGGCTCGAATCAAACCGGGCCAGCTCTTTTTTTAAAAAAAAAAAATCGTGTGACTTATCGGTACCCATTCTTAATGAGTCTTCATTATTAATGCAGTTTCTATGGTGCCAGCTGGAAATTCGGCATCTTTGTGAGAGGGATTCTCTAGTATGTGGTCTCCTTTTGCATGTTTGAACCATACTATAAATCGGATTATTGCTAGGAATGAACTAATTGATTATAGGGATAAACAAAATATTTTGAAGACATAAATTAACAAATAACTTTGAACAATTGTTCTGTACTCATCTTTCCTAACTGAATTATACTCTGTCATATTCCGTGCGTATGATTAAGTATTATCTAGACAACTTGAAAAATGGAATTAATATGATTTTTTTTACATCAACCCTTTTTTAGAATTTTTTTTAAAAAAATACCATTTAGCAATTTAAAAAGTGTGCGCGTGAAAAACGAGGGAATAGAAGTTGGGAGCTAGACACTAGAACACAACCGAAGCCATGTATGATTTCTTTTTAAAAAAACATGTTTTTGATACGTGAAGCAAATAATTTATGATAATGATGTGATAAAGAAGCAGAAAAGAACAGGGAGTTAGAAGAGGAAAATATGTGTTGTAAGCCACATATATAGTAAAAACCTGGGTACTATCTAGTAAAAATGAACGTTTGAGATTTATCACGTCACCAAGAGTATAAATTTTACTTGCAAATTTTTTACTGTATGTAAAAATTTTAATCTAGTGATTTGGATAAATCTCATACGTCTATTTTTTTAATCCAATGGTAGTTTCTAGGTAAATCTATAAGTTTTTTTTTTACTTTTGCTGACGTGAATAATTTTTAGACGTTCATTTTTTATCTGATGGTAGTATCCATATTTTCACAATACATGTGATTTTCACTACATATTTTACATATTTCCCGAGTTAGAAGAAAGGAAGCTGTGTCCTACTTACTCCTACAGGAAGATGGTTGGTTCAAACACGCATCAACTTGTTGTCGACTGTTGCTTTCGCTAGACATAGCAGGGGGCTCAATGATTTGTAGTGCGTCGGGATCACGGGACCTGGCCGGCGATCGATTTCACTGGTGGCGTACGTACGTCGAGGCCTCTGCTCATAAAAGTGGTCGATCGTTTTTATACCTGTAAGGCAGATGTGAGCATGACATAAAGATAATATATAGAGGTGTTTCGGAACTGCTGGATATCAAAGTACTTTAAGAGACCTTGAAAATATGTGCCCTGCTTTCATAAATGTGATTATAGTTTTATATAGAACATCATAGAGGAACAGAATAAGATAAATTATGGTATTAGAATTAAAATTGCTATTCAACTAGTTAAACCATACCATTATAAATTTTTCTCTATATGAGATATGCCATTCTGTACACTTGGAAGCTATTGGACACACCTGTAGGGCAAATTTTCGAATAGTCCAAAATACGCAATTTGAATACTAGAATTGGCACTTTAAACTGCATTTTGCCCTACACCCAAATCTTCAAAAAGAAAAATTGCTAGCCTACTTGACTAACTGCTGAAGGATTCACCCTAGCAGGATTTACTTGTACAAAAACTGGCCACATACGTACAAAACTCCACTAGAGATGTGTCCATGCCGCTCCCAGCTCAAGGATGACCCAAACGACACCGAGAAGACCACCTCCGCCAGCCCCCTCCTTCCTCCCCTCCACAAGGACGGCGAAGGCAAGGCCTTTTCTCCCCCAAGGGCACTACACCAGTGGGGCATCGAGGAGGCAAGGATGGCGGCGCATAGATCCAGGCCCTAGACGGCCTGCTGGCCTACTCCAGCGAGGTGAGCCTGACGGGCGGTGATGCAGAGGAATATCAAAGCAAATGTCATTGCTCACTTGAGATTGGAGGGCCAAGGTGACAAAAGATGGTGGTTGGGTAGTAGGTGTGGAGGTGGTGTGGGGCTATCAGATCCGTTGCCCTCATAGCTAGATCCAGCATCCTCCCAACTAGATCCAGTGTTTCTCCGAGGGGAAGAGGCCCACAGCAGTGAGGTGGGCATGGTAGCCTACCGCGATGACATGTGCAGCTTTTGGAGACGACGACGATGCAACCCCGAATAGGAGACAACGGCTAAGGAAGGGGCACAGCTGCTGGATCCGAGACATCATCAGGGCTTCGTGGGCATTCATGGGTGCGAGGAGGTGGCTGGACTCATTGAGGCCAAATTTTTCACTCTCGCGTGTGGCTGGGGTCTTTGAGGTGGCTACAGTGTGAGGCAGTATGTAGGATACGACACAAGCAAATGACCCAAGGTGATAGGA
The DNA here is from genome assembly GCA_009805545.1 of Oryza longistaminata. NCBI lineage: Eukaryota > Viridiplantae > Streptophyta > Magnoliopsida > Poales > Poaceae > Oryza > Oryza longistaminata. The sequence goes on from CM020189.1 coordinate 13,791,886, forward strand.
GGGCATGAGGCAACGACACGGGTGGTACATGAAGATGTTAGCGGCCGCTTTGCCAATGGCATGTTGGAGTTCTACGGCGCATGGGACACCATTTCCTTCTTAGGAAAGGGCCTCCTTCCTGATGGCCAGCTAGTGGTGGGGCACTGGTGAGATGGCCACGTGCTGATGGTGTTCATATGGTGGTGGATGATGGTGACAATGTGGATGCAGTGACAAGAGAGGGGAGCAAGATTTCCAGGCGAAAGGCTAACCCTATTCAAGGCCGGTCGTGGCGACGCTTTTGGGCACCGTAACCCCCTATGGGCGTAGTTGTGGTATCTCCCCTCATGTCTTTGGTGGAGTTCTTCAGTTGAAAACCACATCTTGATTTTCCAAGATGGGCGTGGCAAAGTCCTTGACATCTCAAGCATCTTGGATGAGTGGTTTGAAGGCCTATTTCTTATTAATCCCTTCTTCAAACGGATTGTAAACTTGTGATGGTGTTTCTGGCCACCACAAGATGACCACACTGGGGGCTTACATGGGGGAGAATGGATCCCAGTTGGGATATGGTGCTTCTATTTGTTTTCTCAACAACGGGGTATTCTATTGTAGGCATGTGGCATGGTTTACTATCTATTTTTATTTCTTAATCATGGTCTCTCATAACTATACTCTTGTAATCTTTTACTATATTAATATGAAATATCGCACTATTATGTAGACTGATCGCACACATGCACTACTAAAAAAGACACATAGATGTTGGCACTTTAGGTACCGGAAATACTAAAAGTAGCACCTATAGATCTTTTCCCACCTCTGCGGGCTAAAACCACAAAAAAACCGACACCTTTAAGCAACTATAAGCGTCGATTCTGAAGAAAAACCAGCACTTATACTATAGGTGTCGGTTTTCTTAAAAAAAAGACCACCTATAATATATTATAGTTTCAAAACCGGACCTATGTGCCGAGCCGAGCCAGTCAACTCTATCTTCTCCCTCCGTGGCTCCGTCCCCCCACCTTATCCACTCTTTCCTCTTCGTCCGTCCTTTTTCGCTCTCTCTTTTTCTCTCGCTTTCTCGCTTCCTCTCTTGTTCCACCTAGACGACGACAGTCACTCGCGCGTGCGGATCCAACGGCTTCGGCCGCTCGCTTGCACAGATCTGGCGGTGTCGGCTTGCGCATGGGCATCTGGTTGTGGGTAGCTCCCTCTTCCCAGGCATGGTGGCATCAGCAATTGCTCCCTCCTCCCCGACGTGGCGCCTGCTGCTCCCCGGCGACGGCGGCGGCGGCTACTCCCCCCTCCCCGGCGTGGCGGCAGTGGCGACGACTGCTCCACCCTCCCTGGTGGTTGGCCCCGCCTCCACCACCGAACCTCTTCCCCTCATCCTTCTCGGCGGTGAAGGCAGCGATGACCACGTCATCTCTGAGCTTTCCTCAGCAACGGGCTTCCCTCACCTTTGGCGGCAGCGGCAGTGTTCTTGATTTCTTCCTGACTTGTGGATTTTCTTAATTTGTTCTAGAGTTGTGGATGTTCTTGATTTCTTCACCTATGGAATTGTTGTTTCTGAGATTCAGTTGTTGGCTGGAAGCATTGGCTTGATGCATTCGAGCCGACCTTTTTTTTCAATCATAGAACATTAAAAGTGCCGGTTACCTTTGAATCTCCACATCAGTGCCGTCATTGGAGTGGGCCCGGATTTCCGACCAGCACCAATAGACTTTTATGCAGTATTGATGCATCAACTAATAAAACAGAGGAACAAAGGCAACGGGTAAGCTAGTCTTCGCCATCATTGCTTTTATTACTAGGTTGCATGCGTGTGTACGTGGATCGTATTGTAGGCATCAACTCTACGGGCCACGGCCCCAATGACACATTGACGCTGACCCTTCATTCCAATGAAATCTGCAGAGCGCACATGATCGATTCTGCTCGTGTGACTTATCGGTACCCATTCTTAATGAGTCTTCATTATTAATGCAGTTTCTATGGTGCCAGCTGGAAATTCGGCATCTTTGTGAGAGGGATTCTCTAGTATGTGGTCTCCTTTTGCATGTTTGAACCATATTATAAATCGGATTATTGCTAGGAATGAACTAATTGATTATAGGGATAAACAAAATATTTTGAAGACATAAATTAACAAATAACTTTAAACAATTGTTCTGTACTCATCTTTCCTAACTTAATTATACTCTCTCATATTCCGTGCGTATGATTAAGTATTATCTAGACAACTTGAAAAATGGAATTAATATGATTTTTTTTACATCAACCCTTTTTTAGAATTTTTTTTAAAAAACACCATTTAGCAATTTAGAAAGTGTGCGCGTGAAAAACGAGGGAATAGAAGTTGGGAGCTGGACACTAGAACACAACCGAAGCCATGTATGATTTCTTTTTAAAAAACATGTTTTTGATACGTGAAGCAAATAATTTATGATAATGATGTGATAAAGAAGCAGAAAAGAACAGGGAGTTAGAAGAGGAAAATATGTGGTGTAAGCCACATATATAGTAAAAACCTGGGTAGTATCTAGTAAAAATGAACGTTTGAGATTTATCACGCCACCAAGAGTATAAATTTTACTTGCAAATTTTGTACTGTACATAAAAATTTTAATCTAGTGATTTGGATAAATCTCATACGTCTATTTTTTAATCCAATGATAGTTTCTAGGTAAATCTATAAGTTTTTTTTTTTTACTTTTGCTGACGTGAATAATTTTTAGACGTTCATTTTTTATCTGATGGTAGTATCCAGATTTTCACAATACATGTGATTTTCACTACATATTTTACATATTTCCCGAGTTAGAAGAAAGGAAGCTGTGTCCTACTTACTCCTACAGGAAGACGGTTGGTTCAAACACGCATCAACTTGTTGTCGACTGTTGCTTTCGCTAGACATAGCAGGGGGCTCAATGATTTGTAGTGCGTCGGGATCACGGGACCTGGCCGGCGATCGATTTCCCTGGTGGCGTACGTACGTCGCGGTCTCTGCTCATAAAAGTGGTCGTTTTTATACCTGTAAGGCAGATCTGAGCAAGACATAAAGATAATATATGGAGGTGCTTTGGAACTGCTGGATATCAAAGTACTTTAAGAGACCTTGAAAATATGTGCTCTGCTTTCATAAATGTGATTATATTTTTATATAGAACATCATAGATAAATTATGGTATTAGAACACATACGTGCAGCAAATTTAGATTTACATATCTAGAAAAAAATCGAACTAAAAAAGTATATGGACATATCAAAGTTACATTTGTTTTTTTAGAGAAGGGTATTTTTTTTTTTACCCGGCCTATACATCCAGCTGAGTAAATTGGATCAAATTTGTAGTTACATTTGTTGTTTTATTTCTCTATCGGTAAATTGGCTATGTACATCTCTGGTTGATATAGAGGCTGGACTTAATCAATCTATTATCTAAACTTAATCAATCTATTATCTAAACTTCTGTAGATTGAATTTCTCACTAATATCTCTAGAGCAATATAAAATTCAATAATATATATTATGTTTTCTTTAAAAATTCGTAACCAATTAACAATTTAGATAATTTCCGTACACACCTGTTCACGTACGTGCAGAATCCAAGCACAATAATGGAAACAATGCTCTGCAGTAGAGAATAAGCAATATAGAAAGAAAACGCTGGTGGTATAATGGTGGAGTCATGGGTGTAATATATATAGGTGCTCATAAATATTAAGTTAAATTTGATCCATGCAACTACAAATTCGTCCTATTAAAAAAATTAAAATCGCTATCCAATTAGTTGAAACCATACCATTATAATTCTTTTTTTTAGGGATAATGGCAGGAGCTCTGCCTAGCCTATTCATAAAAGGAGAAGAAGAAGGTCACGTACAGGAGCACCTCCAAGAGGTGTCTATTGTTTGAAAACAGGAGGAAATTACAACACTTTGAGACAGTGCAAGGCCACTAACATCAAAAGTCGGCGTTCTATCATCTATCCATTTTGCGCCTCATCAAAAACTTTGCCCATGTTGATGATGGAATCAACCACATGTGACACCGTACCATAATCGTCATTAAAAATTCTTGCATTCCTTTGAAGCCAAATACCCATGTCGTGTAGATGAATAGGCCATCAAAGTTCCTTCTCTGTTCTTTGATCATTTCTCTCCGGCATGCTTCCCACCAACCTATTATGTCTCCATTGAAAGAAGAAGACGCAAGCATGTTGAGGCCTAGTTTCATCCAAATTTTTGTCCATACCTGTTTCGCGAAGGGGCAGTCCATGAAGAGATGTACCGTTGTTTCTGATTTTGTCCCACAGAGGGAGCATGTCGGGCTGTTGTCCCAACCTAGAAGTTGTAGCTTGTCAGACGTCAAGATTTTCTTTTGAACCATGAGCCATCCAAAGAATTTGCATTTGTTTTCTGTTTTTGCTCGCCAAATGAAGTTAGATCTATTGTCCTGTATGCTTCCAGTGAATTGGATTCTGTAGATCCAATTGACTGAGTAGATTCCATTTACAGTCCATTTCTATGTTAGGTCGTCTTCCCTCTCCTCATCAATTTGTACCTGTTGTATCAAATGCCATAGGAGAATGAATTCTCGAACTTCGGTTGTCGAGCTCATCCTCCGTAATGGCCTTAACCACCTGTGATTTTTTAGTTCTTGGGCCACTGTTTTGTTTTTCCTCGTAGCAAGCTTGTATAGGGAAGGAGATAGATCTTTGGGGGATTGGCCATCAAGCCATCTGTCATGCTAGAATTTTGCCTTACCCCCATTGCCTAAAGTAATGATCATTGAAACCCTGAAGAGTTGTTTGTCTGTTTCATCGCATGGTAGGATGGAGCCCTGCCAAGGTTTCCCTTCTGCCGTCCAGTCATATCAGAGCCACCTAAGATGCAAGGAATGGCTGAAGTACTCCAGATGAGTGAGGCAATGTGAGGCGGTGGCTGGACTCATTGAGGCCAAATTTTTCACTCGGGGCCTATGAGGTGGCTGCAGTGTGAGGCAGCATGTAGGATACGACACAGGCAAATGACCCGAGGTGATAGGAGGGCATGGAGCAACGACACGGGTGGTACATGAAGATGCTAGCGGCCGCTTTGCCAATGGCATGTTGGAGTTCTGCGGCGCATGGGACACCATTTCCTTCTTAGGAAAGGGCCTCCTTCCTGATGGCCAGCTAGTGGTGGGGCACTGGTGCGATGGCCGCATGCTGATGGTGTTCATATGGGATTCAGATCGTTTGCCTTCACGGGATGAAGGCACGGGCGTGCAGTTGACCATCATCCACTGTCCATGCCATCTAACGTTTTGCGTGGTGTATGCGTTGAAGAGAGCTAGCCCAGCCAAACCATCATCTTCCTTGCTTTTCTGTCACCGACGTCTAGCCCAGCCAACAATCTTTCCTTGCCTTGTCACCGGCGTCGTCTCCCACAGGGACCGGTAGATCGAGCAAATCATGTCACTACCGTTGTCACTGGTCACAATGTTGTGTCTGCCGTGACCCGCGGTGCGTCGACGAGGTGGAGGAAAACCTTGGCTTGCCATCTGCGGGAGGCTATGTAGGCTTGCCGCTGCGAAGTCGGAGGCCGCCGATGGATGGATTAACCACACCACATGGCCGGCCGGCGTGGAGCTTGACGACCGCTAGCTAGGTTTAGTTGGTTGTTGATTTCCCCTGTTGCTGGTTCTGGAAGGAGATGAACTGTAACATATATAATACGATCAAAGCACTAGATTAGCAGCAGATTAGTTAGCTGGTTTGATCAAGGCTGCTGATATATGTTGAATTGATAGCCTAGCTTGACTCCACGTCTCCACCTCACTGTCAAAATAGGTAAATGAAACAACTGAACAAATCATGTCGCTTGACGACCTCGCAGGCAGTCAGGTGACTATCTTATTGGCGCCCAGGCGGCGACTTCAGCGAGCGTGGGCCTCAACGCGGCCTTCAGCGGTAGCGACGCGAGAGGAGGCCGATGTGTGCGACGGGTTTTTTCCCTGACGAAAGTGGCGGTAGGGAATGGGATTGGGGAAGCCGTGGCTCTCGGCGCTGTCGGTGGCTGGTGGCGGCGCATACACAGGCGACGGCGAACACCATTGTAGCCAGGTGCGTATGCTGCCACTAGGTGGTTCCATTAAGCGTCATGCCATGCGAGCCGTGAGCCATCGGATGACTTGGACGGTGGATGAGGGCTGACTGCACGCCTGTGCTGTGAAGGCAGACGATCCTAATCCGTTCATATGGTGGTGGATGATGGTGACAATGTGGATGCAGTGACAAGAGAGGGGAGCAAGATTTCCAGGCGAAAGGCTAACCCTATTCAAGGCCGGTCGTGGCGACGCTTAAGAGCACCCGCAATAGTAAAGTAAGGTGCTATCTATAAAACATGTACATCTCAGCAATAGACTAGATTAATAATAAACTACCTTAATAGTATGTCTACATGGGTATCTATAGCTCTCTAATACATTGCCTCGTTTTTCTCTATAGACTATCTCCAGGTTAGTAGATAGCTTTGCTCTCTATCTTCATTTAATCTCTTCCAAGTAGAAAAATATGCTGACATGGATCTCTTATAGAGAGCCTATAGATAACCATTGTGGGTACCCTAAGAGCACCGTTAACCCCCTAGGGGCGTAGTTGTGGTATCTCTCCTCATGTCTTTGGTGGAGTTCTTCAGTTGAAAACCACATCTTGATTTTCCAGGATGGGCGTGGCAAAGTCCTTGGCATCTCAAGCATCTTGGATGAGTGGTTGAAGGCCTATTTTGTGACATCCCGACCCAGAGCTTAATAGGATTAATAGAATACTCATACCACAAGTTGCAGCTTTTTATCCGGATACTGATCTCCAAAGAACTCTGAGGTTAAGCGTGCTTGGCCTGGAGCAATTTCGGGATGGGTGACCGATTGGTAAATTCTTCCCGAATGAGGACAAAGTGTGCAGAAAAGACTTGTGTTGGTCTGTGAGGACAGTCGATGACCTATAAAAGCTGCCAGATGTAAGAGGGCCCGACCTGGCAGAGGCGGGACGTATGGGGTTGACCGACGAGGACGTCGATCTCCTGGCTTGGGGTTGACCGACGAGGACGTCGATCTCTTAAGGGGGTGAGGATGTGACATCCTGGCCCAGGGCTTAATAGGATTAATAAAATACTCATACAACAGGTTGCAACTTCTTTTCTGGATGCCGATGATCGGAAAATTCTTTCCGAGTGCGCACGAGTGAGGACAAAGTGTGCAGAAAAAGACTTGTATCCCTCTGTGAGGGCACAGTTGGGATATGGTGCTTCTATTTGTTTTCTCAACAACGGGGTATTCTATTGTAGGCGTGTGGCATGGCTTAATGTCTATTTTTTTCTCAATCATGGTCTCTCATAACTATACTCTTGTAATTATTTTCTCGACAACGAGGTATTCTATTGTAGGCATGTGGCATGGCTTACTGTCTATTTTTTTTTCTTAATCATGGTCTCTCATAACTATACTCTTGTAATCTTTTACTATATTAATATGAAATATCGCACTGTTATGTAGGCTGATCGCACACATGCACTACTACAAAAGGCACATAGATGTTGGCACTTTAGATACCGGAAATACTAAAACTGGTACCTATAGATCTTTTCCCACCTCTGCGGGCTAAAAACACAAAAAACCAACACCATTAAGCAACTATAGGCATCGGTTCTGAAGAAAAAACGGCACTTATACTATATGTGTCGGTTTTCTTAAAAAAAAGAGCACCTATAATATATTATAGTTTCAAAACTGGACCTATGTGCCGAGCCGACCGAGCTGAGCCAGTCAATCCTATCTTTTCCCTCCGTGGCTCCGTCCCCCCCACCTTATCCACTCCCTCCTTTTCGTCCGTCCTTTCTCGCTCTCTCTTTTGCTCTCGTTTTCTCGCTTCCTCTCTTGTTCCACCTCGATGACGACGGTTACTTGCGCGTGCGGATCCAGCGGCTTCGGCCGCTCGCACGCACGGATCTGGCGATATCGGCTCACGCATGGGGATCTGGTTGTGGGTAGCTCCCTCTTCCTAGGCATGGTGGCATCAACAATTGCTCCCTCCTCCCCGACGTGATGCCTGCTGCTCCCCGGTGACGGCGGCGGCGGCTACTCCACCCTCCCTGGCATGGCGGCAGTGGCGACGGCTACTCCACCCTCCCTGGTGGTTGGCCCCACCTCCACCACCGAACCTCTTCCCCTCATCCTTCTCGGCGGTGAAGGCAGCGACGACCTCGTCATCTCTGAGCTTTTCTCAGCAGCGGGCTCCCCTCACCTTTGGCGGCAGCGGCAGTGTTCTTGATTTCTTCCTGACTTGTGGATTTTCTTAATTTGCTCTAGAGTTGTGGATGTTCTTGATTTCTTCACCTATGGAATTGTGGAATTGTTGTTTCTGAGATTCAGTTGTTGGCTGAAAGCATTGGCTCGATGCATTTGATGCCGGTTACCTTTGAATCTCCACATCAGTGCCGTCATTGGAGTGGGTCTGGATTTCCGACCAGCACCAATAGACTTTTATGCAGTATTGATGCATCAACTAATAAAACAGAGGAAAATAAAAGATGAAAAGGTGTAGTTGAAAACACACCCTTGTTGCTACAAACCTTATACTATATGAGAAATTATAAGCTAAAGATTAGTTTTAAGAGTAAAGTGCATTGGTGGTCCTTAAACTTGTAGGGTTATGTCATATAGGTCTCTAAACTCTTAAACTCTCAAAATGCATATCTGGGTTCCAGAACTTGTCAAAGTGTATCATCTAGGTCCCAAATCGACACATCCCATCTAGTATCCTACGTGGCGCTGATGTGGCATGCCACATGGACATGACATGTCCTTTTCTTTTTTTTCTTTTTTTCTTTTTCGTTTTCTTCTCATTCTTCTTTTTTTTCTTTCTTCTACTCGGGTTACAGAGAAAGGAGAAGAAAGTGAAAATAAGAGAAGAAAAAGAAAAAATTTTAAATGGATCCCATTTGTCAGTCAAAATGATGCCACGTCATGTCCATGTGGTATGCCACATCAACGCCACATAGGATCCTAAAGGGGTTGTGGCGATTTGGGACCTAGATGACACATTATGACAAGTTCTAGGATTTTACATATGCATTTTAAGAGTTTAGGGACCTAGATGACACACCTCTACAAGTTTAAAGACCGCCCGTACACTTCACTCTAGTTTTAAAGACCATACCAACTTTGATCGCACTTTATATTATGGAATAGAGGGAGTAATTAATTATGCGCTTATCAGTTGGGAAATGGTTCCAACCCTTCCAAACTAACAAAGCCAAGCTCAAAAATTTCTTGATTGGGATTTATAATATTTTTTACCATTTGAATTAACCGGTAGAGGCGTGTCATTCTGACGCGGACGGCCACTTCAGTTTGATCTTCTTTTCGGAAATGTGAAAGAGAGCTGGCTAGCTAGATAGGAAGAACGAAACTTGAAGGCTCAAGCTATAAATATGTGTATATCCAAGCTATAGCTACCACCATACGCACACCACTGACCAGTCGCTACACATCAAAGCACCAGCAATGGAGACGGTGGAGGCAGCCATGGCGGAGGAGGAGGAGGAGGCGGAGAAGAGCAAGATGAGGAAGAAGGGTGGGTTCAGAACGATGCCCTTCATCTTCGGTGAGTAGGAAATCTCGATCTGTTTGAAACGCTGTGAGTTTTTGTTTCAACTTCGCATGAGATTTGGCATGTTTTTGCACGCACGCAGCGAACGAGGTGGCGGAGAAGCTGGCCGTGCTGGGGTTCACGACGAACATGCTCATGTACCTGACGAGGCAGCTGCACATGCCGCTCGCCAAGGCCGCCACCACCCTCACCAACTTCGGCGGCGTCTCCGCCATGACCCCGCTCATCGGCGCCTTCCTCGCCGACTCCCTCGTCGGCCGCTTCTGGACCATCGCCGCCGCCTCCCTCATCTACCAAGTCGTACGTATACACCACCACACGCACGCACGCACACACGCACGCACGCCGCCGCGGCGCGCTGAGCTGACCGGAGTGTTCGTGTTCGTGTTCGTGTTCGCGTGGCAGGGCATGCTCCTCCTGACGGTGTCGGCGGCGATGCCGGTGTTCCGGCCGCCGCCGTGCGTCGGCGGCGCGTGCGAGGAGGCGGCGTCGCCGCCGTCAGGAAGCGGCGGGTGCCGACGGACGCCGTCGACGCCGCGGCGCTGTACGAGAACGACGACATGGACGCGCCCATCTCGCTCTACGGCAAGCTCGTCCACACCGAACAGCTCAGGTACCAGCTGACTGCGACCGGCTCTGATCGAGTGTGGTTTCGATTAATTAATTTCAGCTGAATTCAGACCGAATTTGGTTGTTTTCGGTCTTGCCGTCCCCGGCTCCATCGAAATTTTGAGTAGATATATATATTTCAATTTTTAAAAATTGGATGATTTCCCTTTTTGTGGTGAAAATTCAATCTTTGCTCCATTTATATCATTTTTCTCCTCTTCTTTTCTGGGAAGAAGGAACTCTTTACAATGCAAAAGTGAACAACTATAGTTTCGACATGTGATCGGTTATTACCTGGTTAACTGGTTTTCTCTTACCTATCAATTATTTTTCACTACTATATCGAAGCATCCAAAGACTCACATGTTTACCTTTCTTTTACTTTCAAAAAAAGGTGAAACAATTAAATAATGAAATAAATTAATATAAAAATATTATACTTTTGTGAATTTCCACCAATATGAAAAAAAAAACTAATATATAGATGAAGCATGAGAACACATTAACATAAACCAATAAAAATATAAAACAGAGAAGATTAATTGATTTAGTAAAGTTACATTAAAGTTGCGATTTTGTATAGTAGGAAGCCTACGTGGTAGACAAAACAAATTTTCAGGCAACTAATGCATAGAAAAATATTAAGTTTTAATTTACATTTCTCTTCTTGCAAAATATTTAAACACGTTTAGTCCATAAGGAAATTAAAATCATTGACAAGTAACACCACCTAGCAACTCTTATTTAGAGAACTACTACTAACTACCACATTCCAAAACCAGAAGAGACATGATGAGCCTCTTCTGGCATGGGTTACTGATACGTGGACCCGCTGATTATGGGGCTATATAGCAATCACTCAAAAATAATAGAGGCGGTACGTTAGAGGATTTGTTTCCGAAGAGACGTTTAGCTGGTAAATAAACCAAAGGCCGAGTTTAGTTTCAAATTTTTTTCTTCAAACTTTCAATATTTCCATCACATCAAAACTTTCCTACGCACACAAACTTCCAACTTTTCCATCACATCGTTCCAATTTCAACCAAACTTCCAATTTTAGCGTGAACTAAACACACCCAGAGGAAAAGGAGATTTGGTACTCACTATCATGCAACCAGCAAAGCCGGGGGGGTCGAAGCCAAAAACCATTGATGAACAAGAAGACATGGATAAGCAGATTAGGAGGAGATGTCGGCCAATGGCGCCGAAACTTAGCACAGCTTTTTCCACGCTGCACTGCTGCAGCACAGTACTGAAACGATAGCAGCCGCTGGATGATCTCTCTCTTGTGGACTTGTGGTCTCTGGCTTTTGATAATTTGACTGGACCAAAGAAAATATGGGAATTCATGGGTCCATGATTGATTAAGAGATATAACTATGACTACGAGTGACTCGTGATTGCAGCATCAATCATATGTCTGTTAAGATATGTTCTGGTCAATAGAGAATTAGTTATGGTTTATTTACTTTTTTTAGTTTTTTGGATGAGAGAACAAAGATGATTGAGCTTAACTAGTAAATAAACCATAACTAGTAAGCTAAAATTAGTTATGTTTTTCTAACAATTATTGTGCAAAAAAATATTAGCCGAAAATGACAATATAAGCTTAAACATGAGGTTTCTTGAAACATTTTGTCATAAAACCTAGGATTATTCAGAACAAATAGTAATATCTGGAAATGGGTGCCTAAAACATGGCGTTTTGTGAAATTTATTCAATTGTTTTCATGAGGAACTTGGTAACTCTGTTCAAACTCAAAACGAGTCTCTGCTTTGCTTCCGAAGGCTAGCTATGTCATGCAACTTTGAGCTCGGTTTGGATAGGAGTAACAAATAACAAACTAAGGCCAAACTTCACAGTATATTTCAGGGTTTAGAGGGGTACTGTGTTTTCTGAAAACCGCTCTAGATTTGCTACTTTATGCTCTTAGAGAAATCCTTTAGAAATGCAATAAGTTTTGTAATGGCAGATAGGAGGTACCCTTTAGTACTTAGTGAAAGAAACCGTAAGTCCCAGAATGATGTAAAGCTCTGTCAGAACCTAAAATTATATTCAAATTTCCAAAGCTTTCATAGTCTCAACAAATTGTTATAAAGGTCTTTCAACAAAAAGAAAACATACACTAATAGCAGCACAGCCTAAGCCCTAAGGTTGAGTGCTAGAATGTCCATTGCAAATTGCAAACTCTTGCCATTTGGTTTCTTCTGATATGAACGTGTCTTGTGCAATGATTTCGACTTCGATCCAATTGTCCAAAAATGTTAACTGATCGTGCAACAATTATGATCATTTGATTTTTTTTCTGTTATTTTTGCACTGATTGTGATGTTTCTTGACTCCGGTGGTGCAGCTTTTTTGACCGGGCGGCCATCGTCACCGACGGTGACCTGACGACGGACACCTCCGACGGCAAGCCGCCGTCGTCTCCCGTCCCCAAGCCGTGGCGGCTGAGCACGGTGCACCGCGTCGAGGAGCTCAAGTCGCTGCTCCGCATGGGCCCGATCTGGGCAGCGGGCATCCTGGTGATCACGGCGTACTCGCAGCAGCACACCTTCGCCCTGCAGCAGGCGAGCACCATGGACCGCCGCCTCGTGCCGGGGCTGTCGTCGTTCCAGATCCCGGCAGGCTCCATGACCGTGTTCACCCTGCTCGCCATGCTCACCACGCTCCTTGCCTACGACCGTGTGCTTGTCCCGCTGGCGCGCCGCGTCACAGGACTGGACCGTGGAATCTCCTACCTCCACCGGATGGGCGTCGGGTTCGCCATCTCCGTGGCGGCCACCCTCGTGGCCGGGTTCGTGGAGCGCCACCGGAGGGAGTCCGCCGCCGCGCGGGCACCACCGACGCGGGGACATCGCCGCTGTCGGCGTACTGGCTGGTGCCGCAGTACGCGCTCCACGGCATGGCGGAGGCATTCAACTCCGTGGGTCACCTCGAGTTCATGTACGACCAGTCGCCGGAGAGCATGCGGAGCATGGCGACGGCGCTGTTCTGGCTGTCCATCTCGCTGGGGAGCTACGTCAGCACGATGCTCATCTCCGTGGTGCATCGGTGGAGCGCCGGCGCCGACGGGTCCAACTGGCTCCCCGACAACATCAACCCGGGGCAGCTGACTACTTACTGGATCGTCGCGCTGCTCCAGGTGCTCAACCTGGCATACTACGCATTTGCGCTAGGTTACATGTTCAAGCCCTTGCAGCTCCGTGAGGTGGACGATGATGCCAAGCCCCAAATTGAGCTGCAAGAAAAGGCTTCACCTTTGAGTCATTGAGCCAGTGAAAGTGCAAGAAAAAGGCTTCACCTTTCAGTCATTGGGCCAGTGAAGAGCATTGATGTATCTGAGATGCAGGTCTAGCTAGAATCAAGTAGGTAGGTTGATCAACTTTGAGGTATATATCACTATATGTATGGATTTGTATGTACATCAGGAACAAACCAGAGAGGAATGCATCACTCGAATTGAGATAATACAGGAACCTGGAAGGCTAGAACATCTCTAGTTTGATGCAGATTATTCAGGCAAGCTGGATTACGCAGATCATTCCAGTGGCCATGAGATGTAACTGGTGTGCCAATTCCAGGAAGATTTGATATTGGCATAGCCCACAATTCACAATTCACAACTCAACATAGAGATGGACTATTATTGATGAAGAAACACTAGCATACATGGTACTACTAGTATTAGCATCACAACCTAACATGGATAAACAAATCAGGTTTTCTTGATCTTTATTCGTGATTGATTGTACCTGATGACGTGGCGGCGGCGGCGAAGATCAGACGGTGAAGTTGATCTCGAAGCCGAGGGAGGGGTGGATGGGTCGGCGGGGGAGGGGACGACGGCGGTGACGGCGGAGGCGGGGGAGCCGACGGGGAGGTGGCGGAGACCATCTCGTCGACCTTGGCGGGGTCGCCGGAGAGGAGGGCCTCCACGGTGCCTCGCGGCGGTTGCGGACCACCCGGCGAGGCCGAGGGACTCCGCCGTCTCCGCCGTCCAGTCGCGGAACCCCACCCCTGCACCCGCCCCCTTCACCACACCCCACCGCCTTGCGCGCCGGTGTCTCCTGCGGCGGCGGCGATGGCGTGGGCAGGGAGGACGTGGCGTCGGCCGCCGGCGTGGCCATGGCGAGCCCGAGGCGGCGGCAGAGGAGACGTGTCCTGCAAAGAGGAATCTGGAGTGTGGTGGACGCTGCTGCTTGCTGGGCCTCTCGAGCTACTTGCAAACCGGCCGGCCCAACAAGTTAGTTTTATCACTTTTAATAGGGCAATTAATAAAGTACCGAAAAATACATTTTTCTAATATAATTTACACTTTACGAATCAGTACTAAATTTGAGTATCCGTATTTGATACCTCGTACTTAATACTTCGAGGTATCAAAATTTCTTGTAAAATTTAGTTACCTCGAGCATCCTAGAAATCGTAAAATTTCTTCTCTAAAATGGATTTTGGCGGAGGCAAGAGTAACCACGAGAAGAAACATACTAGAGCGTCAACGGGATCAAAAATCCCTTTTTTTTAAGATCGGTCTCGGTCTCGTGTGTTTGCGTGATTTTTAACACCCTGCTCGATAACCGGTTTCGACCAATCTAATGAGCAATATTTTAAGAGCACACCAAACCAAACGCAACAACACAACAACAATGAGCAATAGAGAAGTCAGCGATGTTAACCTTTGGGTGAGATCACCATCATCTGCTAATAAACTTTCATTCTTAACAGAACAGAAGCACACAGTTTAAAAGTTGTGTTATGCTAACAGTTTCTGAGACACAAACAGCGCATATAGTAACCGCAAAGTGGCACACCGCCATTATCAAAATCTGAACAAATTTCTAAACATCGTATGATCAAATCGCTCATCGATCGAGAAACAAACACTCCCAGTGAAACTCGTAAGGATTAGGTGAAGATTATTTTATCGCATCATCAAACAGCAAGAACCAGTACGTCGTCTTCCTCCTCAGGCGGTGGGCTTGCGGGTGAAGCCCTCGGCGGGGTCGACTGGGTCGGCGGGGGAGGGAGGACTGGCGGTGACGGCGGCGGCGCGGGGGCCGACGGGGAGGTGGCGGGACACCATCTCGTCGACCCTGGCGGGGTCGCCGGAGAGGAGGGCCTCCACGGTGCCGTCGCGGCGGTTGCGGACCCAGCCGGCGAGGCCCAGCGCGCGCGCCGTCTCCACCGTCCAGTCGCGGAAGAAGACCCCCTGCACCCGGCCCTTCACCACACCCGCACCGCCTTGGGGCTGGGCGGGCTTGGCTGCGGGGTGGCGGCGGAGGCCATGGCGCGGCGGGCGGCGGCGACGGAGCGCGGGGTGAGGGCGAGGCGTGGCGCGGTGGCGGAAGGGAACATTCTGGAAGACACGGGGAAGGAAGGGGAAAGAGAGAGAGAGAGAGATATGGTTTCTGGAGCTTCGAAGCGTCGGCCCATAGATGGGAAACTGCGGTGCCATCTAGCACGTTAACTGCACATTGGATTTGGATCGGACGGTTCATGCATGCTTCACACTACACGCAATGTGTGTGCCCGTGTAGATTTCTGTGTTTTCGTCAATTTAAGAGCAAGTTCAATAGTATAGCCTACTACTAACTTCAATTTATCTATAACCGATCTAATAGCCAATTCGTACAATAGTTGCTTACTATAATATTAACACATGGTCCAACCTACCATACACATATTGTGTCTTGGAGTACGTGCTGCAGCTGGCTACAGATCTGTAGCCCGCTACTCTTCTCTCTCAATCTTTTATCTCATTAAAATATGCTTATAGCTGGCTAATAGCCCGCTATTGTACCTACTCTAATAGACCCCTCACTGAACTCGTAATAAAACAATTTGAAAAACTTATGTAAATATATGCTCCCTCAGCTTTCTCATTTTCATTGCAATCTATCAACCAGACATCCGCTAGTAAAAAGAAAATAAAAATAAAATAAATTTTACAAAACTATTGATATTTGAAACAAACTGTCGTAAAACTACAAACTTATAAGGATGTGTATTACAAACTATAGATTTAGTGTCAATTTTTTTTACAAAACGATAGATCTAAGGAATTGTATCACAAAACTATAGATTGAACATCAATTTTATTAATAAATTACAACTTTTGTAACTTTAAATAAATAATAGTGCTACCGATCTAAAGCTAAAATATGTATTGTAGTTCTTTGATAACTTCATCACTAAATTTATAGTTCTGTGAAATGATATGTATTGCCATAGCATTTGGCTTTGAGATACAAGAGTTCATGTTGGATCTCGTACCAAGTTGTCAATACATAATTGGCGAGATGAAAGGGATTTACTGGCATGTGAGCTATAGCAAAGTAGGATCCACATGTCAGTGACTCAACTGCATGTGCAGTTAAGTCAGAGGATCTGCTTCCTTGGCAATGAAGCGTAGAAGCCTAGAACTAAGGAATTTGGCAACGAAGACCGAACCCTTCAAGTGCTCACTCTGCAACCAAGGACTATTTGGTACTAATGGCTTATTCACTTTATTGCTAAAATCAACATTACCAAAATTCAGCCAAATTTTAGCACGTTTTTGTGTCACTAAAATTTGGCAGCGTTGGATGTGTCTAGTTTAATACCTTTGATATGTTGGTGTTGTTTTTATGAGAGGAAATTCCTAGAGCTACCAAATTCTGGTATGATAGCATTAGTAAGATTATCTTAAATTCATTATCTTACCAAAAATTGATAGGATTAAAGGCAACAATAAAATAAACAAGCCTCAAAGTCTATAAGGCCCATGCCAATGAGATTGGATTAAAGATAGAAATAAAATGAACAAGAATTGGAGTCCATAAGCCTCAAACCCCTTGGCATGAACGAGGCTTGTGTTGACCCTCGGCCACATCAACAAACATGGTACCGAGCTGTCATATATAAGTGCCTAGTGTGCTTGAGGAGGATATATTTGTAAAATACTACATCCGTTTTAAAATATAAGTATTTTAGGATTTAAATGTTGTACCACAATATAAGCATTTCTGTATTGGTTCCTATCATTAATTTTTTATGGGTTCAAAGCCAATCACATACTTAATTGTAATTTATTATATACTAAAAGTCCATAAAACTTCCTACAAACGCTCTCAAGCCGCCATGTGTCCTTCTACAAACGCTCTTATGTCGTCATGTGGCATTCTAAAATCTCACCGTCAATATTTTTTTAAATCGGTGGACCCATTAATTTTAACCATTAGATCTCCATCTAAAAAATAAATCTGGTGTCCCTACTTTTTTTTAAAAAAAAATTACCATGTTTGCTCTAACTAATATATAGAAAAAGTCTGGATCGGGCAGGAAGCGTTAGTATTATTTTTTTTCCTTTTTTTTCCGGCGGCATACATACATACTCCACGTTAGTATTATTTTTTTCCTTTCTTTTGCAAAAGTACTTTTCCTTTACACCTTCTGAAAACAGTACTACTACTACGCACATCGTACGTACACTAGGGGAGTTTAGGAGGTAGTGTTAATAGATATATAAAATCACATCTTACCGATTTAAGTGAAAATCCACAGTTAGATTTTTTTTCTTTTTCTTATAATTTTTAATAATTCTTTTAATTGAGAGATATGACATGTGGTGACCTACAAGCTTTTATATGAGTGTCACGTGACAGCTTAATAGCGTTTCTAAAAAGTTTAAGGGACTTATATACTAAAAGTTAATTAAACTTCCAATAAATACTCTCAAGCCGTCATATGGCCTTCTACAAACGCTCATAAATCACCACGTGGTATTCTATAATCACACCGTCGATTTTCTTTTAAAATGGTGAACCCGTTAATTTTAACAATTAGATCTCCAACGCAAAGAAAATAAATTTGGTATCCCCACCACCAACACCTTACGTACATTAAGGTAAAAAAAGGTAGTACATACTCCTTCCATCCTCCGAATCTCTCACCTCTCATATTTTCTAGCTAACTTATCCTATTTTCTCATTAACACTCAATATATCAAAAAATAATTCGGACATCTAAATGATCACGACTCTCAAGTTATAATTTTATACTCAGTTTTTGTCAATTGTTGTGTTATTATTAATTAAATATAAAATTCAAAATCCATATTACTCATATTTTGTTATTAAAAATAGATCGTGCTGCCGTTCTAACTACAAATGTCAGGGCCTAATTATACGCCCATAAGCACTTCTAAGTTGATCTCGCCACGTAACACTCTAATAAATTAGAAAAATCTATAAGTATAACAAATGAAAATAAAACATCTAACCATCGCTTTCCACTTAAATCGATGGATCCACTATTTTATATGGTTAGATCTATCTTTAAAAAGAAAATCCCAAAACCCCCTCCCGTTCCTCCCATTCCTCCGATTCCTCTCTCCCTACCATTCCTTCTCTGTTCTTTTTTCATCTCCATAGTAACTAAATCCAACATTATCTTTGTGATAAAAAACAAACTCCCACAAATGGACTCCGCCTAACAAGTCTAGCCAGTTTTCCCTGTGTCATGTGCTTTTCTTCTCTTTCCCTCAAGCTAGCACTTATAGAAACAACGTAAACTAGACTTTAAAATACTCATAAAATTTTAAATCGTATATTCATTTATGATATTTCTACACTATTGTAATTTTCAATTAAATCAATAATTAATATCTGTATTGACTTACATTGTGGACCACATCTATCCACCTTTAAGCCTCAATAAATAAAATAGAATACTAAAATTTCTCATTAAAAAGTTAAAATATATCACCTTATGTTTTTAATAAACGGTCAACCCATTATTTATACCATGCTAGACATCTAATCACCTTCTTCCAACTCCTTCTATTTCAGATTATAAGTCATTTTAAATTTTGTCAATGTGAAATTACTTGAATTAGTTTATAAAAAATTAGTAATATTTTCAACACAAAACAATCATATTATAAAACATATTCAATTTTGAATTCAATAAAAATAATTTGGTGTTGTAAATATTGATATATTTTCCTCAACAGTGGAAGTAGTTAATTTATCTTAACATGCAATAGGGGGCTATTTACTTGATCATAAGTAGATGCACTTTTATAAATAAATGATCTTTTTAGGGATAAATAAACGTTCCTAAGATGATCATAATATCTAAATTACATAATGATATCTGATGTCACTAATAGAGTAGAGAAAAACTTTTAATTATATCATTTTTTCATGTCATAACGTGTACCCCCGTCTGGGATCTATTTGTCATACACAACATATTGAAAACATTTAAGGGATACCTTTATCTCATGCCCAAGTTGTATAGCCTTAACCCACTTATATTTCCGTTCTAGATGGCAGAGATCAAAACATTAAGAGATGCTTGATAGAATGGAAATCTATAAAAAAATAACATGATAAAAATAATTGAAGACTGAACTTTTTTTTCTAAATTTAACATTTTCTTAAAAAAATTGATACCCATCCTAAATAGCAATGTTTTAATATTTTTGGAGTACTGAAATAATGAAAATAACTAAAATTTTAAATAAAATATAATAGAAAATTTGAATTTTTCTGTATTATGTAGGAAACAAAATCTAACATAATTTCAGTTCAAAGTATACAACCCTAAACTACAACTTGGGAGCGATAAAAGTCTTATTTTCTAATATATTTTCTCATTGAGAAAAACATTTACCGCTAAACTGTAGTTTCATACTGCAATACTATATACACACAACTAAATCAATATTTCAACATATTCAGCTCATAATTATATGTAGTCATATTAGGCATATTTTTAATAGAAAATATCTTCAATTAATATATCCTAAAATTTATAAAGACATATATTTATACAAAGAAAATTGTTACTCAGAGTTTAGAAAGTACAAAATTAAGTTATGCTAAATATTAAAAAAGAAACGCATTATGTACAATGATATATAGTTTCATATATATTTTTCTTATAAAACCAAATCTGCATTATTTTGAGTAATTTTAGTTTACAATTTATACGTCGGCGATGGTTACTAGCATTCAGAGAAACACCACACAAATTATTGAAAAATTAAAGATATTTACAATAGAGTAATCATAAATATTCCTAATCAAATTTCTAACACAATTAATATGATGTCCGCGCATATGCGCGGGCTACCTTCCTAGTTGATCTAAACAACTGAAAATTTAAAAATAACAAAAACAAAGTGATTAAAAAGAAATATTTAACCTATCCTTAATATTTGCTAAACAACATAAAAATTCTTTATTTTTAAACAGAGGAAATAATTTTTTTAAGGACAAATTGAAAAATTCCTACGGTTGGTCCATTGCATTTCAACCCTTGTATGCGGGAACACCGTCGCTTCAATATGGGCCACATTCTGTGACCGTCTCGCTGTGAATAAGCATTTCTGTAAATTGACTTTCTGCGGTGTCATGTTCCTTGTGTTTTGCATATTATTTTGGTTGTTTCACTACTTCCCGAATTGTTATAGAATCAATATTTTCTGGCGTTATTTGTTGCTAGGAGATAATTGCACTTATGAAGGTCTGAAGGAGGAGTCATGGTAAACGGGATAATTGCTTCTTCATAAATCAGCAGGATCGTTAATGGCCATGATGGGGATGCATTTCAGAGATGTTTATCATCAACTCATTTGCAATTTTTTCTAATGAGTCGAATCAACCATTCTCCGAGATATATTCTCATTGTCATACGCCAGATTATATGAACACTTCCACGCAACAAGAAGCGAAGAAATTGTTTTGAATTTCGAAGTAACAACTGATAGTAGGTTTGATACAGTTTTTGCACTACGCTGTTACTGCACATGGGAGCAGAACATATTCTCGTAGAGATATACAAACATCACACAGAGGAAGCAGCAGCAAGCACTCTAGAGAGTCACCCCCAAAACTTCCCCGGACAAATGCAGCTGCTTAATTACTCCGTTCCAGCGATCTTCTTCTTCAAGGTCTCGATGTCGGTCGCCAACTCTTTCGTGCTCTCCTGTTGTTTATATCACACGAAAAAAAAACATTCACAGAAATTCAGATTCCAATTCAAATTAAGTAAACTGATAGAGAAGTTCAGGAGATTTTCGACTGAAAATCCAAACTTTTCAGTGCATGAATTGGACAGGATTTGGTTAATTCCCATGTTAATTAATACCGATGGATGCATCTGCATGGACGATTGATTTCTTAGTTACCTTGAAGAGGAGGTAGCGGTAGACGAACCAGCCGGTGTAGCCGAGGCCGACGAGCTCCAGGATCTTGGGGAGCTCAAGAGAAGAGCAACGTCGGCCAACTCGTCATCAGTCACAGTTCAGACCAAAGCTGCAAGTGATTGATTAATTCGATGGTACGTACCAGCGGCACGGAGTTGATGGCGCCGACGACGACGGTGGTGAGCCAGAGGGCGACGACGCGCCGCCGCTGTAGAGGAGGAACGTCGGCTTGTCCTCGATCGCCTCCCACTGCATCCAACCACATATGTCAAATTCAGACGTGATGTTCCATGGGACCATGGATGGATGCAAACGTATGCACGAACTCACCTTCGCCTTGAGGTCGGCGACGAGCTCGTCGCCGCGGCCGAGGTGGAGGTGTCGTCGGAGGCGGCCCTGACGCGGAGCAGGGACAGCCGCGGCGCGTCCTGGAGGCGCAGCGGTTGGAGCACGCCGACGCCGCCGCGGCGCGGCAGGAGCGCGGCGGAGCGTGGAGCGGCGGCGACGCGCGCGCCGGTGGCGCCGAGGAGCGCCACGGTGTACGCCGTGGCTGCGGCCATGTCGGTGCCCTCCTCCTCCTTATCACCAAGTAAGCTAGAGGCAGCAGCTGAGCTCTCTTCGTGGCCTCTCTTTTTTTTTTCAGCTCGATCTCACACTGTCACGCTATCTACTAGCGAAACGAAATTAACGGTGCGCCCTTGCACTACAGCTCCGGACCTCGGCCTCGCATGGTGGGTAGCCACGTGGCAGGATGGTGTGCTGCCTCTGGCTGACACGTGGCAGGATGCTGGTCTCTGATTGGCTGACTCCCTATCTTGGAAATCCCTGGATGGCCTCTCATTCCCGGCATTTGATTTGTAGATGATGGAGGATGCAAGGTCCACACTTTGGTACTTCTTGCTGCTTTTGCTTCTCTGAATTCTGGCAGTACAGCTTTGGTTTCTCTGAATTCTGGCAGTACAGCTATCTGGGTGTACTTTTTGGTTAGGAGGCATACTGTACACTATACAATACCATGTTTCCATTTTACCAGAAACAGTTATACTTCCAGGTCATAATCATAAGCCATCACTGTTCAATAGGGGTAAAATGTTTTGTTGTCTCCTGAAAAATTTTCAAGCAACAATGTCAAATAAGCCAGTAATATTTCTGGAATGATTCCATCCAGTACGCAATGTACAAGTTATCATGCTACAACATAACAGTTAACAAATAGTTAGTCAACAAGTTCTTGCTTTGCTCTAGTGATGCAAGAACAAATACATCCATTAAATGCTAAGTTTATTTTCATTTTTAGTTCAGCACTAGCTAGTACTAACTTAGTATTGCCTGCGAGTACCGAGGCCCGAGGGCTCAGCTCCTCCGCACTTGCTGAGTGAGGCATTGGCAGAATTAGCCTCACCAACTAATGGTTTCTGCAAAATTCCTTGTGTGCAGACTGAAGGATACGGCGCTGTATAAATACAAGAGAACTGCCGTCTCACGATCATGACGAATATGTGCCATTTTTATGCACTTCGCTTCCCATACTTCATTTGTATTAAATAATTTCCACCAAATAATCATTAACTCACTTCATCTGAACTGTCACTATCTGAGGAGAAATATATGTGCTGTCCTCTAGTTGCCTCTTGCTCAGATTCCTTGTCTTCGTCAGATTCATCTTGATCAGAATCGGTCGAAGCTGCTGATTCCATGAAAACAAACTCAGCGATAATGGGCAAATGGTCACTGCCAATTTCCTGATTTTGTTTTTGGCATAAAATCACTGTTAGCAGTTAAAGATGAGAAGTACATAAAAGCAACAATATCAAATTATTCAGGACTCAAATTGTTGCAGATGTTCATTTAAGTTACTGTGATGATCAAATGAGAATACCCTGGTTGGAAGACCCCTAGTTCTCCTCAAAAAACCCACAGGCAGAGTATCTAAAACTCTGGAACATTCAAGCCCTGCAGTATACCTTAAAGAAAGAATATCAGCCACATTTTTATTTTATTTCATTCTGCGTCATACTGCACTTTTGAGCAATTGCATCATACTGTATAAGCAAGTATTTAGAAGCATACCACAGGTAATCAACAGTGCCAAGAAATTTCTTGTGATAGGAAGTTGCAAGGGGTTCGCCACGATGACCCCTATTGTTTGAGTTTCCCTAATATAATTGGCAACTAGTTTCAGCAAAATATGAAATGGTCAAACAATCAGTTTTAACCTTAACTAGAAACTAGTACCTTTAACATAGCATACGAACTACAAATATTCAATGGATGTTTAGCAACCATGACGTTTGAACACCCAGTTGCATTTCTTACTTCTTCGCCACTCCATTGGTACTTCAGTGAACTGCGAGGAAGAAGGAGATGAGTATAGAGTAGAGAAAAAGACTATTTGACAGGTCAACTGTGATACAACAAGAAAGGTTCTGACCTACAAAGATCATATAAAGCAAACTCAGAGCTATCAAGTCCAGATAACTGCCTTCTATCATGCAAAGAAATGTCAAGCTGGTGACACAAAAACACAATATATGCAATGTCAATTTAATTATAATTGGATGTGATTTCAGCTTTGAAAAGGCCTAAGAAATATTTAAGGCATTGTTCCACCTTCATTGTTGACAAGAACTTGTAGATGGCACTCTGCTCCCAAAAAAGAAAGAGAAGTGTCAGCGCTTTAACAAAAGGTAACCACGTTCTTCAAATTAGACAAAATCTAGTTCATAACTTAAGATAAGATGGACTGAATGTGACACATTACCAATCTAGAGCATGATGAGTAGTACTTGACGTGTTTACATTCCAGTTCTGGTAACCGAAAACTTTAAGTAATTAATCTACCCTAGATATTTAAGAAAACCAAACATGCCAAGAAACAACTAATACATACATCAGGTGTGCTGTTGAAATCACCAGCAAGGACGATAGGAATTCCACCCCATTTTTCAGCAAGAGCATTTGCCTTCTCCAGTAGCATGCGGATCTGAATGGACAGATAATTGGAAATGAAAACTGCTTAGCAAACAATTAATTGAGTAAAAAATATGATGTGTTGAATAAACATAGATAAAGTTGAGGTAGAGTTTCAATGGTGCATCTTATTTGCAGTAAAAATAGTGTG
The DNA here is from genome assembly GCA_009805545.1 of Oryza longistaminata. NCBI lineage: Eukaryota > Viridiplantae > Streptophyta > Magnoliopsida > Poales > Poaceae > Oryza > Oryza longistaminata. The sequence goes on from CM020189.1 coordinate 13,816,451, forward strand.
TTGAATATACATAGATAAGGTTGAGGTATAGTGCCAATGGTGCATCCTATTTGCATCAGCGTATATGAGCATTATGCAGTACTTCAGTGATTAACATGAAAAAAGTCCAATTTTTGTCCCTCGGTACTTTACACCCTAACCTTCAGTAATTTCTAAAAGATATCATTCAAAAAAAAAACCACGCAAATCACATCCTGGTGATAGTTTTGAAGGAGGTTTATATGGATCCTACATGGTGTGTGCCTGAGTGCCTGTGAGGTAATGTGGCTTCATGATTTAGAAAAAGAAATTAGTTGGACCATTTTCCAGAGGACATGAGTGGATACCATGCGTCAAAATAAAACGATGATGCAGAAGCCACATAATCCTACGCACAAAACTAAAAAAAAAAAAGAAACATAAACAGCTTTGGGTGCAATTTGATCCAGTTTGAGGGTGAAAAAGTTATTGAAAAACATGGTGAAAACAACTAAATTAGGCTCCAGTAGTAGTTGAAGAACCAAACGTGGGCATTTTACAATGAATATTTTGTGCAGGCCATTTTAGGACATGATAGAGAACTGGACAAATGATATACAGGAAATAAATGATGCTGAAGTTAACTGATATATATACCTGACCCAGTTTTACATCTCCCCTCTTTGGATTAAAAAGAACATGAATATTCCCGACTACTAACTTTTGTGCTCTACTAAGCTGAAACGAAAACAGGTAAGGAAAAAGACAATAATTAGTGCACAGTTACTTATTTGTAATGCAAATAGCAGATTAAACAGATGGTGCTAATTTGGAAATTATTTTGGACATACAATATTTGGTCTGGAAACTAATTTTAATGCATAATATGAGCTAATACTAAAATACTATGTTAAATTTAGACAAGAGTATGGTCCTTCTAATAAAGATAGGGCTCGTAGATAGTGTCCGAAATTGGGGATGGGAAGAAACCGACAGAGAAGTATATAAGTCATCCCTTCTCTCTAGTTTCCTTTAGTTTTACCCAGACAACAGGACTCAGGCCAATATTAAATAGGAAAGCACCATTTCTGGTACGCATGCAGTGATTATCCACTAGGTGCTGCCAGGATGAAAGTGATATACTCTCCTTACTTATCCTTTGAACGAACTGCTTTATTGTAAACCAAAGTACCTCAAAAACAAATATTTGAGCAACATTATTACGCAGGTTGTATTCACTAAAATCAATACTGTCTTCCTCAAGCAGACGTAACCTACATTTGGAAATAAAGAAAGAATATGAAAATGTGACTTGGTATAAACCAATGAAGGTAACAAAGGATAAAACCCATTAACCATACCCTTTTGACTTCCAAAAGGTAGCACATCCATCTTTAGCATCACCAGTTCGGCCCTAAGGATGTCGCCAGATTTGCTTCAGCATGATGTACATGAAGGTTGAAAGGTGGCATTCTGACAAAAATGTTATACCTTAAATCTACTTTGATAGCCCCTGTTCTCCATTTCTGCGGCAATGTCTCGGAATCTATCCACCTCCTATTTTGGAATCACAAAATATTATAGAGTATGGTCGCACAAGTGGTATAAACATCATGCAGATTGAGTTCTGACCTGTAGACACACTAGGTCAGGATCCCAATGTCTAATTTCACGAATAATAAGCCTCCTCCGTGAATCCCACCTCATTGCATCCCAAGGGACATCCAAATAAAGGTCAGGATGGTAATGTGCATTGTTATCCGCCAAGATGTTGTATGACATGATTGTGCACGCATCTGACAAAAGCTTTATTACTCTTAGTATTATACTAACAAAGCCAGAATGGCATCCATCCCAGAGTAATACAGCTCCATCAACCCAAAACAGATGCAAGTCTATAACAAAAAGGACGAACAAAAATCACAAGTTTAGTGGTGAAATTGGCACTGGCTGGGGCGAAGCTTCATACTTGCACTAGCTGGGTCAACTAATTTCTCACTATTTACTCTAGCAAAACTAGCATAGAGAAAAGGAAAGCAAAAGTGCAATCTTCACTCAGACATTGGCACAAACAGATGGTGAGCAAAGGCAACAAAATTTCACCAACGATACATCCAACATAGTACCTCCGTCGGTGGTCGAGGCTTCCTCCGCAAGGACCCACCTCCGGGAGGGCACCCCGTACTGCTGCGCGCGGTGCCGCTGATAAACGCGACCAGGCGCGCCCGCGGCAGGGCTCTGCCAGCGGCGGCTGGGGGTCGCGCGGCGCGCCGTTTCCGGAGGACGAGCAACGCACCAGCGAGCCCGAGGCAGGGGGGGAGCGCGCGCGCTTCCTGTGGGGGTGTATGGCCGGCGTCGGCGGCGTGAGCCGCGCGCGCGGGGCGGCGGACGCCATCGCCGCCGGCGAGATGTGGCGGTGGGGAAGACAGGGAAAGGAGGACTTCGGGTTTTCCCTTCTTTTTTTTTTTTCTCTGTTGATGAACTCTGTTGTTCGGGTTTCTCCCATCTAGGGTGTACGAAAAAATCTGGACCGTGCATCCGCTGATGGACGATACAAATGCACTGCGAGAAGTGTCGCAAATTTGCAATTCGTTTGAAAAGGTAAAGTAATTTTTTTTGTTTTTGGTGTTGAAATCAAGAAATTGTTTCTGTCATGTACTCCTCCATTGGTATTTTTCATTTTTTTTCCTTTTTCTTTACAAATTAAACATAATTTACTAATATTATTGATACCGTTGTATTTTAAATTTTTTTTAATAATATTACAGATAAATATGTAGGTAAATCGATGGTATAAGTTTATATATAGAGTTTGTCGGAACATTTTTTTTTCTTTTAAAACATAGAGTTCCTTTAAACAAATCATAATATTTTTAGTTGTATTTTATAAATCCCCCCAAAACTCTTAAAACCTAAAATTCTTTTTAAACAAATTACAATATATGTGGTTTTACTTTATGGATGCACCAAATCCTGATATTCTTCCCTCGAAACAAAAACCCTGATGTTCCTAGGAAGACAGTAGCTCAAATAGTTCACTGAATACAAGCCTAATAACCAATGCTAGTCATGTCATATTGCATGTTGCCTTTTTCTCTTTCCTTAACGTGATTGGGATATTTATACAATTTATACCTCCCTCGATATAAATACATCGGGGTTTTAAAAGAAACGGTGTTCTCTTAAAAAAAATTTCAAGTGTATGCATCTACAAACACCATCGTTTAGTTTATTTAAGGAATAAGTCAAACGGCATATCTACAAACAAAAAATAATTTGTGAATATTACTTTTATATACGTATTCTTAGCGACCTAAAAACAAAAATTGAAAAATAAACTACGATGAAAAAACCTCAAAATCAACTCCAAATTTAAGATTGAAAAAACAAATTTTAACTTATAAATATAAACATAAGCAAAAAGACAGGATGTACACTTTTATTCAATAACTTAAAGAACGCGGACATAAGCCACCATTAAAGAATACATTTACAGTTTCATACACTTGACAAAGGCCAACGGTATATCCATGAAATTAGGGAAAAAATAACTCCTGTAGCAAATCACACGTAAGTTGCTTCCCAGTTACCATCGCCCGTAACTTCATTTCAGATGCACTTACACCCCAACAATACGCATACTGCATAACATCTTCCGATTCCCAGCAGAACAACTATTGCAAACCAAAAGCAACTTGAGGATATCAGTCGCGGTTATTCATATTTACAATGTTCTGATCAGTCCACGACCAAACAGTTTGCATATTGGAAAAGAAAAGAAAACATACACGATGACAAGCACACAGTAACTAACAAGCCAGGAAAAGCACGCCATCTCCATTACATGTTTGAAGAAACTAACGACATCTGAAAGAAGCTGGGATTGAACCAAGAACAACAAACTACAGCGTTTTATGCGACGATAGAAAGTTAAACGGCAGTGGCTGAAGCAACGGTTTTGACCATGCTTTCCCCAAGGGCTGGACCAAAGCCGTTATCCGAGACAGGATTGGCAGAGGCAGGAGATTTTTGCAGAGTATCTTCATATGCAGCATCATGAACACCAAGAGCAGCACGACCAGATGGATCAAGGTTTTTGGACCAGGCTGCATCCCATTCAACAGCTTTAGCAGTGCTGCACGCGACGCTAGGACCTCCTGGTACTGTTAACCTAGCAGCATTCTGCATAAAACCGAAAGTTAATTAGCTAGGGCACAGCTCAGCATAGTATGAGAACAGCAAAAGTTGATAGTATCTTCCATGCCTTGGGAAAGAATTTCTCGAATATTGTCCTATAATAGTACGCTTCTTTTGTAACTGGAGTGTTTTCTGGGTAAACAAAGCTAGCGTTCATCATCATGGAATCTGATACCTGAAAATGAACAGAAAAATATGTGAATTCCAGCTTAGGTCAGAAGAAATCAAACAAACTGTAGGCTAAAAAATGAAAACCGCTAAGTTGTCAATAGTTTTAAAACAGAGGAGACAGTATACATGTTCATTTGCATGATCCTTCAATCCATCAATCCAACTGTACCCAACACCATCACTGAATTGCTCCTTTTGCCTGTATAGAATATGCTGTGCAAGACGAATAAATTATAAGTTTAAGCACATATGGAAGTTTATGTACATTATAGGTCAAATACGACTCAAAAAGTTTAACTTTTTGCAACCTTAGGTAAATAGGGCTTCTCCTCATCATCAAATGCATTCCGGAGAACCCATTTCTCAATACGGCCAAGATCACGTCTTATCTAAAATTTACAGGATAATAAGTGTTAGAAAGTGACAGTACTGGTTACAATATAAGAAAAATAACTGCAATAAAAGTTGATGTCCGGTGTACATACCATTTTCCATTCAGGATCAATGTCCATAGCTACATTGATGAAGTTTTTGTCAAGGAACGGAACACGGGCCTCAACACCCCATGCAGAAGTTGATTTGTTCGCTCTCAAGCAATCATATAAATGAAGGGCTTTTATCTAAAGGTCAAGAAAAATAATTCTTGTAAGTAGACCAGCTACTATAATGTGCATAAACACCAACCAAATACTAGTTAAGTAGTTAAACTAAAAGTGCAATAGTATACTACTGAAAATGCTTCAAGAATACATTTAGCTGCCTTGGGCAGAAGAAGATTAATCATGAAAATATTCTCCTTAATTACCTTCCGACATGTTTCCTCATGGAATTCCTTCTTGTTTGGTGCCTTGTGAAAATAAAGGTAACCGCCAAATATTTCATCAGAACCTTCTCCCGAAAGAACCATCTTCACCCCCAAAGATTTAATTTTACGTGACATCAAGAACATTGGGGTGCTTGCTCTAATTGTCGTTACATCATATGTCTCAACATGGTAAATGACTTCCTCCAGAGCATCAATGCCTTCCTGTTTTCATTTTTTTATTTTACAATATTGAATCAGAGCTTCAAAAGATTTTTTTTTCTCTATATGCAAACAAAACAGAGAACAGATAAAGAACCTGCACTGTGAAGTGGAGTTCGTGATGAACAGTACCAAGGTAGTCTGCGACTTCCTTAGCAGCTCTAAGATCAGGAGAACCCTACAAAAAAAGGGGAACATTGAAGAACTAGATCATCATGTGCCCAATCTCTAAGCATATCACTCCTTTTTTTAAAAAAAAAATCCATTTTCTTTCAAAATACTCAGGACACCAGGAAAACAGGTAAAAATTGGAAAGATAGCCTACAGGCTAACACAAATCTTCGCAATAATAGGACTCAATGCTTAAGAAACTTTCAGAATATTCAATGCTTAAGAAACTTACTTTCAAACCAATGCAAAATGTATGCAGTTTGTTTCCCCACTGTGCGGCAACTTTTGCCTCTGCCAAGTGCCGTGAAACAACAGATGCAACCAAAGAAGAGTCAAGTCCACCAGACAAGAGAACACCAAATGGCACATCTGTCATTAGCCTCTTAATAATAGCCTGCAGAATTTACATCTTATGTAAGATATAATCATTTGCTTATGCTACCATAAACATTCATAGACCATTCAGAAATGTTATGTCATCTATTTGAATATTAATACAGAGGTCAACATGGTGAACCATCATTGTTCTATCTGAGAACAGTATAATATATCATGCTAAAATAATCTATTGTATGAAAAACCATCTGAGGTTTGAACAAGCTTTTCCTAATAAGCAGCATAAACACAACATATCAAAAGTTTAGAAGAGATTTTGTGCAGCGTAAGAGATATGGGAATGGGATGTGCCTTCTCAAAGCTCTGTCGAAGAAGAAGAGGATTGTACGGGGTGGAGGGAATGCTTTCAGAAAACCATGGTGGGTTGTACCATCTCCTTAGTCCACCTAGGTTGGATATTAGAAGACAAGTCAGTAATCATAGACAAAACAAAATGATTTTTGCAATATTATAATAGTTTTGATCATTTCTGCCTTCCTCTTTTTTTTTTTTTTTCTGGGCCTAAAAACAGTGTTTCTAACTTCAACTGTTAGACAATACTGTCAGTATGTCACAAATGCGATAAAATAGCACACCTGTTTTGCTGGAGTACAAGTGCCCAGGGGGGAAGGATATGAATCGCTCGCAATCATCACTTAATGCCTTCATCTCTGACGAAAACCAAACCGAACCTGAAAACACAATAGACCTACAAATTAACACCAAGTATACTCTAATAAAAACCACAAAGGCAATAATGCCAAACTAACATCACACTAGCCAAGATTTGAAGACAAGGAGAAATTATATTTCCAGACATATGGAAGGAAAAGGTGCCTCTTGCCCTCTGCAAGTATATTATACTGTCATTCTGTATTATGAGCTTGGGCAACAAAGACCTTGAATAAGGACCCTAATATTACATCGAAAAAGAATCCTACTTCATGACCAGTGACGAAAACCTATTACTTAGAAGGAACATGTATCAAAACCAGAATTTTTATCCTGCAAACTAAACGTGGAGATTTGGTAACCAAACATACCAAAGAAAAAAAGTGCATCTTCAAACATATTATATTGCCCTTGTTTTGTGTTTTTATGGACTTGGGCAACAAAAATCTTGAAGGGTCCCAATATCAGATATTTGGATCCAAAAGGAATAATGTTTCATCATGGTGAGTAGCAAAAACCTTAATGTTCTTTGAAGCAACGGGCATCAAACCAGGATTTCTATAGTTCTATTTGCAAGCTAAAAGGGCGGATTTGATAACCTTGTCGAGAAAATAGGTAACTATTAAGTGAACTATCTTATATTTATCTGACAGTCCAAGAGATTAGGACATGCCAAACAATTTAATTTCTTTCTTGCACGCAGAAACTAGGCTTAAAGCCTATGACCATCAACAACATAAGTAAGAGAGAGTTGGCGATTACTTGTTGAATAGCAAGTATCAAGATTTCCATCAACTGACTATCACATTTAACTTTTCAAAATGTAAATGCTTGCACATATACAGAATATCAGTCAACAACATTCCCAACAGATATATTGAAAATTGCAAGATATACTGAATACCACAAGTTAATCATTTTCTCAGACTCACTCGAAGTGATGCAATCCAGATGGACAGACGGTTACAGTTCCAAATTATCCTGTGCTAAAACTATGCATATGCCAGGTTGTTTGCAAATTTTGTTTGGTCCTTTCCATTTTAATTTTATTTGCAACAAAATAGGCAATTGATGGTAAATGATCCGGCATTGTTTTTCTCCTCATTGATCAAACAGAGAAAAATGGTTCCAGCAAGAATCAATGTGAACCCTAGCCTTGAAGCACTGACTAGCCACTGAAACAGTGGTATAACCAAACAAACCAATGGAAAATTGTGACTACCACAATTTTTTGTACAAAAATAAGGAATCAAACCTCCTGGTTTCCTGCACAAGGATCAATAACTAGATGAAGTGGTGAACAGATTCACTGCACGAGTGCACATACCATCAAGACCCCAGCCCATGTATAAAGGACAAATGCCAATAGCATCACGGGCTGCAATGAAGCTTTTATCACGTGTGTCAAGAAGAACAAAAGCGAACATCCCATCCAACATATCCACAAATTCCTCCCCATATTCCTCATACTGTGAAAAAGATCAATATGAAAGTGTCAATACGAAGGAATAGTAAGTGTATACCAGGCAATGCTTAGATGAAATTTGAGCAATAACAAAGTGCAACAAAGAGAACATGTAACTTACCAGATGAGCAATAACTTCACAATCGCTAGCAGTTTGGAATTTATGAGATTTCAGGTTAGCTTTCAATTCTTCATGGTTATAGATCTCTCCATTCACCTGGATGTGTCAACTACAAGATCAGATGTGGTTCCACAGAAACTATAATAAGGAAAAAAGTCTTTGATTTATTTCATTACAAGACATTTTGATGATTAAAATATTGTACCATTATAAGATGCAAAGAGCTCAAGGGCTATATTTGGAAAGTCCCATGACAAAATATTTCAGAAACATGCTATTTGCCAAAAGTAGAATAGCGAGACAAATCACATATTAAAACTTAAAAGATAATAAAACACTAAAAAAAGTCTGCGGAGGGTGCATAAGGGTCAATGGAACAGTGCGATTTTATTAACAGTCAAGGTACATACCGTCACAACAACAGATTTTTCCTCATTGTACAACGGCTGGTCTCCAGATGTGGGATCAACAATAGCCAACCGCTGGTGTGCAAGATAGCAATCCTGATAGCAGTGTATACCACTCCAATCAGGGCCTCTATGACGTAACCTATGAAAAATGGTAAACTTGAGTTAGTCAGTGCATAAGCAGTTCAAAAAATGCAGCATGCCTTGAGTCTACAACAAGTTGGTACTAATTCTATCAGAAGATTTAAATCTATGTTGAAGAATTATTCGCTCTAATATAAGGACATACACAAGAAACTGTAACCATTCAGTTCCTAAAGATCAAGTGATTGCAGAGTGCAGACTACAGTGATAAAAGCATGCCACATTATACTACAGTAGAATAGAAAGATGCATTTTCTACGTATTGACAATCCATAGCATAACTCTGAGTTAGCATGCCCAAACTTCCCACGACAATAGAATTCCAGGCAAAACAAAGCTGACCAGCTTTTACAGATTATTAAGCCCATTATATCACCATTGTCGTAATTTTAAATCAGAACCCCGTACTTGTCACAGCAAGCACGAGGGGCACATCACGGAGGCATGTGTTACAGTTGACGTATATAATACTACATTTTAATCAAATTGGAATCAACATCATTTAGCGGCATTACCATGCAAGAGCACGCGCCAGAGGCATCTCCTGCAAATAAAACTTGTTGATACGTTATCATTTCCGAATGAAAACTCTGAGAATTAGACTCACCAAAACGGTAGCTACACTACATAGCACTCCATGTCTCCATTTCCATAATCCATCTATATTCTTATCTCTTTACAGGCTTAGACGACATAAACACTCCTAACCAGTAAAGTCACCATCCATCGAACAACCCGTCATTAATGATGCACCACAGCTCGCTCCCATATTGATAAACAAAAACAAAAACAACGTTGGATTTACCCCCCAAAAAACCTCCATTTCAACCAGCCCAACATTCCGACGAACTTTTCGACCACGTTGAATCATCAAAATTCCGACGAACTATTTCAACGGAGCTATTTGATAATCGAATAAACAGGACGCCACCTAGAGCACAACCATTTCACGGCGGCGACGAATCCAACCCTTCCAGATCCACGGCCAAAATCCCCATCCCTCGATTCAGAACGAACACACGAACGCGCGCGGACCAGATATACAGGGAGAGAGAGAGAGGGGAAGGGGACGAGGGCGGCATGCTACCGGCGGGATAGCTCGATGATGCGGGAGCGCTTGGCGAGGGAGACGTCTGCGACGCCGAGCACGGCGAGGATGCCACACATGGTGCCCTCCCCGGCGGCGGCGGCGGCGGCGGCGGCTACCACCTCTCCCTGTGTGGCTAGACCAAGCGGCGCCGCCTCGTGACGCCAAGAGGAGAATGGAATCCGCACCGCACTGCCTCGCGTCACGGATGGGTTTAGGAGGGAGGAGAGGGGGATCTAATTAGGGCTTTGCGAGCCGCTAATCGCGTCCCGGCCGTCGGATTCGCGGGGTTAGCCGAGTGACTGCGTCATCGGTGGCGCACGCGGCACGAGGGCGGCTGTCTAATCCGGCTCGCGCCGAAAGGGTGGGGGTTGTGGTGGTCTACTGTGGGTGACATGTGGGGTAGGATACAACGTGGGTCCCGTTTGCAGTGGGAGAGGGTAGGGTGGAGACGCGTGGGTATTGTGGAGGGTTGGGGGGTGGTGGTCAGAATCTTGGACCGCGGCCGCGCGGGGATTCTGGCCGTCCACGTGAGGCGGATTCCGGGAGTTGTGGGCCATGCCGAGCCAGTGGGCTCTGGGCTGTGGGCTGCACTGGCTTTTTCTTTTTTTTTTCTGCCAACCTTTTTGTTGGTATGATTCTCTTTAGTACGTGGCTTCTGGGTATGTGCTGCATTTCCCTCGTGGATGTAAGGATAACGTTAGCGATATCGTCGAGCTGATATGATATGTGGCTCGTGTAAGGCTCAGAAGAGTTAGCACTGATGGAACGAAGTTTGTTTTCATTTGTACGCTTTTCAAACTATTAAATATAATGTTTTTGATAAAAAAAACATTTATATAGAAGTTGTTTAAATAAATAAATAAATCCGTTTAATTAATCATGTGCTAATGAGATTTCTTGTTTTGCGTGCAACAAAAATCTATCTCCAAACCGCTGCATCGAACGAGACCTAAGGGACTGTTTGGTTGAGTGTCAAACTTAAGCATTTTTTTTGGGTAATTAAGGGTTTGTTTGGTTGAGGACTAATTATGTTATACATTTTTTACTAACATTACTAAGTTGAGTCTTGCCACACTTTTATGGTAAATAAAATGATAAACTAAGCTTAGATAAAGTTAGACAAAAAAAATATAGTGTACAACATGTTGCCCTGGTGACTAAGGGTTAGGCAAACTAGATTTGTGGCATGTACCGAACACTAAATTCTCCCTATTAAAATCGTGGCTTACCTAAGTTAAAGCGCAGCAAATTTAGTTACCAACCTTATAGACACTAAGTTTGATCTACCAAGACTAAAGTTTTGTGTTTGATTTAAGCCACAAATAGGTTATGCCATATTTTACCATAGTCTACTTGTCACATAGCTAGCCACAAATAAGTTGACCTACTTGTCATAGAGCTAGCCACAAATAAGCTGACCTACTTATCATAGAGCTACTTTTTTACCATGGAGTATCACAATTGTTACAAAAAAAATTCTTGGCAACACAAAGTTTAAAACGATCAATTCCGTCCAACATGGCAACCATGTCAAATCTTGAAGAATGCTTTTTCTTTTAAAACGATCCGCACCAAACAACGTATAGTTTCATATTAATATAGTAAGATAAAATACAATATTACAACCCTTTAAGTTTTATAACCAGGAAAAAAATAAATGAGCATTTGCAAATTTGCCACCGGTTTTTTCAATATTGTAAGGATGCCACTCAAATAGTCGAATGACAGTTCTGGTGATATTTTTACAATTTTCTAGTGGCAGTTTTGCAATAACAATTCAAAATAACAGATAGTATAATTAACTTCGTGTACTTCGTTTAGGGAGACCAGCTATGATTTGAAAAAATAACAGATAGTATATTAATGATAGAGATTTTTTTCATTTAGAATAACATTAATAGCTATGAAATGGACCGGTTGGCAAGGCACTTCGAGAGAGCTCCAACATTGACCAGAAAAATATGAGTTGCCTAGATGAAGGGCCTGTTCACTTTGATGCCATTTTCAACCTTACCAAATTTTGATAAAGTTGCAAAAAAAAGTGGCTACATTTAGTTTGCTGCCAAATTTTAGTAACTATATAGGAAATCTTGCCAAAATTTTAGCAAGTTGCCATGCCAAAATTTGGTAAGGTTTTTTTTGGCATCAAAGTGAACAGGCCCGAATACTATTTTTGTAACAGTAGATCGTATTAAGATTTTGTGATAGGTAAAATATGGAATTGTAAATATCATGATCTATTTTGTATTTTCTTGATTTATCCATTGTTAATTTAATTAATTGTGCTACGAATTTAAATTCTAAAATAATAATTAGCAAGTTGTAATAGACCGAGTATTTTTAATCTAATTGACTGCTATTTAAAATCAGGAAAATATTTATGATTAAACTTTTACATAGTATTAGTATACAAACCCGTGCGTTTGCACGGGTTGTCGACTAGATAATCAATCATTGCCTTAGGCCCTGTTTAGTTCCAAAGTTTTTTTTTCTCAGGGCCTGTTCACTTTGATGAAAAAAAAACTTACCAAATTTTAGAATTTTGACAACTTACCAACATTTTGGTAGGATTTCTTATATAGTTTTCAAAATTTGGCAGCAAACTAAATGTATCCATTTTTTTTGGTAACTTTACCAAAATAGCCAAAATTTTGGTTAAGTTGCTAAAATTTTGGTGAGGCGGATTCCGGGAGTTGTGGGCCATGCCGAGCCAGTGGGCTCTGGGCTGTGGGCTGCACTGGCTTTTTCTTTTTTTTTTCTGCCAACCTTTTTGTTGGTATGATTCTCTTTAGTACGTGGCTTCTGGGTATGTGCTGCATTTCCCTCGTGGATGTAAGGATAACGTTAGCGATATCGTCGAGCTGATATGATATGTGGCTCGTGTAAGGCTCAGAAGAGTTAGCACTGATGGAACGAAGTTTGTTTTCATTTGTACGCTTTTCAAACTATTAAATATAATGTTTTTGATAAAAAAAACATTTATATAGAAGTTGTTTAAATAAATAAATAAATCCGTTTAATTAATCATGTGCTAATGAGATTTCTTGTTTTGCGTGCAACAAAAATCTATCTCCAAACCGCTGCATCGAACGAGACCTAAGGGACTGTTTGGTTGAGTGTCAAACTTAAGCATTTTTTTTGGGTAATTAAGGGTTTGTTTGGTTGAGGACTAATTATGTTATACATTTTTTTACTAACATTACTAAGTTGAGTCTTGCCACACTTTTATGGTAAATAAAATGATAAACTAAGCTTAGATAAAGTTAGACAAAAAAAATATAGTGTACAACATGTTGCCCTGGTGACTAAGGGTTAGGCAAACTAGATTTGTGGCATGTACCGAACACTAAATTCTCCCTATTAAAATCGTGGCTTACCTAAGTTAAAGCGCAGCAAATTTAGTTACCAACCTTATAGACACTAAGTTTGATCTACCAAGACTAAAGTTTTGTGTTTGATTTAAGCCACAAATAGGTTATGCCATATTTTACCATAGTCTACTTGTCACATAGCTAGCCACAAATAAGTTGACCTACTTGTCATAGAGCTAGCCACAAATAAGCTAACCTACTTATCATAGAGCTACTTTTTTACCATGGACTATCACAATTGTTACAAAAAAAATTCTTGGCAACACAAAGTGTGTCATGCTACACTTTACAAGTATGAGAGCTATCCAAATAGCCCTTAACAATATGCGCGTGTTGTGACGGGTCATTTTAGACATTGCTAGTGGTGGCACGACCGATGGTTTGGCTTCTTATGATTGAGTTTCGTTGGAATGTGTTATTTGCCTTAGAGCAACTTTTATAGTAAAGGTGACTACTAGCTCCAATTTTAACCATATCATCTACTCATTAATTAAGAGATAATATGTACGATAATTTACTTCCAACACATAAATCCCAATATTTTTTCACTCTCACACTATCTCACTTAATTTGTTCTTGGATTTGTGTAGAGATGACCCCTCGTATGAGAGGTGGTTTATCCTCTCTCTTTACACTTTCTCTCATCTACCTCTTCACCTAATCATACATGGTATTTTTAGTGGTAGCATAAGAACATTATAGTACTTGCTCTTAGCGCTTATCGGTGGTGTGGCGTAGAAAACATTGATTAGGGTATGCTTAATTGAATATCAGTTACTATAAACTTAAAAAGTAGATTTATTTATTCTTTTTAAGAAAATTCTATATAATTATTATTACTCTTTATGGTGTATAACATGCAACTTAATTTTAAATTAGTTTGTATTTTTAACGATTTAGGATGGATTCTTAAAGAAATTTCTTTATGGTGTATAACGATGATGACAATTTCTTCTCTAAAGAAATTTTGGTTGACCTACTGTAATATTGTTCCTTCCGCTTCCTTTTTTATTTCGCCAGGCCGACAAATTAAGCAGCTGGCCAGAATTTATTAAGACGGGAGATGTTTACATTACAAGTTACAGAGACAGGGTTCCTGGTGAGGATTGTAACTTTCGATTCACTCGCCAAACATACAACTGGCATCAATTCCGTCCAACATGGCAACCATGTCAAATCTTGAAGAATGTTTTTTTCTTTTAAAACGATCCGCACCAAACAACATATAGTTTCATATTAATATAGTAAGATAAAATACAAGATTACAACCAAAAAAAATAAAACATATCACCACATGCTAACAGCTTACTACATAACCTAGTAAAAGGTACTAGCACCAAATTAACGGTCGCTAAGCGTGACTAATCGGTGCTAGACCTCCTAGCTAGTATGGCGGTTACTGGTTCTACTCCCTCCGTCCTAAAAAAAAGACAAACCCTAGTTCCGTGTTCAACGTTTGACCGTCCGTCTTATTTGAAAAAATTATGAAAAAAATAAAAAGACAAGTCACGCATAAAGTATTAATCATGTTTTATTATCTAACAATAATGAAAATACTAATTATAAAAAAAATTCATATAAGACAGACAGTCAAACGTTGGACACGGAAACCCAAGGTTTGTCTTTTTTTGGATGGATGGAGTACGTAACTAGAACCCCTAGCTAGTATAGTCTCCACCCTGTAAACGTTCCTTGATTGAATTTTGAATGTGAACACTAGGTTTATCGGGACACGGCCATATATACTACATTTGTACTCCCTGTGATTCGTCCTATAAAAAACCAACCTAGTATTGAATATGACACATTCTAATATTAAGAATCTGGACTATATCTGTTCATATTCGTAGTACTAGCTAGGATGTGCCATATCTTATCCTAGATTCTTTTTTATAGGACAGAGGAAGTACGTGATTAGCTTTTTTTTTCTTCTATACTTGGATAAAAAAAATATACTCCTAGATCATTAATATGTGGTCGTGAGAAAACTGATAGGGAAAATATAGTTAATTAGCTTGTTTAAAAATATAGTATCTATCTATACCTCTATAGCTATACTAATTGAGCACTTTTTTCAAGCTCTCACATTAAACAGAGATAACTGGCCGTTGATTAGATTGATATTAGAATCAGAACCGTAGATCCTATATGATTTAACGTTGTGGGCTAACATTTGGTTTTACTTTGTGGGCCCTTTTCAAAGCCCATCAAACGCTCCAATCGTAGTCGTGTTCGATCAGGTTGAATACGTATGACCTGTACAGTAATTATTGGGGCAAGCAATGATCAGATTTATCATCGATGAAAACGGGATACAACCAGCTCAGCTGCTATTTTTCATCGATCAGATTTATTTCTCTTCTAAAACCGTAACTCAATCCAAAGGTTCACTTACGTACGCTACCGTGCGCTGTCGCACTTCCAGTCTCACGTTGCATCATCTCAATTCGCTTTCCTCCGTCGGCCACGCTAATCTCGCTCGGTTCATGTCGAGGCACGAGTGCAAGCCATGCCTGACAACATGCACATCAACGAGGCTCGCAACCTGCCATACAGAGACTGTATTTAGATTTTGTGTTAAATAAGGTTGTGTTCAGTTCACATTGAAGTTTGGTTAAAATTGGAACGATGTGACTGAAAAGTTGTGTGTGTATGAAAGTTTTGATGTGATGGAAAATTGAAAGTTTAGAAAAAAAAAACTTTGGAACTAAACAGGGTCTAAACATGTCTGGAGGTATTGTGGACTCTTTATTAGATTTATAGTTAATAAATATGGAACTGTGTCCATCTTGATTGTCACCTTACAACTTTATTCATTTAATTCAGAATTAATAATTACAGTAAAACTGACATGATCAACTTTTTTTTTCTAAATCTATTCTACTAGTATAAATTTAGTATATGTTAATTTCACCGTGAAATTTAAGTTAAAAAATAATTAGAGTATAATTAACTACGTGTACTTCGTTTAGGGAGACCAGCTATCATTTGAAAAAATAACAGATAGTATATTGATGATAGAGATTTTTACATTTAGAATAACATTAATAACTATGAAATGGACCGGTTGGCAAGGCACTTCAAGAGAGCTCCAACATTGACCAGAAAAATATGAGTTGCCTAGATGAATTCTATTTTTGTAACGGTAGATCGTATTAAGATTTTGTGATAGGTAAATATGGAATTGTAAATATCATGATCTATTTTGTATTTTCTTGATTTATCCATTGTTAATTTAATTAATTGTGCTACAAATTTAAATTCTAAAATAATAATTAGCAAGTTGTAATAGACTGAATATTTTTAATCTAATTGACTGCTATTTAAAATCAGGAAAATATTTATGATTAAACTTTTACATAGCATTAGTATACAGGTTGTCGACTAGTATTTATAATACTAAATTAGTTTCATCAAATCAATATTTGAATATATTTTTATAATAAATTTGTCTTGGGTTGAAAATGTTACAGCTCGTCGTCGCTCATCTGCGCGTTCAGCGCCACCCGCAGGTCGTTGATGTGCCGCTGGTGCTCGTCCAGCCACCGCGCGTACTCAAGATCAAACGCCAACGTACCTGCATAAGCAAACACATTACAATACAGAATCAGAAATTCAGAATTGCAGATGCCATGACAGATTAGAGAAATCAAGCAAGTGGAAAACACCACCGTTTCCTCCGATCGAGTGCCCGTGATCGCCGGAGCCTCCAGTTGCAATGAAGATTCCCTGTAAAGGATAGTCGTCAATTGCATTTGCGTATTTGTTACTGAGCTGTTCAGACTTCAAACATTCGATTCTGCAAGGCGATTTGATAAGTATGGTGAACAATGCAGGGCTCACCTGCTGTCTTGCCCTTTGGAGCTCCTGCTCAAGGTGCATCAGCTTGGACCTGCTGCTCTCCAACTGCTGAATGTATGCCTACGACAAACAACAATTCAGTCATCATCAATAACCACAAAACAAAGATCAAGTAACAGCAGACTAGCAGAGCATCTACTCCCAGAACATTGCAGCAGCGGCAGCAGCAGTCAACATTGATTCCAAAGCAATTAATGCTCTAGTAATTATTTTACGAATGTTGTAATTGCCCCATTAATCGAACTGAACAAAAGAACATGTAGCAGAAAGTAGTTGCAGGATCAAATGAATGATCGATCATGTATAGGTTCAGACGATCACCTTCTTCCTCATCCGGCTCTTCCGCGCCGCCTCGCGATTCTGCGCAAGCCTCCGCTGCATCTGCACACAAACATTGGGGGACAAATCATATTCAGAATGAACACAACCAAATCGATCACTCATGAGATCAGATTTCGTTTCCCCTCCTGTACAAAATGTCTGCACCTTCTGATCCCCTCTTCTTTCCTTGGACACGGCGGAGGAATCCGCGCCTCGATGCTCGCCGGCGTCGTCGCCGCCATCGCCGCCGCAGCCCTGGGAGTAGCACGAGAAGCCGCATTACACGAGTGGAGCCAGCCAAGAAAGACGGCGGCGAGAGGAGGTAGCTGGTGGCAGTGGCACCATTAGAGCGTGGAGGTGGTGCTTGTCGGCGCTGTCGTCGAGGTCGGTGGAGGTGTCGTCGGTGAACGGGCTGCTGACGACGACGCCGGAGTCGCCCCAGTTCTCCACCTGCGAGGCGGACGCCGCCGCCGCCGCCATCCTCGGCAGGCAGAACCGGTCCGCCGCCGCCGTCGCCGCCATCCCCTGGTGCGCCGCCATGCCCACCACCTCTACGCCATGCTGCTGCTGGTCGCATTGCATCAGCCGAATAATCAATCGATCAGCAAGAAGAAAGAACCAAACTCACCGCGGCGGCGGCGGCGGCGGCGGCGAGCGGCGGAAGGTGTCCTCCGGCGGTGAGGTTGCTCGACGACTTGGAGCTCGGATTCGGACCTTTTCAAAAAACAAAAAAAACAAAATGCAGCAAGAATCAAACAAAGGAGCAGTTCTTGGAATGCAACAGTGGAAGAGACAGTGGCGTGAGTTTACTAGTGCGGAGGAGCGGGAGGTCGGGAGGTGGAAGAAGATGATGATGAGGAGGGAAGATGGCGCCATCTCCGATGTGGTATCCAGCTGTGCCGATGCCACCCAGCTGCTGCTCCTCCGCCCTGCAGCTGAACAGTAGCACCGCCACGGGCGTGACGCCGCCGCGCAAGCCAACAAAAAAAGGGGTTAGCGCGATGCCAAGCTAGAGCTTACAGCCAAGCATGGCGTCGTGGTCCAACACAAAGCTCGTCGCAAGACGACACGCACTGCTACAACACTACAGTACCTAGTAGTAAAGACGTGTGACGGATGGTGGTGCATCGGCGGCGGCGACGGCGGCGGCAGCAGCTGCAAGCGGCGAGGACGACGACGACGAAGATGAAGAACAATGGCGACAGCAACCGCAGCGTACGCTTGCAGCCGCGCTTATAACACAGGATTCATCGGACGATGCAAGAAGAGAGGGAAAAGATATCATGATCAGGACGTGTCGATCGGGTGCATGTCAGAGATCGATCGATCAGTGCAGTCGCAGAGGCGTCAATCAGGGTCAAATGTCAATCAACCGATGGTGGTGGTGTAGTATTCGAGTGTGCTTGCGTACTCCTACAGAGCTACGCAAGCGAAGACGAGTAGAGAGGCCGTGACAGGGGAAAAAGCCTGGAGGAACCTTGGAACTGAGCGTTGTGGATTGTGGAGTAGGGGACCCTGCAGCCTGTGCAGGTTTTTTTATGGTTCATCTTCATCATCCCTCTAGTGATGTGGTAGCCATTGTTGTTTGGTCCAGGGTCGGAGGTTGGTGTTGCAACTTCAGTTGCTCTTTGACTAGAGGTCTATACAGTAGACTAGAGTAGAGGCGTGACCGCGAACAGGCAAAAGTGCAGGGGGACACTTCAGATACTCACCCTCATTAATTATACTAATTATTAGAGTAAGGAGTAGCGGTTTGCTCACGGTTGCCCAACTCATTTCTATGTACTCCTATGTAGGCTTGTGTTTGATCTAAACTTCAGTCCTTTTCTATCACATTTCAACAGGTCATACACACACAACTTTTCAGTCATATCATCTCCATTTCAACCAAATCAACACTTTGGATGAAACTAAACATCACCTGTACACATCCCTCCATTCCAAAAAAACGACAAAACCCCCTGGTTTCGTGCCCAACATTTAAACCGTCCGTCTTATTTGAAAAAAAATTATGAAAAAATTTAAAAGACAAGCACGCATAAAAATTAATCATGTTTAGCATCTAACAACAATAAATTAAATTATTAATCATGTTCTTATCATCTAACACAATGAAAATTTACGAAGTTTATAAAAAAAATTTAAAATAGACGGCACGGTCAAATCGTTGACATGAAACCAGGGTGTCAATTTTTTTTTTTTTTTTGACGAAAGGGAGAATAACATATATGTCTGCAGAGCTTGCCACGAGCTGTTATGAGACTATGTGAAAGGCTCTTTTAAAACGCGAAAAGAACAAAATAATAACATAAGTATTCAAATCACGAAAAATCATATCAACGAAATCGTTAAATGGCCATTTAATTAGCATAGAAATTGAATGTGGAAAA
This sequence comes from Oryza longistaminata, assembly GCA_009805545.1. NCBI lineage: Eukaryota > Viridiplantae > Streptophyta > Magnoliopsida > Poales > Poaceae > Oryza > Oryza longistaminata. The sequence goes on from CM020189.1 coordinate 13,836,189, forward strand.
AACTAAAGAAATTATCCCTAACCTTCCTTTAAAAAATCTCTATATTATTGTCTATTTATAGGAATTTTATAAAAACAATAAATTTAATTCCTATAGTTGACAATATTTTATATAGGATAATTTACTATACAATTAAAATCCTCCGACAGCCGCATTACAACCATCGTTGGACACTTAGGTGTAGATGGGCCTGAGTTCTTTCCCCAACTTTTAACTTCGCAACCCACATTCTCGTTTTTCGCGCGTACGGTTTTTGTAAATTGTTAAAACAGTGTGTTTTCGTTAAAAAATAGTTCTATACGAAAGTGCCTTTAGAAAATCATATTGGTAATCTATTTTTTTTAAAAAAATAGAAAATACTTAAATTAATCATAGAAAATATGTCGCTCCGTTTTTCGTGCGTAGGGAATGAGTTCCCACTCAACAACGACCACAACCATACTACGATTGGTGTAGGCTGATACCCCTAAAACCACAAGTAGGGAATTAATACATACCCAGAAGAAGCCCGCGCAGATGTCGCGATTAAATTATTATGTTTATAAAAAGAGTACTTTAAAAAAACACTATCTTAGCATAGTCACTATATGAAATGACTATAGATTTTTGTCATACTAAATAATAATAATGTCCATCATAAAAAAATCTTTTTCCTCATCTACACACTACTTATTATCATTCTTGAAAAATAGAAGTGCATCTTAACCAAAAATAAACCTAATACATAATTTAATACCATAAAAAATCATCTCTACTTCTATACCCAAGTACTCAGTCTCATAAGTATCCAAAAAATTATGTAAATATTTATAAAAACTACCCACTTCTACTATTAATAAAGAATACAAAGCAGTAAAAGCTTATATATGAAATGCCCCTTTAACAATCGGTGAGACCGAATGTAGCCGCTAAGGGCTTTTTTTACCAATGCTGATTCACTGGTCCTAATTGATATAGTCGTGCTTCCATCAAGAACAAGCTCTTGGAGACATAATTTATTAAGGATTGTATCGGTAAGTAGGCTAGTTGAGTTCTATTTCAATAGTCCTCTTACTTGGACCACTTTCATGCTCCAAGAAGTAAACTCCTACATAGTTACCCTTTATATACCCAATTTATCCAGTTAGATCCATGCCTTTTGGGGCACCGTTTCCAAGGTATGAGTGGAGAAAATGGGAGTGATGAAAATATATTTTTTTTATCTTTGAGTTATTTATTGTATAAGTACAAATTTGCTTATGGCCCCGATTAATAAATAGTGACTTTATATAAAACTACAGTAGGGGTTGGTGACGCACATACTATTGATATTTTTGGCTAGTTCTGACCAAATATATGCCATACTACAACTTCAGTTTTAATGCCTGAGTAGTAAATTAAGTAAGATGAACTTACTCCCTATTATAGCGAGTATGTTTCTCCAAACTACTTAAACGGTGCATTACACAGTACCGGTTTACAAATGTAAAAACAAAGTGTTTTGATATTATTCTGTTGAACAATTTGCATTCGGAGATTATTGTTTTGATATTTAGAATTTATTTACGAAATGGTTTGAGATATGATTTTAACATGTTACTACATGTACTGCTTTTTGATTGGTCCCCTCAGACCAAGGCAGTGTTCTTCTATATTTTTTGTTTATCGTTTGTTCCCGGTTCAGACCTACGGCGCCTGGCTATGTAAGTGAGTTCGAGCGGTCAGCCCACATCACGTACGGTTTCTGACGACAAGCTGACGCTTTGCTGTGAATTGTATTTTGTGTTCGGTTTGGTGGGGTTTTATTGGTATATCCGTTGATTGTTTCATATTTATTGGCTTCTAATGGATACTATACGTTATGTTAATACTATGTTTGCTAGACAATGACAGTCCAAGTTGGGATTAGCTTGGTCTCGGAAATGTTTACTTCTGTTTGTTTCTGTTTGTAGGTGACTTGATGCCTCGCAGATATTGCGCTAGGACAGAGTCACGACTTGTGTGAGTAAGGCAGTCCCGTGAACGGCCAAATATCATGCGGAACCTTAGAAGAGTTCAAGCACTGGTGTGAAGATTTCCATATGGCATACCGATGGATATGTGTAGAGGGGATGCGGAGCTGAATTTTGGAAAGGAGCCTAAATTGTATATTTTATGTAAAAGTTGTTCTTATACGAAAGGTTCCTAGGGATTAGAACTTCAGATGTAAATGAGTTACTATATTATTAATTTGATTTTTGTCTCAAGATAGTTGAAAAAGAAAAATGAAAAAGAAATAGAAGGAAGGACACGTACAAAGATTAGTCGTGCACGTTACGGGGACATCATATGATGCGGCTTTCAAAACATAAACTAAATCTCTTGGTATTTTGTTCTTAAACCGAAAATACGAGCTATCAGATTAGAATGAAAATTCCCAATGGCGAGATGTTTTAATTTTTTCTTAGAATTTCTCTTGATTTATAAACTGGAGTGTTTAATTTATTTTTAAAAAATGCAACTATCAAATTTACTATACAAACATACGGGAGCGACGACATGGATGTGCCGACTTTCTAAGTATAAATAAATCTATTTTTATTTTTTAGATCTAACGGTTAAAACATTAGGTCTACAACTTTAAATAAAAATCAACGGCTAGATATTTGTATTTCTTAGAATTCTCTAATTTATTAGATCGCCACTTGCTTTTAGAAGCGTTGTAGGGATGCCAAGATATAAATTTCCCAAAACAATTTAAAGATAAACTTTTAAAGATAATTATTTGTAACTTTATATTAGCGAGTTAAACCGTGCATATTTGCGGAGTAATAAATTTTAGATAATATAAAGGAAAATCCTATTATTATAAGAACGTATTGTTTTGTCGAGCTTTATAGCTCTTTTATGTTCCTACCATCATACGTATGTTTGTATTCGCTTTCTTAAGCGACTATACGTATGCATTGGTTTATATCCGATCATATGGCTCCATTTTTTCTGGTTAACAATTTCTTTAGTATATACGAAAAGTTAAGATCGTACTTTTTAAATAGATCTAAATAATTTAATGGTTAGATTAGAAATTGACACGCCAACACCCCCAAAACCCACCCCTGGTCGAATTTAGATTTGTAGAACGCCACGTGCCAGCTTGAGGTTGTAGAAAGTTTTAATAGACTTTCAGTATATAATAGATAGATGCCCCCCACAATTTGTAGAAACATATAGAAACTTGGGGCATTTCAATTCTATACGAAGAAAAATACTAGGATGTCTTTTGAAATAAATGATTGAATTCTATCTTTTTATTTTGTAATTCCTATTGAATGGACAATATAGATATTTTAGAGGAAAGTTAGTAAGAGATTCAACCTCTTGCAAAATTTTATTGAGTCTATCTCGTTCATCCGATTTCAACATTTTTCTCCCGTGGTATATTCAAACAATCATTCTTGTGTTTTTCTTATATTTATAATCTTCTACTACCTCCATATCTAAATATAAGAATGTAGACACGGGTATTAAGGAAGTAGGTAGAATTAAATGAGAAAAAGTTATAATTATATAGTTTGAAATTGAAGATAGGTGGAAAAATTGAATGGTGGAAGGTTATAATAGGTTGGGAAGAGAAGTTTTATTTTGGGTCAAATCCTAAAAGGTAAAAGTTTTTATATTTTAGGACGGATGGAGTACTTACGTTGCACTTATATTCTTATTAAAATCTTACATCTTATCATCTAATAGCAATAAAATACTATTCATGTTTTAACATCTAATAAAAATAAAAATACTAATTATAAAAAAAATCAAATAAGATGAATGGTCAAACATTAAATATGAATAGTGTAAAACTGTATTTATTTTGGAACAGAAAGAGTATCACTTAATATAATTGTCTAAAATCAATAAAAAAAGTAATACATTTCCCAAGCGACACTTTGATGAAAACCAATTGACCTATTGCACTGGTACCATTACCATCGCAGGGCTCGTTCCGTTCACAGGATTTTCAAAAAACGTAGGAATACTACAGGAATACATGTGTAAACCAGTAGATTGAAAAACACATGATTTTTCCTATTTTGTTGAGCAAGCCAACCAAAGGAATGCAAATATTAGGTTGGAGTAGATTATTTTTTCCTGCTTTTCCTTCAAAAATGGAGGAATGGAAAATTTTCCTATAGTTTTCCTATGGTGCATTCCTATGAAACGAATGGTAGTTTAAAACCCATTTCTATTCCTATGCTTTTCCTTTGTAATTCCTTCGAACCGAGTAAGCCCTCACTTTTATCACATTTGCATTTGGTAAGGTTAAAATCTATCTATTATATTATTAAAACATACTTGAAAGGAGGCACCACGTTCGCTGTGGGGCTAGAAATTCCCACATTAATCGGAGAAAAATAAAAAAAAAGAAAAGAAGAGTCCACGTTCACTGTGGGGGCTAGAAATTCCCACATTAATCACAGAAGAAGAAAAAAAAAGAAATGGAGAGTCTAAGTAGAAATACAATCTAAAAACAACTGAAATTCGGAATTAAAAATAAGCAATATTGAAATAAGTTTCCATATAATAACCCAATATGAGATTAATCAAAATTCGAAATAAAAATAAAATAAAATCCAAAATTAGAAAATAAAAGGAGAGTCCAAGTAGAAATATAATTTAAAAATAGCTGAAATTCGGAATTAAAAATAAGGAATATTGAGAGGAGAGTCCATATAATAACCCAATATGAGATTAATCTAATTTCGGAATAAAAATAAAATACAATCTAAAATTAGAAAATAAAAGGAGAGTCCAAATAGGAATACAATTTTAAAATAACTGAAATTCGGAATTAAAAATAAGAAATGTTGTGAGGAGAGTCCATATAAGAACCAAATACGAGATTAGTTAATACTCGGAATAAAAATAAAAATAAAATCCAAAATTAGCAAAAATAAAAGAGAGATGAGTTAATATTCGGAATTAAAATAAAAATAAAATCCGAAATCAGTAAAAAATAAAAAGAAGAGTTTAAGTAGGAGTACAATTTAAAATTAACTGAAATTCGCAATTAAAATTCAGAATAAAAAATTCGCAATTATAATCCATATAAGAACCCGATACGTGACTAATTAAAATTCAGAATAAAAAATAAAATATATCCAAAATTAGAAAAATTAAAAGAGAGTTAAGTAGGAATAAAATTTTTAAACAACTGAAATGAAACAATAAAAATATTAAAAGAACACTATACGGTATTAATTAAAATTTGAAAAAAATAAATTCTGAAATTAGAAAAAGAAAAAAAATAATTAGAAATACAATTTATAAATAACTAAAATTGCTGATAAAAAATAAAGACTATTGAAAGAAAAGACCATGTAAAACACATGACGATATAAATTAAATAACATTCCTATAAAAGAGTAGAGATGCGGTGGTTGATACGACATATAAAAACTGTTAATAAAATACCAAATAGAATCCAAATGACAATTAAAAGGAGGGACGACATGAAGGCCGTGAAGCAAACGGGTAAGGCGGTTGCTCTTCTAGAAAGTAGAAAAAAGAAACCCCATTGATAATCATATTCGATTTTTAAAATCTCAATGACAATAGAAAGGAGAAGGACCAGGCGGGGTGTATAGGAGTATAGTTGCAGAGCCGCCGACAGTTGGCGGGACTTCTAGAAAATAAAAAATGAATTCCAACAATAGTTATGTTTGATTTTTAGAATCCCAATGATAATAAAGACTAAGAGGCGGATGGGCCGTAGAGGAGTATAGTGGCATCGTTTGACGGGACTTCAAAATTATAAAAAATGAAACCTAACAAGACCCTAAACCCTAAAAACTATAAGATCCAATTTTTAAAGGTTCAGAACTTCTACAAAGTAAAAAATCGATGATAATCATGCTCGATTTTAAAATTTGAATGACAATAAGAAGGGAGGTAGCGAGTGAGCCATAGAGGAGTACAATGGCAAAGCCGCCGACGGTTTGGTAGGACTTATAAAAAGTAAAAAATGAACTCGAACGATAATTATGTTCGATTTTCAAAATCTCAATGACAATAAAGAGAAAATACAGTGGACGGACCGTAGAGGAGTATAATAGCAACATTTGACGGGACTTCTAGAAATTATAAAAAGAAACCCAACAAGGCAATAAACTCTAAAAACTATAAGATCCAATTTTTATTAAAGGTTCCAAGAAGAATGAATATAAATAGTGGTAGATTAAGCGAGCAAATAAAGGAGATGCCAGAAGTAAGGGGTAGCAACCGTGACTTTTAAAAACTATATAATTAGAAACACGGGGATGATAACATTTGGTATTTTAAAGTTTTAAGACAATGAGATAGCTATTTAATAAATTTTAAGTAAAATCATACTTAAAAAAATATATGATTTTATTTGGGTGCTAGCCGCGCAATTGCACGGGCCACCCAGCTAGTTGGAGATAAAATGACCATGCATTGGATTTAGAGAGAGAGTGTGTGCCAAACGGACAAGACTGATTTTTTTCTTTATAACCCATTTTTAGTTCATGTCCCATCGGATATTTGCACTAATTAGAAGTATTAAACATACTAATAATAAAATCCATTCTATAACCCTGGACTAATTCGTGAGACGAATCTATTAAGCCTAATTAATCCCTAATTAGCCTATGTGATGTTACAGTAAATCTATGCTAATATAGATTAATTAGGCTTAAAAATTTGTCTCGCGAATTAGCTATCATTTATACAATTAGATCTATTATTAGTCTATATTTAATACTTTAAATTAGTGTCCAAACATCCGATGTGATAGGGATTAAAAATTAGTCCCTGTATCCAAACACCACCCAAATGATCAAGCACTTCAAACACTCCGTTGATGCTCTATTATCAGAAAATGATCCTCAAACATTACTATTCACCGTGAAATATGTACTGATAGCCTCACCACTATCGGGCCGATATGTCGGCCACCAAGCCAAGGGAAAGTTACGTTATCCGATCATCCATAGGTGGTGTTTGGATCCAGGGACTTAACTTTAGTCTCTGTCTTTAGACACTAATTTAGAGTATTAAATATAGACTATTTACAAAACTAATTACATAAATGAAAGCTAATTTGCGAGATAAAATTTTTTAAGCCTAATTAATCCATAATTAGAGAATGTTTACTGTAGCATCACATAGGCTAATCATGGATTAGTTAGGCTTAATAGATTCGTCTCGCGAATTAGTCCAAGATTATGGATGGGTTTTATTAATAGTCTACATTTAATATTTATAATTAGTGTCCAAACATCCGATGTGATAGGGACTTAAAAGTTTTAGTCCCATCTAAACAGGGCCTAAGAAGAGCAAATTTTGCTACAGGACATCGTGACTTTGCGGTTTTAGCTGTAGGACACCGCGCGAAGTGACTTTTGGGGGAAGACACTCTCAAAAGTTGGATATTTGCTGGTGGACACCGCACCCATTAAAATAATATTTTTTGGTTGGAGAGGAGAGAGAAGTCGCTTGAAATGTCAATAATGCCCTTGGGCCCACCTGTCAGCTCTCTCCTCTCCCTTCTTCCTCTATCCCCTCGGTGTGGCGGCACGGCGCTGTGAGAAGCAGCAGGGGACACGCGCGGAGGCCGGTCCCGTCGAGCGAAACGGCGATGGTGCAAGCGAAGAGGATTGGATGGCGGGCGGCCGATCTGGGTGTTTTTGGCGAGTTTGAGGAAGGTGGAAGCGAAGAGGATTGGATGGCGGGCGGCCGATGACTAGGAATTGAGGATTGGATGGCGGGCGGTCTGATTTGGGGAAAATGGCGGTGGTGGTTGTTGGGCGCCGGTGAGGGGTGAAATGAGGTCGCGGAGGGGCGTGGGACTGGTTGGTGGTGGCGGCTTGGTCAATTACACACTGGAGGCGGTGGATTGGAGGTTGAGCTGCGGCGGCGGTTGAGGCAGAGCTCCCATGGCCGTCCCTCCTCCCACACTGCCATGGCCGACGGTCTTCTCCGCCCCGCTAATTTTTTATAATTCATATTTTTATTGTTGTTAGATGATAAAACATGATTAATATTTTATGCGTGACTTGTCTTTTTAATTTTTTTCAAAATTTTTTCAAATAAGACAGACGGTCAAACGTTGGGCACGGAAACCAGGGTTTGTCTTTTTTTTTTGGGACGGAGGGAGTACGAGTAAGATGTACGAATAGGAGTAGAGTGTACTGGTACTTCGTGCTACGAATACTACCCCAGTAAATGGGAGTACCGAGAAACAGTGTAAGTATACCTGGGAGTATCTACTGGTATACTTGGCATCAGAGTATTTTGATGCGAATCTGGTGGATCTAGGAGTAGAGCGAGCCCGCGAGCCCGTCACTCCAACTGGCTGTGTTCGCAACAATAGGAGGGTGTGTTATACTTCACGTCAAAATTGAAAGTTTGATTGAAATTGGAATAATGTGATGTAAAAGCTAGAAGTTTGTGTGTAGGAAAGTTTGGATGTGATAGAAAAGTTGGAAGTTTGAAGAAAAAGTTGGGAACTAAACCAGGCCTACCCAGCATGCACAGATTTTTTTAAGCAACTTTCATATAGAAACTTTTGGCAAAAAAACACACTGTTTAACAGTTTAAAAATCGTGTGCAAAAAAACGAGACAGAGGAGATGTGAACCAGCAGTTCTAAGGCTCTGTTTAGATTCTAACTTTTTTCTTCAAACTTCTAACTTTTCCGTCACATCGAACTTTCCTACATACAAACTTCCAACTTTTCCGTAACATCGTTCTAATTTCTTCAAACTTTTAATTTTAGCGTGGAACTAAACACAGCCTAAACACAACCTCGTTGTCGTAGGTCAAGATAAATATTTTCTTTAACTCACACAATACGAGATTAAACTATTGCCGAATAAAGCAAGGTCGTCACTCCACCTGTAACAAATGGGGTCTAGATGGAATGACGGCCCCGTTTGTTATAGGTTAAGATAAAAGATTTTTTGATGCACATAATACGAGATAAGCTATGGGTGAATAATAAATTAAATACTAATTATTACAAACTTAAAAATGAATTTATTTATATTTTAGAGCATCATTTACAAAAAGTTTTGGCGCAAGACACATTATTTAATAGTTTGAAAATCGTGCTAACAATAATAATTAAGGTAAATTATGCATCTTATCATAAACAAACAGTCATAGTGTACACTTCTCCTCCATAAAATAAACCAATCTAGGTGGGAGTGCAATCTATTATAGTACAAGAAATTTGGATAGAATGATGGATCCCATCTTCACCTAGCTTAAGTTTTTTTGGGACAAAGTGAGTAAAAGATTACAACTACTAGTACTATTACTACGCAGGAGTATAAAATTTACTCCCTCCGTTTCAATATGTACCACCTCCGTCCCACAATAATTATCATTTTAGGTTGTTTAGTTAGTTTAATACTGTTCATATCAAACGATTGACCATCCGACTTATTTGAAATTTTTTTTATGATTAGTATTTTTATTGTTATTAGATGATAAAACGTGAATAGTACTTTATGTGCGATTAATTTTTTAATTTTTTAAAATAAGACGGACGGTCAAACGTTTGACACGAATACCCACAGCTGTACTTATTTTGGGACGAAGGTAGTAAAATCTAAATTTTAACAAAAATGATTATGATAAATGATATGGGGTTGGGAGTGAGATGATAGTTGAGAGTAGAATAAAGAAAACTTTGAATTCAAGGTGATTGATGTGATAAAAATTACTCTAAAATAACAGGCTTTTGGGATAAAATTTAAATCCTAAAATATCAACTATTTTAGAACCGAGGGAGTACTCCCTCCGTCCCAAAATAAATCAACTTCTAAAGTTCAAATTTGTCTTAAAATAAACCAACTCCAACTTCAAACTTCTTGCCTACGAAGTACCACCAATCTGCAAAACGAGAAATTTTATTACTTCAATACCCCTCACCTATCCATCATTCAATACAACATCTATCTATCTATTATATTATTAAAACAGCTTTGAAAGAAGACACCACGTTCGCTGTGAGCGCTAGAAATTCCCACATTAATCGAAGAAAAAGAAAAAGATATTAATCGTTAGATTGTAGAAGATCTCTATTTTGATGGTGGAGATTAATACATAATATAATCTTATTTATAGAAACTAGAAAAAAGATTTGTAGATACATTCCGTATGTAGAGCCATATAAAGAAAAGTAACTAATCAGATCGAGTACATTACATACAGAAGTTTGAAGAGAAATCGTAAACGGAGAAGATAAAACAAATTAGAAGTCCCCTTCCCTCCCGCTTTACTCCCTCCGTCCCAAAAAAAAAGGCAAACCCTGGATTTGCGTGCCCAACTTTGACTGTTCGTCTTATATGAAATTTTTTTATAATTCGTATTTTTATTGTTGTTAGATGATAAAACATGATTAATACTGTGCGTGACTTGTCTTTTTAATTTTTTTCATAATTTTTTCAAATAAGACGGACGGTTAAATATTGAGCACGGAAACCAGGGTTTGTCTTTTTTTTTTTT
>CM020189.1:13846739-13919455 GCA_009805545.1 Oryza longistaminata
CGAGCTATTAAATAGCCCTCCGGAATCTTGCTATTTAGGAGTATTAAACGTAGTTTACCGACAAAACCGATTCCATAACCCCTATGCTATTTTGCGAGACGAATCTAACAAGATATATTAATCCATGATTTGCTACAGTGATGCTACAGTAAGCAGCCGCTAATCATGGATTAATATACATCATTAGATTCGTCCCGCAAAATAGCCTAGAGGTTATGGAATCGGTTTTGTCGGTAATCTACGTTTAATACTCCTAAATAGCAAGATTCCGGAGGGCTATTTAATAGCTCGAAGGACCCAAACAAAGCCTATGTGTACGAAAGATTTGATATGATGGAAAGTTGAAAGTTTAAAAAAAAACTTTAAAACTAAACATACCCCTAATAACTGCAGCTTGCAGTTCTTGCATGTAGCTGGTGGACTAAGGGTGTGTTTGAGGAGAAGGGGATTGAGGAGATTGAGAGTATAGACAAAACGAGGTAAGCCATTAGCTCATAATTAATTGAGTATTAACTATTTTAAATTTTAAAAATAGATTAATATGATTTTTTAAAGCAACTTTCATATAGAAATTTTTTTACAAAAAATATACCGTTTAGTAGTTTGAAAAACATGCGCGCGAAAAACGAGACACAATCTCCTCTGTCCCCCCGAACGAACAGAGCCTAACTCCTCGTCCCCTGCGTTGCAAGCGGGAGAAGAGGCTCCAAACCGGTCGGCACGGTGGACGTTAGCGCCACCTCGCATCGCCGTGCCTGATGTTGCCATCGTGTTGGGAAACTTCAAACTTGCACTTGGTTCGTACAGTACGTACCACCTCTTTCCATAAGAGCAAGTTTAGGGGCTGTTTGAGAGGGAGGGACTATCTCTCTCTCTATCAAAGAGGGACTAAAGTCTCTCGAACACCCCCTTAATACTACAAGTCAACTACAACCTAAAAAAATAGGAAAAGTTTATATAAACATGGAGTAACTTTTTCTAACTAAGGGTCTCAACTTTTCACTTATATTTATACTTATCAGCCAAAATTTGAATTTTCAACCATAAATTTGGAGTTGAATTTAAGGTTTTTTTCATTGAAGTTCAATTTTCAGCGTTTGCTTTTAGATCGTTAAGAACACACGTATAAAAGTTTTATTCACAAATTACTTTTCATTTGCGAATATACCGTTTTGCTTATTTCGCGAATAAGCGAAACGATGGTTACGTAAATTCTTAGTACTAACACTGACATGTCATGCTATGAATGCATCTAAATTTTTTATAACTTCCATCTACCAAATTAAACGGTTGAGATAATTATTAGTACTAGTACAAATTTATAACTTTCATCCACCAAATCAAATCTATGCTGCTAGAGGGCCTAATTTAACCCGGGATGCAAGTTGGGAGTCATGATTTCTGGTATTGCGGTTCAGGGACGTGATTTAAACTCGATGTCAAGACGAGGGATCCAAAGTGAACCTATTCCAATTGCCAACAAACAGGCCCATTAAAGAAATATGCAAGGCCCATTTTACAATCCTACAGCCCATTATCGCAAGCCAATCTCAGCCGTCCAACACTCCGACGCGGCTCACCACACTCTCACACCCCTTCCCTCCCGCCGCCGCCGCCGTCGCCGGAGCGCCGCCGCATGGCACGGTGGTCCTCCCCGAAGGACCCGGCGCTGGAGGCCGCGCTCCGCCGCAACCGCCGCTGGATTCGGAACAACCAGATCAAGCGCCTCCTCCTCCGCTTCCGTCCCGCACCGCCCCCGTCCGCCTCCTCCAGTCCCGCTTCAAGACGCTCGACCTCCTCGGCCGCGCCGCCAACTGGCTCCGCAAGTACCCTTCCTGCTTCGACCTCTTCCACGGCGGCGGCGATGGCGATGGCGGAGGAGGAGGCCTGCTTCGGGTTCACCAAGCGGATGGCGGCGCTGGTCGACGCCGAGGAGGCCGCCGTCGCGGCGTCCGAGCCGGCGATGGCCGAACGCCTCGCGCGGGTGCTCATGCTCGCCCGCGGCCGCCGCCTCAGGTGTCCAGCTCGCCGCGCTGCGGGGCCCGCTCGGCCTCCCCGACGACTACCTCCTCCGCCTCCTCCCCGCCCGCACCGACCTCTTCCGCCTCGCCAACCCTTACCCGCACCGCCGCAACGCCGCCGAGCTGGAGCTTCTCCGGTGGGTCCCTTCCCTCGCCGTCTCCTCCGTCGAGGCGGCGGCCGCCTCCGCCGCCGACTCCTCCGCCCCGCGGTTCACCTGCTCGCTGCCGCCCTCCTGGGCCAAGTCTCATGCCAAGATGGAGGAATTCAATTCCACGCCGTACATCTCGCCGTACTCGGAGAGATGGGCGGCGATAGGCACGGACGCCGACGCCGAGAAGCGAGCGGTGGCGGTGGTGCACGAGCTCCTCTCGCTCACATTGTGGAAAAAGATGTCGGTTCTGAAGCTGGAGCATTTCAGGAGGGAGTTTGGGTTGCCGGAGGACACGGCGAGGATGCTGCACCGGCATCCGTGCCTCTTCTACGTCTCAAACAGGTACAAGATACACATGGTGGTGCTCCGGGAGGGTTACGAGGGGTCGGAGCTGAGGGAGAAGGATCCGGTGGTAGCGGCGAAGGATAGGCTCGGGGAGCTGATGCAGGAGGGGCTGCATGAGTATAATCAGCGGCGGCGTTCGGAGAATTTGGAGAAGAAGAGGAGGAGAGGAGAGATTGAGATAAAGGAGGAAGAGGAGGAGGACGATGAGGAAGCAGCGCGGTTGGATAGTGCTGAGAAGAGGGAGGAGAGGAGGAAGTTTTACAAGGTGCTGTTTAATGATGATAACCGCTGATAAGTTTGTGCAGAGTTTTGTTTGTGACTCTATTCATCTCCTTGATTGCAAGATATGCTAATTGAATTGATTCATTTGAAGAGTATTCAGCACCTCTGTGTTTCACAATCGATCAAAGCGATTACTGGTGGATGTGATGGGGCCTGGGGGTTGCATACTTACATGTCTACAGAGGCATTAGGCATCTGTCTGCAAGGGAAGATTGACCTACTGAGTTCATGACCTGCAAATGTTTAAGGATATTTGGTTGAATAACTGCTTGGATGCCACCAGATAGTTTGGTATTTTGTCAGATTATAACCATCAAACCTTTATGCGGATACTTCTAGCATAATGACTACATGGAATTCTAGTGTGAAAGGACTGCTGCAAAGGCTTGATAAAAGAAATTAGTGATGTAATGTATATGATCAAAAGAAAATCTATGAGTTCTTCAGGTGAGATGCTGATGTAGAAGAGTTGGTGTTTTGTCACCATGGACAAAGGAATTCATGACCCATGAACCGTTGAGAAGTTGCAATTGCAGACCTCAACGTAAGCACATCAAGGTTGTTGATCTTTTCAACCTTTTATGGTGTCTGTTACGTATAGCAGACATCTTCCGATTGAGAATTGGAACAGCACAGAGGGTGGACTAAGGTCAGTTTCTCTTGCTTGTACCTCTTTCACCTTGGATTGTTCTGTTTATTAGCATGACAGTTTTTAAACTGTCATGCTGTGTCGTTCAATATTCTCAAAGCAACATTTCGATCATTTATTTGGATACTTTGCCATTCGTAAGGTTTTATTTGCATATGCTAGTGTACCAGCGCATGATCAGTCGTGTCCATAGATTGACCGCAATGCAATTTACAACCCGTGATGCCTGTTAATCTTGGAACATAAATGGAACTCGAGAATAGGATGCTGTTTCGGTACAACATTTTTAGTAAAATTTGTGAGTCCTAAGCGAACTAGTTGACATTTGGTTACAGAATATCCATGTTAACCACCCAAAATAAATGAAATTAGAATATACCCAGTATGATATTTTTTTTGTGTTAGTACATATTTATCAGTAGCTAATATTAATCATATCCCTTTGTGATATTTAGCGTTCATAATGGACATATGCTCAAGCAAAGCTTGAAATACATGGAGTAATAGATATGTAAAGGAAATTTTACAGTTTGAGAACCAAATGAGTAGCGAAGGTCATGAATGCGCCTTTATTTTCCTTGTTGAATGGCATGGCAACTGTGGGAAATGAGGATTGCCACAAAGCCATTGAAAAGAGAGTGCTAATCTTCGCAAACATAAAATTCTTTATTTTCCTTGTTGCAGAACTTGGAAAACATTGATAAATGAAGACTAATAGATAGCCATTGAAGAAAAAGTGCCAATCATTGCAGAAAGCAAATGCTGGAGCTATACATGTCCTAAAAGCACATTCTTTGCGCCTCCACCAATGCGCCGCCCACCAGCCGAAACCAGTGTTGCCACCTGCCTACGTCGCCGCACCACTCCTTCACCTGGTACTAATGCACAAGCCTCGCCTCCGCCGTTCTAGCAGCTACGGGATGTCAGTAGCTCAGGTGGCATGGCAAGTGGAAGAGGCAGTGAGGGTTTCGGGTGGGAGGGGAAAGGATAATAATTTACATAATTACTCACTCTGTCCTATAATATAAGGGATTTTTGTGGACATATCCTAGTACTAAGAATCTGAACAAGCTCTCTGTCCAGATTCATAGTACTAAAATGTGTCACATCCCACCAAAATCTCTTATATTATGGGACGGATGGAGTACATGTGAGCACTTTTTTATGAGTGTTGAAGTCATATGCCTAGATGACCAACATAGTCAGTTTCTTCGTTCTGCTAGCTCTTAGCTTCATGGTAGCTTCGCCCTAACAAGTGGGAGATTCTACCCAATACAGACATAAAGTGAAAATGGGTCTTTCTATAGAAGACAAAATGGGTCTTTCTGTAGAGGACACCAACCATGTGTGCACATGCTCGAGACCCTCGGATCCCATAACTTACCAACAATTTAATCATCTCTGAGCTTTGCTGCGAGGAAGTAACATGGATGCCAACAGAGACTCGTGGTGCCATGAGGTGCGACGCCATACTACGTACAGACAGCGTGTGCTGCGGAGATTATATTACTAGGCCAGTAGCAGTGGACCCCCAAAAAACCAAAATTCCGATACATTGAGATTATGAACACCTTCTTATATATACACCTGAATTAACTCCACCGGTGTTTCACACCCAATTCTCACATAAATATAGATTCTTAGTTTTCTCCTAGTGCCGATCGATGGCGCTTCTTAATAATCTCTGCAATTTTCGTGTCAAGACGCAGTACTACAACGGCAGGTGCTTGATTCCCGCCATCTCTATCCTCCTACTCGTCGCTGTCATCGCCGTCTCCGACACATACTTCCCTTTCCCGGTGGTTATGCCGCGAACACTGTCCGCCTGGCTGTCCTACTCTTCCTTCTCCACCTCCTCCGGTGGCCGGAAGGCTGACGGCGAGGCCTGCGACATATTTAGAGGCGAATGGGTGCCAGACCCTGATGCACCCTACTACACCAACGACACCTGCTCGTTCATCCACGAGCACTATGACTGTATGAAGTACGGCAAGCTGGACCTTGGCTTCGTGCAGTGGCGGTGGCGTCCCGACGGTTGTGATCTCCCCCGTCTCGACCCGTCGCGCTTCCTCTCTGCCATGAGGGGCAAGACCTTGGCCTTCATTGGGGATTCCCTTGCCAAGAACCACATGAACTCCCTCATCTGTCTCCTGACCAGGGTAAAAAGTAAAAAACGTGCCGGATTTGCTACAGTACTAGCTTCGATCTGAATCATTGATCGCTTGATCGGACGGTCAGAAATGGGCCAGCAGCAAAGGGTGTGACGTTTTATTGGCCGGCCTGCAGGTTGCCGAGCCAACGACGAGCTGGCCGAGCAGCGAGCACACGGTGTACCACTACGGCGGCGGCTACAACTTCACCGTCCTCAACTTCTGGGCGCCGTTCCTGGTCCGGAGCGAGCTCGTCGACGCCGACGGGCCGGCGCACACGGGCCTGTGGAACCTCTACCTCGACGAGCCCGCCGCCGTGTGGGCGCCGCACGTCCCGGCGTTCGACTACGCCGTCGTGTCGGCGTCGAGCTGGTTCTACCGGCCGTCGATGCTGTACGAGGCCGGCCGGCTCGTCGGGTGCCACCACTGCCTCCTCCCCAACGTCACCGACCTCACGCTGCGGTACGCGCTCCGCATGGCCACCCGCGCCGCGCTCCGCGCTGTGGTGGGCAGCGACGGCGGCGGCGTCACCGCCGTGCTGCGGACCGTGTCGCCGTCGCAGTACGAGGGCGGGGAGGGGAACAAGGCGCCGCGCTCCGCGCTGTGGTGGGCAGCGACGGCGGCGGCGTCACCGCCGTGCTGCGGACCGTGTCGCCGTCGCAGTACGAGGGCGGGGAGTGGAACAAGGACGGCAACTGCGTCCGGACGCGGCCGTACCGGCGTGGCGAGAAGACGCTGCAGGGCTTCGAGCTCGACTTCCACACGCTGCAGGTTAATTTCTTGATTTTTCTCCATTGATCTAGTGATCAATTATCTTGTTCTTTCTAGTAAACGTGTGTTCTGAGCTTCGTAGGTGGAGGAGTTCGAGGCGGCGAAGAGGGCGGCGAGCGGCGGCGGGGTGAGGATGATGCTGATGGACACGACGGAGGCGATGATACGGCGGGCGGACGCGCACCCGAGCAGGTACAGGGGATGGACGCGTCGTAAGGAATGGATGAAAGAGTACTTCACCATCTCCAATGACTGCGTGCACTGGTGTGTTCCCGGCGCCATTGACGCCTGGAACGACATGCTATCACACATGTTGCTCACATCGCAAAGCTAATTAGGTTATTGATCAAACGAATGTATCAGCCAAAAAAATAGAGAAAAACATTCACTCCTGAATTCACGCTAGAATTTCAAAATCACCGTCCATGATCCATGTGAATTTCTAGCACGTTGCACAAGCTGAACTCAAAACAATTTGGTCCTGTTTGCTGCATATGCAAGGGTTATTCTGATTTCATCTGTATGACTGTATATGGCTTCTTTTAGATAGTGAAAAGAATTCCGGCATTTGCTTTAAAGATGCTATAGCCACTTATTACATAATTCACAGCTTATAAAAACCAAGAAACGACTAGACAATAACTAATGATACCAACACAAGACATTTATTCAAGTCTGTTTGTAAATCTTCATTCGAAGTTGGCAAATATCTACATGATCGTTGTCTCTAGGTTCCGGCACACAGTATGTACTGTCCTCATCACACCTTTATATTTGTGCCCAGAACTAAAGCCAATATGTTACCTGAATAGTATCTGCATATAAGATTTCATTGGGGATTTGTCAAAGACCATATCATTTATGCATACAAGATACACACAGTGGTGCTCGGGAGGGTTATGAGGGGTTAGAGCTGAGGGAGAAGGATCCCGAGGTAGTGGCGAAGGATAGGCTTGGGGAGCTGATGCAGATGGGGCTGCATGAGTATAATCAGCGGCGGCATGCAGAGAATTTGGAGGAGAAAAGGAGAAAGGAGGAGAGGTGAGATTGAGATAAAGGAGGAGAACGACGATGAGGAAGCAGCGCGGTTGGATAGTGCTAAGAATAGGGAAGAGGGAAGAGAGAAGTTTTACAAGGTGTTGTTTAGTGATGAATTAGGGATGGAAATTTCGGTTCACAATTTTGGAAATTTGAATCGAAATTTCGGGAATTTCGTCCCCCATCCGGCAAGCAATTATTTTAAGTGAAAATTTCAGTTTTTTTTCAAATATTTGTGAATTTGATCATTTATTCAAATTTAGTAAATATGTGCTAAAATTTCGTTTGAAATATCCGAAATTTCGGAATTTCGTTGCCCACCAAAATTACCTTACTTTTTGAAAGGGAAAACCCTAGTGATGATAACCGCTGATAAGTTTGCGTGGAGTTTTGTTTGTGATCCATTTCATCTTATTGAATTTATTCATTTGAAGAGTATTAAACACTTTTGCACTTCATAATCAATCAAATTGATTACTGATGGATGTGATGGGAGTTGCATTGCTACAAAGGCATTAGGCATCTGTCTGCATGGGAAGATGGTCCTATTGAGTTCATGACCTGCAAATGTTCAAGGATATTTGATTCAATAACTGCTTGGATGCCACCAGATAGTTTGGTATTGGCAGATTATAACCATCAAACCTTTATGCGGATACTTCTAGCATAATGACTACATGAAATTCTAGTGTGAAAGGATTGCTGCAAAGACTTGACAAAAGAAATTAGTGATGTAATGCATATGATCAAAATAAATTCTATGAGTTCTACAGGTGAGATGCTGATGCAGAGTTGGGGTTTAGTCACCATGGCATGGAGAAAGGAATTCATAACCCATATGAACTGTTGAGAAGATGCAATTGCAGGTCTCAAAGTAAGCACATCAAGACTGTTGATCTTTCAACCTTTTGTGGTGTTTGTTATGTTTAGCAGACATCTTCCAATTGAGAATTGGAACATCACAGAGGGTGGACTAAAGTCAGAGATTAACTACAAAGCAATTTACAATGCAACCTGTGGTGCCCAATTCACAATCACAGAATATGTGTTGCCTGCTGATCTTGGAACATAAATGGAACTCCAAATAGGATGTGTTTCGGTACAACTAGTAAGGTTTATGAATCTTCAAGCGAAGTATTTGACATTTGGTTGGGGAAAATCTATGTTAATCCCCCAAAATAAATGAAATGAAATCTTTTAATTCTGATATCCAGTTTATTTTGTATTTTATGTATACATATTTAGTAGTAGCTAGTACTAATCGCATCCCCTGACGATAATGGACGCATGCTAAAGCAAAGCTCGAAATTCATGGAGTAATGAAATGTATATGAAATTTAACAGTCTGAGAACCAAATATCTAGCAAAGGTCATGAATGTGCCTTTTTTTTCCCTTGTTGAATGGCATGGTAACTTTGGGAATTTTGGGAAATGGTGATAGAAAGCCACTGAAAAGAAAGTGCCAATCTTCACTAACATAAAATTCTTTATTTTCCTTTTTTGTAGAACTTGGGAAACATTGGTAAATGAATATTAATAGAAAGCAATTGAAGAAAAAGTGCTCATAGTTGCACAAAGCAAATGTTGGAGCTATACATGTCCTAAAATCACATTCTTTGCTTTCGTGGTGGTTTCATGCCTTGTACACACCCAACCATCTTGTTGCTACCTTCCCATCCTGTAAAAATATAATGATCAAGATCATGATTAGTCATGAACATCTGTCTTTGTGAACATCCACTTCTTTTTTCTTCCCTGTTTTTGTGTTCTTTCAGTAAGAATTGGGAGGGAGCAAGAAGACCTTTGGACATGTTGAAGCCGCGTTTTTCGAGCTCCTTGTATTCTTGGCATAGCGCACAACTATCGCAGAAGAAGTGGACGCAGCAGTCCAAGCAGGGCGACTGTTGCAAGTTGTACTGTGCCCGCATTGAGGATCGTTTGGTACAAGCATACAGCCATTGGCAGCCTATTGTCGCCAGCAAAACATACAAGGTCCCGTGCATGCAGCACGCTGGAAACAGGGAGAGTCAGCATACAAGATTGATGGTTTTCTGTGCTTGAACCAAAGCGCGAAGTGATAAGTAAATATGCCTACATGTTGAGCCTTTGTCCAAAATCTCAGCAATGCGACCGAACGTAATGCAGGGGCACCAGCAAGTCAAGCAGCCTGTGTAGTTACGAAAGAAATGAAATCATACATGAAGAATTGGAAACCCATGTATAAGAGGAGCAAGAACAACTGAGAAACAGCTTTGCATACAGGTTCCGCAGTCTCCAAAGCAGTCGAAGAGCTTAACTGACCACTCCCCAGACATGCTGTTAGTATTGCTGATTGAGAATCTGTGATATAAGGTAGGAGGATTGACTGAGATCTGTGTCTCAAGGTAATATACAAGCGTTATACCTGTGTAGTTTGAGCAGTTGGTATCTTTGATCCTGCTGCTATTTATATGGCTGTGGCATTGCAGTGCCTTGATGTAGAACATGTCAAATTCAGAGCCAGCAGTTTATGTTATTTTGCTGGTTTTCGCTTTCCTATCACACGGGGTGATGTACGCTTAGTGTTGTGTTTGCATGTGTCTTTGAACTGGTATTTCTGAGAATCCAACGTTCAATTGGCATGTTCTGCTTTGAATCGTTCTATCTGAGAACACTATGCTCGATCAGCATCTGGCAGCATTTGGACCTTCAATTGGCTTGTTAGTCTTTGATTTCTTGTCTATCATATATATTGGGTGGATGTGAAAAATGGAAGCTGTTCAGTGTTCACCTTTCCTGACAGCCTGTGTTTTCACATTGGAAAAGTCTGGAACAAAACCTTCACAAAGATGTTGTCTCGTGATATATACCCTTTGATGAAAGGGACAAAATTGTTCGTCAATCTTCTTTACGTCCAAATTCAAAGTGAGTAGGATGATCACCGCACAAAGCACCTGATGTAATCCCAATTAATAGTAGTATGGAAGATGCACTGACAAAGTTTAGTTTAAAAACCACAAATTGCCCAAGTAAAAGTCAACGTCTAGTAGAATCTGTTATAGTCTCCGTTAGGTGGAATTAACAATACTCCACCATTTTTGGGCTGTAGCTAAACACCCAAACCTTCTTGGGAACCAAACAGGACTAAAGTAAAAGGATTTTTTTTTCCACTCAGTTTTTTCACATGAATCCACCTGAGGTTTACTAATGACATGACATCTCATCACACAAGCTAGTACTCCGTTTCACCGTTTCAGATTATAAGTCGTTTTGACTTTGATCAAAATCAAACTATTTTAAATTTGATTAAGTTTATAGAAAAAAACTGTAATATTTTTGACCCAAAATAAATATATTAAGAAAATATATTTAATTATTGATCTAATAAAAATAATTTGGTTTTATAAATATTACTATATTTGTCTACAAACTTAGTTAAATTTAAAGTAGTTTGATTTTGATTAAAGTCAAAACGATTTATAATCTGAAAGGTGGTAGCAGTAGTTGCTACTCTACTGACAACCAAAAGCAAACCACACACCACACACCACATCACCACTGGTCAAAACCCTGTTTGGAAAACGCAGGAACAGAACAGAGCAAAGGATTCCCGCGGAAAACCACGATATCAACCATTTCAACCTGGGACGTGCAGGGGACACACACACACACGCACCGTTGATCATCAGAGAGCCAGCACAAGAAGCAGAGCGACGCCGATCGGAGCCTACCACGCCTTGACGGCGAGCTTCATGCCGGCGTCGCAGTGGCCCGGCATGCCGCAGATGAAGTAGTTGTTCCCTCGCCGGAGCGTCACCTGGTCGTACCCGGTCCGCAGCACCGCCGTGTCCTTGTTCCTCGGCACCTTGCACCGCCGGTACCCCTTGCCGCCGACCACCGCCACGTCGTGGTACTCCTTGTTGTACTTGAACACTGCATAGCCATGAGTCAGTCATGTGCCCTATTTCGTTGAGTTTAAAATTGAGAAATAACTAATTGGTTGTCAGTTTCTAAGAACTTGTAAAGGTTGTGAAACCTAACTTCTAGTTACTAATTCCTTTTCCGAATTCTGTATTGGATAAAAAAGAGATTTGCTTCGGTCTAATAAAAAGTATATCGAGGTACCGATACCTCACGGTATTAAATCGTTTCTGATCGTTGCATCTAGCTGGGTAGGATGGGTATTGTTAGATCCAACGATCGGAAATGATTTGGTACCGTGAGATATCGGTACCTCGAGATACTTTTTATTGGACCGGAGCAAGTCACGGATAAAAAACTACTCTATATATTTAGGAGAGTTTTTAATTCTGAAAGAAGATGCAACTATCAGAAGCTTCTCGAAACAGACGTACAATCACACACCAATGGATCCATGCATGAAGCTTTGACATTAACTTGTGCACTTACCGAGCACGTCGCCGGCGTAGAAGGTCTTGCCGGCGAGCCACCAGTCGAGGTTGCGGCCCCACCCGGCGGCGTCGCCCACGTAGTACGTCTTGCCGCCGGCCTCGGCGGCGGGGACGGCCTCCATCAGCAGCGCCGCCGCCACAAGGCACAGGAGCACCACGCCGCCGCCGCTTGCACTGCCTCTTCCCCGGCGAGCCGCCGCCGCCATTTTCTCGCTCGCTCAAATCAACCGAGATTACAAAGGAGATCACCAGTTTAGCTTTTAGCACAGTTTTGCACGGTGCGTGTCTCTCTTCTGACTCGTGTGGTGGCACTATAGATGAAGCTTCTTCCGTGGAAGCAGGACTCATCGATCCCGGAATACAAGAATATTAATTCTGGCAGACCAAAATTTCAAACAAAAAGAAACACAGAAAATATTTTTAAAAAATAAAAAGAGAAAACATTTCCGTGAATCAAAATAAATTTTGAATTGAAGTTGAGCCCAGTGTGAAAGTATGGAAAACTGAAGATCCGTTTGAAACACAGAATTTTACAGGGAACGGCTGAAATGCTGTAAACTACTCCCTTCATCTCAGAATAAAGCAACCTACAATCAGATGGGACATATTCTAGTATCGTCCTATAATACTAAAAACGTGAACTTTCGATGCTATATAACCAATTTTGCCAATAATAAATGAGAAATGGATATATTTTTCACAAGGCCCTGGGACTGGGAGGGAATTTGGCCGGCGACAACATCGATCTGCTTGTAATTTAAATCATTTTTCTCGGAGAATTTGACTTCCATAAAAGCGTGAAAAATTGATAGTACTCTCGATCGCCTCGCCACGCCACCGACGATCGAAGGTGCGTGCTCAAGTCAGACCTGATTTAGTCCTGGATCAAGTTAGTCGCTGTCATTAGATTTCTTGTCAGCGTCTACGTGTTTGGCGCCAATACACTCGCGGGGTGTTCAGTTGACCACGGGATGCAGTGATGATATGCCTCGAATCGCGCGCGAAAAATTGCAATTTGTTCCGATCTTGGCGGGAAGTTAGGCCATTCACATTAGCTTCTTCTTAGGCGTGTGATCGAATTAGTACTAGTTAATCGTCAGGCCGACCCGATCCGTAGTCGACGGTATAGCCAGCGCCCAACCGCTGACAATTGGTAGATACAGATAGATAAACAAGGAGAGATGTGTTGCTCCTGCCTGCCATTTTGTCGCTGCTGGTGACATGTGGGTGGCACGTTTGAGTATATAGCTAGGTTATGTATTTAAAACCACCATGAATTAATATATAGACCTAGCAATAGCACAATGGGGATTGGATTTCAATGACCAATTCAAAGGTCTTAGGATGTAAATATATTTATTCTCTCCACCGCAAGTCGTTTCTATAAATGATTTTTGTGGGGGTATGGATCAATTGTTGTATAAAGGAAGCATTTTGTAGAACAAAAAAGAGTGCAAACGTTTCGCTTATGTTTATATTTATCTGTTCTGTTTATTAGCAAAAAAGAAATATTCGTGAATAAAGTTTTATATTCATGTCCTTAACTATTCAAAAATAAGTATTGTAAAGTTAAGTTCTAGAATTTAAATTTTGACATATAAGTATGAGATGAGACTGGAATCTCATTTTCCCACGGTGATTGCAGCAGATACATTCGTGCAAGTGCATCATGCCATCAGTCGAATCTAATTTTTTTTTTACTAAATCAGTCGAATCTAATTGCTAGCGGATTTAACTATTTGCCACTCTTAGTTTAATTTGATGTTTAACTATTTGTCACTCATGTGTCAATGTTTTTTTTTTTACGGGGAATGTGTCGATGGTATATGAGCCTTCATATGTCTATCATATATGGAGTCAGGTGATAAATAGTTATTTGCTACATCCACGACGGGTGAATAATTGCATATTTAAATATCTCCTAATTGCTTGCGACATCGACTGCCTAGATGATAAGATTTGAGGAAGAGAATAAAAGAGAAAACAGAGCTCAACACGGTCCATGTTAACATGCAATATCCAGTCTCTTACAATGAAACTGGGACACATACGACCAATGTCGTTAGTATCCCGATCATAAAATACTTTCTCCCTTTTTTAAATATTTAACGTCGTTGACTTTTTTAAATATATTTGACCGTTCGTCTTATTCAAAAAATTTAAGTAATTATTAATTCTTTTCCTATCATTTGATTCATTATAAATATACTTATATATATTACATATAATTTTACATATTTCATAAAAGTTTTGAATAAGACGATCAGTCAAACATGTGCTAAAAAGTCAACGGTGTCAAATATTTAGAAACGGAGGGAGTAGTATCTTATGGTACTTTTTTTACACGAGATGAATGATGAATTGAGGGGTAAAAAAGATATATGAACTAAAAGTGTTGAGAAAATCAGCATATGTCTCTTTTGTTGAGAGGAAGAGTAGGGAAGTAAAGCAGAGTTTGGTTCTGGATTTTCGATGGGCTCAGCAGCCGCATAATCGTAGGAATCATGCAAGCTGGCCAGCTGGGATGAGCCGCGGGCCCGCGCCTGTGTCTCCATATGATGGACCATCAAAGAGTTGGTTTCCAAGCGTTCGGCCCAGAAGGCTAGAAGGACGTGAACAGAGACAGCCAACGGCCTACGCCGAGAGGCCAAAAATTGCTAAGATTGGTCGTTGTTTTTGTCGGCCCATATAGGATAGGTGTCCCTTAACCTGTCAACGAATCCGATCTCTGTCCTTCAACCGAAACCAATACAACTGTCAAAACGGATGTAAACTAAGCCCAAGACGGATGGTGGTTTCAGCTAACGTGAAGACTACGTGGCTTGTTTCACTCGATCTTCGTCTGACGTGCACAAAGCAAAATCTAACATTTAAAAAATAAAAACAAAAAATTGTGAACCCGCATGTCAGTCAATAATAAGATTAAAAAATAGTGGAACCACACGTCAGACACCCACTACCTCCACCTCATCCCCACTTCTATGTATCTTATCCTCTCTCCCAAAGGAGTAGGGCGAGTGGAGCGGCGACCGACGACACGTGAAGCCGACCGGGCAGAGCGGGGGCCGGCGGCAGAGAGCAGCGGAAATCCACCACCGGCGCCGATCTCCACAGCTTCGGCGCTCCCAACTCCCTCCGTCGTCATCATCGCGCCTTCTCCACCGAGCTCCACTATTGTCGCTGTCACCGCTCCCGCTTCCCCACCTGCTTCGACAACAACGACGAGGGACATGTTCGAGGAGGACACACACCTCCTCTTCCTCTTCCCAGTCTCCTTCATCTTCGCACCACCGTCCCTCACCATGTCAGCCGCCGCCACATCATACGGGCCCCTCCTCTTCTCCCTACTCCCACAGCATGCCACGCTCCCCCTTTCAGCCGCCGGACCCCTCTCGGCGCAGCCTCCCCCACTTCGTCCGCTCCATCCTTCCTCCCCTTCGCCGACCTCAAGTCCTCGACTCCCTCTGGAGGACGATGCTCTCCGCTCCGTCCCTGTCCTTCCGGCACTCTCCAACTTGGTCGCCGTCCTCCGAGCCACGTCTCTGTCGTCCTACGCACAGCCCTCCACCTCGACGGCGTCCTCGCCATGGGCGGCGGCTCGCCGCGCTATCCCCTCACCATGGGTGGAGAAAGTGGGTCCCATTATTTTTTTTATCCTAGTTGGAGAAGGTGGGTCCCATTATTTTTTTATCTTAGTTTGACTGACATGTAAGCCCCATATTTTTGTGTCAATTATTTAATTTTTAATTTTGCTCCTTTTTTTTTTTTCCAAATTAAATGTCACACCCCGTGGGAAAAGATATAATCAAATTAGCCACGTATATATCATATCAGCTAAAACCTAAGATAATACTACCGAGGAACAAAAGATATAATCAAATTAACCTAGTATATATCATATCAGCTAAAACGAAACCGAAGATAATACTACTGAAGAACCGTTCCTCGGTTGCACTGGTTTTATATAAGTTGAGGAATCGGATGTATCTGGTTTTTAGTTTAGGTGTAAATCGGATTTGGTGTCAAAGTTAAGAGATCAAATGAACTTACTCCGACTTAGTTTCGTCGGCCCATACGCACAGAACACATATGGAATCAGCCGTACGCCCGTACCTTAATTGAAGGAAAGAAAAAGAAGAAAGAAAAGATACTGTTTTTTTTTAGAAAATGGATTAAAATCCGGCTACATCCACAATGGATGTATACTCCACAGCACAGAAAAGATACTGTCTGTAAGCAGACAGCCATTCGATCTCTGAGACAACACGCGGGGGGTGCACGCAACAAGATCACAACAAAGCTTGCGAATGAAATTATACTACTCCAGTAGTACTTTAGTATACTAAGCATTGTCTCAAATTTCAATGCTGGGTGAGCACCAAATGGTTCCGGCAAAGCTCACTCCAGTAGTAGCAAATCAATCAATCGCTACAGGAGAGGGGATCCAAGTTTTTGACCAGCTTTGACGAATCCTCGCTCTCCTCTCTCACACACATTCCCCCAACCAACAACCTTACTAGAACAGGATAAACTAATAATTATAAGCCCAGATCTAGCAATAAACCCCACCACCAATTAACTAATCAACCGGATCCATGAGCTAAACCAGTGTCAGTGAGGCATGGACACACCAATGTAGTAGAATTAGTAGGAGGAGGTATTAATCATACGGAAAAAACAAAAAAAAAAAGAAGAAAGAAAAAAGGCATGCATCTTAGGGCACTTGGGCCGCCTTCCTTGGTCTTCCAGTTGTTGTAGCAGGGGCAGGCGCCCTTGTTGCCGTAGGTGCCGGGCGGCACGCACAGGCACTTGGCCGAGCACTTGTTGCAGAACGTCAGGCACGCCTTCTTGTACTGCGTGTTGGAGCACCCCCGCGCACTTGGGCGAGCACTCCCACGGCCTCAGGTTCCCGCCGCCGGCCACCCCTCCGCCGCCGCCGCCGCCCGCGCCGCGCCCTCCTGCCATCACCTCCTGCACGCGAGAAACAAGAACGAACAAGAACGTCAAGATTAACCCAAGATTCAAGATATATAGTAATCAGGTTGAAGGAGAGGTTAGATAGATTGTGAGGTTACCGATGGGAAGGCGATGAAAGGAGGAGGAGGACGGCGAGGAGGAGGAGGGGATCTTGGTGGAGGACGCCATTGGTGGGTGCTGGTGTTTGGGTGGGTTAGGGACTTAGGGTGGTGTTTATATAGAGGAGGAGGAGGAGGGGAGGACGGCGAGATGGTGTGGAGCCGTGGAGGAGTAAAGATTTGTGCGTGCAGGTGCGGTGTTTGGTGATGGGGTTGGGGTTGGGGCATGTGACGCGCCACAGTGGACGCGTGAACCGGTCGATGGGCGCAGGCGCGCAGCTGGGCCGTAGCACTGGCATAGTGGCATTGGAAACGCACCGCTCTCGCTCTGTCCATTATTGCGCCGTGCTGGTGTTGGTGGTGGCGGAACAGATGAAAAACATCAAAAAAACCATGCCATTAATAGTTCCAGTACAGGTAGTAGTAGAGGTTTTCACCGGCCGTGGTGGACCAGTACGATACTCCTTTGGGTAGCTTTGGGCGGGCAATTCGAGTTTCGAGGTAACGACTAAGAGCAAGTTTAATAGCATAGCCCATTGCTAGCTACAATTCATCTATAGTCAATTCATACAATAGTTGTTTACTATACTATTAATATCTAGGCCCACCTGCCATACACACATAGTCTTGGAGTCCATGCTACAGCTGGCTACAAATCTGTAGCCCGCTGCTCTTCTCTCTCTTCCTTTATCTTTTTAAAATATGTTTACAGCTGGCTTATAGCCTGCTATTGTACCTGCTCTAATACCAGGAATCAAACGAACCCGAGGAGATGTAAGAGCAAGTTTAATATTATAGCCTACTACTAACTACAATTTATCTATAGTCAATTTAATAGCTAAATCATACAATAGTTGTTTATTATTTTATTAATATATGATCCCATCTATCATATACATATTGCGTTTTAGATTCGTGCTACAGCTGGCTACAGGTCTGTAGCCCACTACTCTTCTCTCTCATATTTTATTTCATTAAAATATGTTTATAGCTGGCTAATAGTCAGCTATTATAACTGTTCTTAAAAAAAAAACACGACGAGGTGGTGAGATGCTACTCCAAGTCTAGATTAAATCGGTGAGTGGGTCATATACTATAAGTAATAGTACTCCGTAGTATACGTCCACTAGATCGGCGGCACATGCTGATGCCCTTTTCCAGTGCACCTCCACTAGCTACTAGTTCTGGTACTCCATTCTACTCCTGGAGAGGGCACCGCACATGCGCGGTTCGTATCCACAGCTTGCGGGCACCGCACATGGATGATGGATCGTTCCAGGTTTGTATTCACCACAGCTCTTGCGGCACATGGACTCCCCCATCTCTCTACCCTACAGATTGTTGGCACTCGTGCAGCAGTTCAATTCGCCATGTAGTAGTAGTAGTAAAAAGTAAAAACTCGTATATATACTCAGGTACTTGTACTATAGTAGTAAAAAGGCGTCCCTCGTTCGCAGAGCTGTTCAAAATTTCGGTTGCACGGGGCACGAGGCAGCCGGCAAAATCTCCCTGTTTTGCTGGGGGCTTTTCGCACGCCAAAAGTCCAAACGCTCTCTCGATCTTTCCGTTTGCAATGCAGCCACCCGAGCGCGAGCCTAGATCCGCGCGCGCGACCGGCGTGTGTGTGCTGCTGCTACGCCGCCGTCACCGGCTTTCGGCATCCACGTGGTGGGGGCTGCGTACGACGTACGACGCGAACATGCAGTGTTTCGGGGCCCAGACGGCGGTGGTCGGCAGGCAAGGCTTTGCTTTTGGCTGGCCTGCGACTGCGGGAGGGAGAGGAGGGTAACATGGGGAGCGGCAGGTGGGCTTGGGGAAAGTATTTACAGCTCGGCGGATGGGACGACGATTACTGGTGGCCGGTGGCTGCTGCTGCTGTTACTGCTACTACAACTGCAAACCTTCGTTGCCTTGTCGATTTGTCATCCGCGCGAGAGCGCTCCGGGACAAATCGATGGTGTCTCACTGCCGACTCTCTCTCAAGTCTTGGGCCGTGTTTAGTAGGCTATAAACTTCAACTCCTAGCTCTAAATTGCTATTTCAGTTGGAGCTAGCTCTTATTAGAGTTGGAGACCCATCCAAGTGTTTGACAAGCTTTTAGCTCCCGATCTAAAAAATATTGAAAAAAAGGAATCCCTGCTGCCGGCCGTGCGCCGCCCAAGCATCGTCTCCACGCACGCCGGCCGCGCGCTACTTCCCCTGCACCACCCATCCGCCCTTGTCAGCGTGGCGCCGTCACAGGCTGTGCGCCGCTCACACGTCGTCCTCGCTTGCGCCGCCGCCCCGCGGAGCACCGCTGCCCGCGCACCCCACCCGTGCGCCGTCGCTGCTCGCATCGCCCGCCGTCACCGCAGGAGCGTCACCATCGGCCCGCTGCCTTTGCCCACATGTGGGAGTTAAGTTTTGGGGGGGGGGAGGTGGGGGGGGGGGGGGGAGGTGAGCTTGGGATAATTCAGTGACATTTTTATGTGAATGTGTTAAAAATTAAAGGGTAGTGGATCTTTTGGGTTGGAGTGGAGCTGTGGAGCAGAAAAAACCCAGCTCTACACCTTGTAGTTATTTTTTAGGAGTAGCTCTACTAACTTCACTCAAAAACAGAGAATATGGATCGTTTGGTACAGCTCCGACTCTAGATAAGTTGGAGTTGAAAGTTAGAGCCGTGCCAACGGACCCTCGTACTCCAGCTGAGTTCGCAATGTTGCAATGCACGGGCGACGATCGTCGTCCGTGGAGTGTAGATTCCCATCATTTTGGTGACCTTTGCAGAGGGCGTTGTTGATCGATGATGCGCATTTCGGCCATTGCAGATCAGGTGAATCACGATTAGCGCCCTATTGTTTAGGTTCCCGGTCAATATGGTCTTACTACTGTATATGCGTCTGATTAATTTCGAATTATGTTTATTTATTTCTTCTCCAGCATGTGTAGTGCTCCCTCCGTCCTATAATATAGCAATCTAGTATAAGACGAGATACTTCATAGTATAGCGAATCTGGACATGCTTCATGTCATGTCTAAATTCGTTGTACTATAAAGTGACCCATCCGGTTCTAGGTTGCTATATTATGGGATGGACGAAGTAGTAGAGTATGGGTGTGTTCGGCACTGCTGGTTCCTAATCTTTTCCATCTCGTTTTCCGCGCGCACGCTTTTTAAACTAATAAACGGTGTTTTTTTAAAAAAAGTTTCTATATGAAAGTTGCTTAAAAAATCATATTGATCCTTTTTTAAAAAAAATTAGCTAACACTTTATTAATCACACGCTAATAGAACGCTCCGTTTTTCGCACGCACTGTTCCCGGTTGGGAACCTCCAGTAGCGAATACACCCATATGTGTGGTAGAGATCTGGATCCTCTGCCTTAGGAAAAAAGCAGAGGTGCACGATAAAATGAGTCTACTGCTATGGTAGAAAACAGTGATTCGCAGTTTTCACTGTAGCAACAGTACAAAACAGTGAAAAATACTGTGCGCAATTACTATAGTGATCGATCTCGTCCATTTCGTGTGAACCAGACAACTGAAAATACCCCAAAGTCACGGTACTGTTTACCTCTGACTTTAACCCCGGGACCTTAATCCGTGTGGTAGTAGATAATATGCTATGCACATCTCCCGTGAGGCAAAGCGTAACCTTGTGGATTGTCCTCCCCGTGCGTAAAAAAAAACTAAAATGTATTCGATAGAAAATTAAGTTTAAAATCTTGTATTTTTCTTACCTAATGATTTGCTTTGAGTTCCGTGCTCTGATGACCCAAGCTCTTATTCTACAGTTCCAATGACCCCTTCTCCTTTAGTTCTGGTGACCCCCTACAAACAGTAATGGAGCTAGTGTTTAGGGTCCTCGATTATGGCTAGGGGTAAGGCCGTAAGGGTGGGGGAGGGGGAAGAGAGGGAAGATCGCTGGATTTAGAAGGATGGTCATGGGAGGCGGCAGCTCGGTGTTGGGTCGTGGACATGAGCAGGCGGTGAGGCGCTCATGGCGACGTCGAAGCCATGAGAATAGAGGAGGATGATGAGCCATCGTTAATGACGGGAGCAAAGCAAACTTGTGGTGAGGGGCGGATCAACTGTGTTAGGTGTGGTGTCACCTGACACCAATAGATTCTTGTTTAATCTAAGAGCAGGTTTAATAGTATAGCCCCACTATTGGCTCCAATTCATTTATAGACAATCTAATAGCCAATTCATACAATAGTTGCTAACTATACTTGTTGGCGGATGGCATGAGGCCCTTCGACCAAATTTGCCGAAACCCGTGGCGAAGGCTATGAACCAAGGATGAGGCGAGGCGAAGGGTCGCGTGAGTACCTGACGAAGAGGATGACTTCGCCATAGCCAGTTCGCCCTGGCATCCAGCGAAGAAGGACGGCTTCGCCATGTCCAGTTCGCCCCCGCAAGGGCCGAAGAAGCCTTTTTGGCCCATCAAGCTTAGGGGCTATAGGGCCGGCGGTCGCCTGACGGCCAATCAAGGACCCATAAGTCCCCTTGACATTATGTAACCCTGTAAACGTCCCTTTCATAAGGGCAACCATGTAAATTCCCCCATATAACCTAAACCCTAGTAGTAAGAACCTGTAATGGGGCTATAAATAGTCCCCTAGGGCCATGTAATGGGGGGATCCCAAGTAAAATTAAAAATTTAATACACTTCGTTTCTTTCCCAACCACTGTTGAGTAACCACGTCTTTCGACGTATGCGGTTGTCGTTTCGACAACAGCTGGCGCCGACCGTGGGGACCTCCGAGCGAAACCACTAAGAGCGAATGCCACCGAAGAAGGTCGCGAAGGAGAAGGTTACAAGGCGAAAGGAAAGCGACACCGGAGTGGGCATGGCCGCCGAAGAAGGAGCGGAGCCTTCGGCGTCGGTCGCCGAGGTTGGAGGGGCACCGTCCGCTTCGGCGACGGCACCGTCCGCTTCGGCGACGGCACCGTCCGCTTCGGCGACGGCACCGTCCGCTTCGACGCCGACACCATCACTGCTGCCTTCGGCCCCTGCCACCTCTGAGCAGGCACCGAATGTGGCTGACGTGGCGAAGGCGGCGGCGGCGGCAAGGGCGCTTCAGACCAGGGCGGAGATCCTTTCGACAAGTCAGCTGCTGTCCCCAAGCTCTCGTCGCAGCCAGCAGCGGCCCAAGCTGCGCTCCCTGCCATGCAAGTCCAAGTCAACTCCGACCCTGAAACACAAGCCGAAGCCGATATGGAGCATGCGGCAAAACATGGCACGACTCCAAGACATGCTTCGCCAAATGCAAAGACAGCAACAAGCGTACGAAGCGGCAAGGCGATCCAAGGTTGCTTCGGCACCATCCTCCAGTATTCGGCAGGTTTGTCCCACCTCAAGTCTATCCGCAAGTGCAGTCCCAGCCCGCCCGCGCAAGTCTTGCAGGCACAATGTACTTGCGGACAGCCGACAGTGGCAACAGTGCCCCAACCGGCGCCCCAGTATCCTCAAGCCACTTGCCAGCTGTCGCAACCGTAGCAGAAGGGGCTTCGGCTCTGCAGGCACAATTCCAAGCTTTCCTCCAGCAAATCAATCAGCCCCACAACATTTCGAATCAACTCCCTCGACTCGTCCAGAGGGGAATCAAGTCAAGGTGCCTAGTTGGTTGCCGCCGAACCAGCCGAATCTGGGCTTCGCCATGGATCAGGACCTCAGTGCGACTTTCCAATCCGCCAGGCGCAAACGTTCGCCGCAAGACCAACACCAGGCTTCGGAACAAGCCAAGCACCAACCAGGTCGCCATGGCGTGGTCGCACCAGTTTTCGACCCATCCATGGCGGCCAGCAAGATCACCATCGGACCGGGCAGCCGAACGCCATGGCTCAAATCAGCGCAAGCCGTAATTTCACCTTTCGCCACGCCGTACCCCAGCAAGGCAGCAGCAGAGCGGGAGGCGAAAAGGGCTGCCCTGAGTGGGGGAATAAGACCCGCCCAATCCGCCCCAGTTCAAATTCCCCCCGTCCCACGCTACTCGGGCGAAACTGACCCGAAGGAGTTCCTATCCATCTAGAGTCCGCGATGAGCGGCTCATGGGACGAAAATACCAAGGCAAAGGTAATTCATCTCGCTCTAGACGGCATTGCCCGTTCTTGGTATTTCAATTTGCCACGCAATAGCATTTACTCATGGGAGCAATTGCGCGATGTTTTTGTTCTTAACTTTCGAGGCACTTAGAGGAGCCGAAGACGCAGCACATCTGCTCGGCATTCGCCAAAGGCGGGAGAGTCGATAAGAGAATACATGCGTCGCTTCTCGCAAGCCCGGTGCCAAGTTCAAGACATAACCGAGGCTCAGTCATAAATCTGCTTCGGCTGGTCTGCTCGAAGGCGAACTCACAAGGAAAATCGCCAATAAGGAACCACAAACACTGAGCACTTGCTTCGCATCATTGACGGTTTCGCAAGGGGCGAAGAGGATTCCAAGCGACGGCAAGCCATACAAGCTGAGTACGATAAAGCTTCTATTGCCGCTGCTCAAGCTCAAGCACAAGTTCAAGTTGCCGAACCACCTCCCCTCGCGGTTCGCCAGCCTCAAACGGCGATCCAAGGACAGCCGCCAAGGCAAGGTCAAGCTCCCATGACCTGGAGAAAGTTCAGAACCGACCGCGCGGGCAAGGCTGTGATGGCCGTCGAAGAAGTGCAAGCCCTCCGCAAGGAGTTCGACGCCCAGCAAGCGAGCAACCATCAACAGCCGGTTCGTAAAAAGGTCCGAAAAGACCTTTACTGTGCCTTCCACGGACGCTCTTCGCATACCACAGAGCAATGCCGAAACATCAGGCAACGTGGCAACGCGCAAGATACTAGACCACAGCAAGGAGCAACTATAGAAGCACCTCGCGAAGCAGCCCAAGAACAAACACCCCCGGTCGAACAACGTCAAGACGCGCAGCGAAGGGTAATGCAAGTGATTACGAGGGCTGACCCGCCAGGCCAATTATCCAAAAGGCAGAAAAAGATGCAGATCCGAGCGGTCCACAGCATCACTTCGGCGGGTGAGGGGGCGCCACAGTATGTGAACCAGCTGATCTCTTTCGGGCCGGAAGATGCCGAAGGAGTCATGTTCCCGCATCAAGATCCGCTGGTATTCTCAGCTGAGATAGCCGGCTTTGAAGTCCGGCGAATCCTGGTCGATGGAGGGAGTTCGGCCGACGTTATCTTCGCCGAAGCATATGCTAAGATGGGGTTGCCAACCCAAGCTCTTACACCAGCACCAGCGTCGCTCCGGGGGTTCGGCGGAGAGGCAGTTCAAGTTCTTGGCCAAGCACTTTTGCTGATAGCTTTCGGCTTGGGAGAAAACAGACGCGAAGAGCAAGTACTGTTCGACGTCGTTGACATCCCGTACAACTACAATGCCATCCTCGGCCGTGCGACCCTGAACAAGTTCGAAGCCATTTCCCACCACAACTATCTCAAGCTCAAGATGCCTGGCTCAGCGGGAGTGATAGTGGTCAAGGGGCTTCAGTCTTCGGCCGCGTCAAAAGGCGATCTAGCCATAATCAACAGGGCTGTGCACAATGTCGAAGCCGAATTGCACAGCCGGCCGAAACACGTGCCAAAGCCCACCCCGCATGACAAAATAGTAAAAGTGCAGATTGACCATGCCGACCCCGCAAAGCTCGTATCACTGGGGGACGGCATGGGCGAACAAGAAGCTGAGGGCATCCTAGCGGTGCTAAAAAAGAACATTGATATTTTCGCCTGGAGCCCCGATGAAGTGGGGGGCGTTTCGGCAGACCTCATCATGCATCACCTGGCAATCAAACCGGATGCCAAGCCAAGAAAGCAGAAGTTGCGTAAGATGTCCGCCGATCGTCAAGAAGCGGCAAAAGCCGAAGTCCAAAATCTACTCAGGGCTGGGGTTATTCAAGAGATTGACCACCCAGAGTGGCTGGCGAACCCAGTACTGGTGCGGAAGTCAAATGGCAAATGGCGCATGTGTGTAGATTTCATGGACCTGAACAAAGCATGTCCAAAGGACGATTTCCCTTTGCCGCGGATCGATCAGCTCGTGGATTCAACAGCTGGCTGCGAACTCATGAGTTTCCTAGACGCATATTCCGGCTATCACCAGATCCATATGAATCCGCCTGACATCCTGAAGACAGCCTTCATCACCCCGTTCAGCACTTTCTGTCACCTCAGGATGCCTTTCGGCCTAAGGAATGCCGGAGCAACCTTCGCCAGACTGGTATACAAGGTCCTTTGCAACCAGCTGGGGCGAAATGTAGAAGCTTATGTCGACGATATTGTCGTGAAATGCCGTAGGGCTTTCGATCATGTGTCCGACCTACGGGAGACCTTCGACAACTTGCGCGCAGCGGGCATAAAACTAAATCCTGAGAAGTGTGTCTTCGGCGTTTGCGCGGGCAAATTGCTGGGTTTCCTAGTTTCCGAGAGAGGCATAGAGGCGAACCCCGAGAAAATCGACGCCATTCAGCAAATGAAGCCCCCGTCAAGTGTACATGAAGTACAAAAGCTTGCAGGCCGAATTGCAGCACTCCGCCGTTTCCTCTCAAAAGCGGCCGAAAGAGGTTTTCCATTCTTCAAGACCCTCCAGGGCGCAGGAAAGTTCAGTTGGACACCAGAATGCCAAGCAGCATTCGCCGAGTTAAAGCAATACTTGCAGAGCCCACCAGCCCTCGTAAGCCCAACACCAGGAAGTGAACTGCTGCTATACTTAGCAGCTTCGCCGGTGGCGGTCAGTGCTGCCCTCGTCCAAGAAACAGAGTCTGGCCAGAAACCGGTTTATTTTGTCTCCGAAGCACTGCAAGGGGCGAAGACAAGATACATCGAAATGGAAAAGCTCGCTTACGCCCTGGTGATGGCTTCGCGCAAGCTCAAGCACTACTTCCAGGCCCACAAGGTAATAGTGCCTTCGCAGTACCCCTTGGGCGAAATCCTCCGAGGCAAGGAAATCTCAGGTAGGCTTAGCAAATGGGCGGCAGAGCTATCCCCGTTCGACTTGCATTTTGTTGCACGCACGACTGTCAAGTCTAAGTACTAGCTGACTTCGTAGCCGAATGGACACCTGTGTTTTCTTCCGAACCCGAGCCCGTCGAACAACCCTGGGTGATGTGCTCCGACGGTTCGTGGTCGCACAAAGGGGCAGGCATTGTGGCAATACTCACTTCGCCGAATGGCGTACCAGTCCGGTACGCCGCAAGACTGCAGTTTAATACAACCAACAACGCAGCAGAGTACGAAGCCATTCTTCTGGGCCTAAGGAAGGCGAAAGCACTGGGAGTTCGGCGCTTGCTAATCCGAACCGATCCTAAGTTGGTGGCAGGCCAAGTTGACAAAACCTTTGAGGCAAAAGAAGAAGGAATGAAAAAATATTTGGAGGCTGTCAGAACCATGGAAAAGTACTTCATCGGCATAACAGTTGAACACTTGCCTAGGGGCCAGAATGAGGAAGCAGACGCCTTGGCAAAATCTGCTGCTTGTGGCGGACCGCATTTGCCTGGCATATTTTTTGAAGTACTGCACACACCAAGTTTGCCTGTGGACAGTTTGACAGTCTTGGCAATCGACCAAGTGAAACTGGGCGAAGACCCAAATGACTGGCGAACCCCGTTTGTTAAATATCTTGAAGCTGGTTGGCTTCCAGACGACGAAGCAGATGCAAAGCGCTTGCAAATCAGAGCCACAAAGTATAAGTTGGTCTCAGGCCAACTTTATCGCTCCGGGACGCTTCAACCTCTACTCCGTTGCATCTCTTTCGCCGAAGGTGAGGAAATGGCGAGAGAAATACACCAGGGGCTATGTGGCGCGCACCAAGCTGCAAGAATGGTGGCCTCCAAGGTATTTAGACAAGGGGTTTACTGGCCAACTGTGTTGAAAGTCTGTGCTGAGCAAATTAAAAAGTGCGAAAGCTGCCAACGTCATGGCCGAAGCCAATCTGCGCCCCATTATAACTTGCAACCCATTGCGCCAATCTGGCCCTTCGCCAGGTGGGGGCTGGACATCATTGGCCCGTTCCCGGTAGCGCGAAACGGGTACAAGTTCGTAATTGTGGCCATAGAGTATTTCTCTCGGTGGATCGAAGCCGAACCCCTTGGGGCAATCACTTCGGCAGCAGTACAGAAGTTTGTTTGGAAAAAAACATTATTTGTCGGTTTGGAGTGCCGAAAGAGTTCATTACTGACAACGGCAAGCAGTTTGACTCTGATAAGTTCAGAGAAATGTGCGAAGGGCTTAACCTGGAAATCAGGTTCGCGTCGGTCGCGCACCCGCAGTCAAATGGGGCGGCCGAACGTACAAATGGCAAGATTCTAGAAGCACTAAAGAAAAGACTCGAGGGGGCAGCGAAAGGCAAATGGCCAGAGGAATTGCTATCGGTTCTCTGGGCCATTCGGACGACCCCTACAAGACCAACCAAATTTAGCCCGTTTATGCTTCTTTATGGCGATGAGGCAATGACCCCAGCAGAGCTAGGGGCTAACTCACCAAGGGTGATGTTCTCTGGGGGCGAAGAGGGCCGCGAAGTATCGCTCGAACTCTTGGAAGGGGTAAGAGTTGAAGCGCTCGAGCACATGCACAAGTACGCCACAAGCACTTCGGCAACTTACAACAGAAAAGTTCGACCGACGGAGCTGATGCCTGGTCATCTCGTCCTAAGGAAGAAGGCGAACCCGGTAGCGGTTGGCAAGCTTGAATCAAAGTGGGAAGGACCGTACCTCATCAAACACAAGTCCAGGACGGGATCCTTTCGCCTAGCGACACTCGAAGGCGAGGAGTTCGACCATTCCTGGAACGCCGCTTCTCTCAAGCGCTTCTATGTCTAGAATGGGTGGCACCCAAATCGCCAACTTGTAAAAATGTACATACCGTTATGTAAGCCTTTCGGCAAGAAAAAAAAAGAAAGAGAGGAAAAAGGAAAAAAAAACTGGATGTAGGGCTATTATCCACCATGGAGGCCCGAACCAGTATAAAATCTCTGTGTCCTCCGCCTTCTTTTTATTTCTCGTGTGATTGATAATTTGTGGAAAAACCCCAAGGCAGACGCCTGATCAGCGAAAAAGGCCAGGGGGGCGAAACGAATCGGCCGAAGCATCGCTCGCCGAACGTTGAAACCGCAACAGCTTGTCACAGAAAATAACTAGCCGAACGACGTTACGCTCGATCAACATAAAACCAAAAGCCTTTCTTTCAACACAGAACGCTACAGATCGAAAACGAACGACGAAAAGCTGAAAAGTCAGTACACCTATTTCGCTAATATACGCAAAGGGGCCGGCATGTTCCGACCTAACAAAAGCACAAAATGTGACGATGCGAAAAATAGCGAAAAGGAAATAAAACACATTTTTATTAACTTCGAAAGAATAGAAGGTTCACACGATACAATTCACCTTACAAGTAAAAATACATCTTCGCCCCCATAATCACTATCCCTCCCTAAGGAAGGGTCAGGCGAACTAGGTTCGTCATCACTACTAATATCATACACAACCTTAAGAGGAGTAGGGGGCGAAACACAGACTAAACTATAACGACGCTGAAAGATCGTTTCCTGACGTTTAGGTTCACAACACGATACAACTCACTTTACAAGTAAATTACATCTTCGCCCCCGTAATCATTATCCCTCCCTAAGGAATGGTCAGACGAACTAGGTTCGTCATCACTACTAATATCATACACAACCTTAAGAGGAGTAGGGGGCGAAACATAGACCAAACTGTAACGACACTGAAAGATCATTTCCTGACGTTTAGTCTTTTGATGGTTTCGCCAAAAGCGAGCCATATCCTCCAAACGTCTTGAATGAACAAGATCGTAATCTTCTAAGGTTCGCCCGGGGTGCGCCCGCAGCCAGTCGGCAACCTTGAAAACCTTATAGCTGCGACCGTTTATCTCCATTTCGCGATAAACAGGGCGAAATGGACATCGCACCTTCGGCAGGTCCTTCAATGCCACAAATTTATCGTTTTGACTTTGCCAGCTCCCGGAAGGGGGCCGAATGCACAACTTTCGGCGAACCCCCTGATAGACAGTGCAGAAAAAGCAAAACACAGCTTACATAGTAAGAATAGGCGGAAGGAGGGGGAGGTATGGCATAATGCGAGATGAGCGAAATAATAATATGCCAAAGACCTCGATCATCAAAAAGCAATTAAGATTGTGTCATATATTCCAAATGTACAAAAAAGCCTTTTTTAAGGTTCGGCGACAGCCTGCCGAATGTACATCATTCGCCTCTCCAGGCAAACGCAAAAGAGGGAGGAAAACTACAAAAATCTAAGAAAAGGGCGGAGGGCCTCACACCTCTGGGTGATCCTGGGCATCGCCTCCAACCTCTTCGCCTGCCGCGCCCTCTCCTTCGCCCCGATCTGCCGCCTCCACCTTCGCCAGTTGCTCCAGAAGGCGCGCTTTGGAAGCGGACCGGCCATCCTTCTGCCAGAACTGTTTTCGCCACGCGTGAAGAGCGGGCGAAATGTTCTGCGCACTAATCTCCCAGTCCCCCTTCGCATAGGTAGGGAACTCGGCGACGTGCTCGCAGCCGAACTGTTGCAAAAGGCCTAAGGTAAAGGCCGCCGATACGCGCGCACAGCAATCGCCGTACGCGGTGGCACAGTCCGAAACCGATCCGCCAGCCTGCTGGGTCCACTCGGAGAAGTCGAAGGCTGAGACATCCTCGGCAGGGACCCCCCGCACCTTCGCGCCCATGTCGGTAAGGGCGAGGCGGAGCGTTTGGCAAGTCGTTCTCGCGGATTCGGTGGTCTTCGCCATCTCCCACGACAACCGCTGCGACTCCTCCGCGGCGCTCGCTTCGGCCCTGCTAGCCTTCTAGCGAAGAGCCTCCATCTTCGGCTCAGTAAGGTTGTAGTAATCGATGAGCACCGCCGAATGGGCCTTCTCCTTCTACAGTTCGGCCTTGAGGCGATCAACCTCAGCCTAGGCTCTTCCCCCTTGTCCAATTCGGACTGAAGGCGTTTGACTTCAGTTTTCGCCTCCTTGAGGGTGTGGGCCAAGGACTCCACCTCCAAGTTCTTGCGGCTTATTTCATCATCCTTGGCCCGAAGACGGCTCTTAAAACCGTCAAAACGGGCCCGCACGGTTTGCTCCGTTGAACAGTGAGCCGCAAGAATCTAGATGAAAGATAGAAGCGGGCAAAAAGAACAAAAGGTTAATTGCGAAACGTAAAAAAAAGAGGGAAGAGGAAAACGAAGAAGGAAGAAAAGGCATACCCGAACCGCCAAACTTTTACTGGTGGAACACCCCTCGTCGAACTCGTTAAGTTCGGTGAACAGGCTCGGGGTGCTGGCGGGCCAGACAAGATTGCTTACTCCCTCCACAAAGGGAATAAGGTCCGCCCGGGTCTCGAAGTCACCAGGGGCGAAGTGGGGCGCCGCAAGGGAATACTCCGAGGCAGATGCTTCGGCGGCCGCACACTTCCCCTTCGCCTTGACCAGCGGCGAAATAGCTGGCTCGCGCACAGGGCTCCTGAAAACCCGCGCCGCAGCCGACACGATCCGTTCGGCGGAGGCGGAAGCCCCGGCGGCGGCGCTATCACCTGCCCCAGCAACGCCGAGCGGAGCAAGGGGAGCAGTCGAAAGGTCCAAACTGCGGCCAGCAGGTGAAGTCGGAGTCTCGTCAGAAGACTCGTCGTCGCTGAAAACGCGAGCGATGTCGACGAGTCCCTTCTTTTTTGAGATCTTCTTGACCAGACCTCCTTTCGCCGCCTTGCCCGACGAGAATGCAACTAGGGCCTTCGCCCCTTCCAAATCCTTTCGTCGAAGGGGGGAGCTGTTCGACTCCACCCCGGTCTCGTTGTGACCTGGACTTGGGGTAGGAGTGTAGCAAGGGGTGTCGACGTGGTCTTCGATCGCCTCGTTCGCGGCCTTATCAGCCACAGCCTCCACCTGCTCTTCTTCCTCTCCTTCCTCCTCGCCGTCACGTTCTTCGGCATCATCCTCGTCGTCGGCGTCAGAGTCCGACGAAGCAGGAACCCTTCGCTTCCTAGGGGCAAGCTTCACTTGCCCACGTATTCGCTTTCGCGAAGGCCCTGCATCGTCGTCGGCTTTTTGGGGGGTTCGCCCGGGGAGGCAGTTCGCCGTTGTAAACCCGGTTCGCCCGCCCAACCGCTTGTCGTGTTAGCAGCTGGCTATACTCGACGACCGAAACATCGCCGATCATCCTGCGGGCTTCGGCTTCAGCCTGGTCGAGGGTCGACACTGCAAAAGTAAAGGGTGTAGTTGCGTTGAAGGTCAGACAAGGAAAAATAACAAAGCACAGGAGTGTATAGCAAAAGAACGGTCTTACTGTTCGTCCCCTCAGGAAGAACCAAGTTCGGCAAACCGTCAGCCTCTTCGCATTGCTCGATCGTGACTTGCCATGACTGGGAGAGGGGAAAGATGCGAAGCATACAGAACTCCTCCACCAAGTCACGGCAGCTAAGGCGGGAGCAAACCTTGCGTAGTAGGACGAACCGCGCCTCCATAGCGCCGTCCACGGCGATCTTGGGTTTCCGGTTCGGCGCAATCACCCTACGCCGGCACCGGAGGGCTTTTGCCGAGTTAGAACCAGCCGCGAAGGGGATGGTGTGATAGAACCACCTCACCATCCAATGGCGGTCCCACTTCGACATGGCAGCGTTCACCGGCCAGAGATCGGATCGCTCGGGGCGAACGTTAAAGTTCACGCTCCCGAACACTGTCTTCTTCG
Organism: Oryza longistaminata; assembly: GCA_009805545.1. Classification (NCBI taxonomy): domain Eukaryota; kingdom Viridiplantae; phylum Streptophyta; class Magnoliopsida; order Poales; family Poaceae; genus Oryza; species Oryza longistaminata. The sequence goes on from CM020189.1 coordinate 13,878,283, forward strand.
TTCCAGCCGGGGTAATCACCGTCTTCGAGTTCACGGTGGCAAAAAAAATGGCGCCGAAGAGCTCGGCGCTGGGCTCAAACCCGGAAGTCCGGCACGCCCAGTCAAATATGGAGATCCGAACTAGCGCCGACGGGCTCAACTACGGAAGCTCCACCTGGAAAAGGCGAAGGATATCCAGCAACAACACGTTGCACGGAAACCGTAGCCCCGCCTCCAAAAAGACGGCGAACACCACCGTCCGATTGTCGATAGGCTTCGGCACCACGGCTTTCCCCGGGGCGAAAGCCTGCCCCTCAACCAACGCCCCAGAGCTGACCAACTTCGCCAATTCGACGTCGTCCACGAGAGAAACCCCCAAAAAGGCGGTGCTGTCATCATCGACCCGGCCGGGATCCGGTCCTTTTGCCGAAGCTGGGTTTGGATTGCGAGGGGCCATGGCGAACGGCGTGTATGCGGTGGCGAAGGAAGAGAATGGGCGAAACACCTGAGGGGTCAAGAAATGCTGTGGAAGAGAGCGCACGCGGTAAAAATGGCAAGTGTACCGGTGAAAAGGAAAGAGGGGTGGGAATATATAGCTCACCCGGGCGACCGTTCGTCTACTCACCAGTAATAAAGCGCCACGTGTCGCAAGGGTAGGCGAAACGGTAAATTCCCACCGTCTGAGCGGCACAGTAAAAAGCCCACGATGGGAAGGCCCAATACTGTTCCGTTCGGCCCGGGAAAAGAAAATATATAACCACCAATCGCAGTAGGCGAAGCACGGCAAAATAATACCAGCCGCACAAGTAACAAACTTCATTCGCAGGAATAATGTAGGTTTCGGCATGAGCATCGGTCAAAAGGGGGCGCCGCATACCATACCACATGGTTTGCACGGTCTCGGCCGAAGCTCCAATCTCACCCTTGCCCGTGAGGGGCTTGTTGGCGGATGGCATGAGGTCCTTCGACTAAATCTGCCGAAACCCATGGCGAAGGCTATGGAGCAAGAACGGCGTGAGGCGAAGAGTCGTACGAGTGCCTTGCCAGGCCAGAGGCGTCTCAGGCGAAGGGTGCAAGGCGAAGACTATCTGCCGAAGGAAGACGAGTTCGCCATGGCAAGTTCGCCCCCGCGAGGGCCGAGGAAGCCTTTCCGGCCCATCAAGCCTAAGGGCTACAGGGCCGGCGATCGCCAGACGGCCCATCAGGGGCCCATGAGCCCCTATAACATTATGTACCCCTATAAATGTCCCTTTCGTAAGGGTAATCATGTAAATTCCCCTGTACAACCTAAACCCTAGTAGTAAGAACTTGTAATGGGACTATAAATAGTCCCCTAGGGCCATGTAATGGGGGGATCCCAAAAGAAATTCAAAATTCAATACACTTCGTTTCCTCCCAACCACTGTTGAGTAACCACGTCCTTCGACGTATGCAGTTGTCATTTCGACAACACAATCGTTTCTCAAAAATTAAAAACCACACAGTTTAAATAAATGTAGAATTTATATGTTGACACATAATTAGAATAAAATCAAAAGTGACATTCAAAGCAATCTCAAACAAGTTACTGACCAAAACATGTCTAGAATAGAGTAAAAAAATATTTTAAGAAACCGTCACCAACAATAAGTATCCATAATTAAAATTCAAGCAATATTAAATAAGGTGCCCGCGCATATGCGCGGCCTACCTTCCTAATTGGATAGTTAATTTGGAAAAAATTAAAGGCTGAAACAACTTTGTTTTCTTGGGAGGAATTAGATCTTAATTAAGTATCGTCTTAATAATAGGTTGGATCAAATTGTAAGAGGGGAGGAGATACAATATATATGGTAGCAATGAGATAGGGTTAACAAAATAATGGAATGGGATTCTAATTCCAAATATTCTGAGCTGGTTGCTAATGACATAGGTAAACAATATTTTATTAATTGTATCGAATAATAAGTTTTGATACAATCTTAAGGCCTAAAATTTCTACTACAACTCACTATAAAAGTTTGTTTGACCTCTCCAGAGTTCTTTTTTTTTTGGTGGATATTCCTGAAGAAACTCAGTTGAAAAATGAATTATTAACGAATGATTTTACTTAAAAGAAGCGTGCTAGAGACAACATTTCAAATAGAGCAATTAAAGATAATTTTTCAAGTTATATCATGCTTTTTGGGAAGTAATGAAAGTTGATTTCATGGCGCTATTTAAAGAATTTCATACCGCCGCGAATTTCGAATGTAGATTCCACAAAGATTTATTCATTGATTGATAGTTTTGACTAGATAGTTACAGTTGTGAAATAGTTTCTGCATTTAAAATAAACTGATATCATTTTTATACCTATAATTAGATCATTAATTTTATTGAAAACCTAGTAATCAATCCTTGTATTGGTATGGTAATTTTGTTAAATACATGAAATTCATCTGAATCATTAATACACTTGTTATGATCATATTTGTAGTAGTTTATCAAATATTTGCAGAGAGACTATTACCAATCTTCAAATCAAATATCCATCCACTATTTTTTGTTGGAAAATATATATGATGTGCTGAACAAAAATGCGTCAATTTGAAACGATAAGTCTGACAAAAACTACTACTAGCTAGTTTGGATTTACATCCTGGCATGCTGAAGACTGACGACTTACAGCGACGACTTGGATGATGCATGTTTGGAATTTGGCTTTATTCAAAGTCACAGTGTTTAACCAAGTCATTTTCCTGGCCATGAATTTCAATAATGATGGTGGGCCTCAAGCTTTAATTATTCTCAGTGACTGTTTTGCAAAGAAGACGGTCAGCATGCGTGTCTTCCTCTATATGACAATGTGCTACTTGCAGGAGGAGATGTGTTATATGTGTGGCCAAGCTAGGCTGATGGAGACACAGTACATCAATTTCCACAGGTATTTAAATGCCCGATATAATGACAAAAGTGGACTAGACGATGCTGATCATAAAGAAACGACGACCAGTGACTACCTCGGATGCATATATTTCTTTCGTTCTCACTTGATCATACCTTTCTTCTAAAATAAAGGTCTTGAATTTGCCAACCGTGATGCGAACATCATCTAGCCCCACAACTATCACTTGCTATTTCGTCATGATAAGTTGCTAACCGTAACCGTAATGTGAATACATATACGTACTCGTTCGATGTTATATATATAAAACAAGAAATAATCTTATATGGTAAAAACAGCAAGCTTTCTTGCACGAGATGCGCCACTTATTCAAAAATATATTAGCAGCCGGAGAAAGAGTTTGGATAAAAAATGGCCATTGGATCGAAAGGGTGCATGTATTAAAAAAACCACAAATAGACTAAACATATGGAAATTTTCAGAGGTTTCTATCTCCTCCTAGAACATGATACAAAGAGAAGGAAGAGAAGACTTTTAGTGATTCATATTATAAATATATAGTACAACTTAGCTATATCTATAATTGGCTAAAGCAAATGATACTTTGTAAACAAATGAACTTATGTCAAAACATTCATAAAAAATAAGCTAAACTAATAGACCATATTCAGAAGTTCTTAAATAGGATCGAAAGTCGCGCAAAGCGTGACTATGTGGCTAGTAAAACAAGATTTGTGCTATATATACTCTCAACCTGGAACACAGCTTTTCAGAAATTAATCAACTGCAGAAAGCACAAAAGCATCATGTCACAGCAGCATCTTCTTCTTCTTCTGGCTTGCTTCCATTTCCATGGCCTATGCCTTGCATTTTTTGTGTCCGCTCAATTCCACAACGATTCCAGTGCTGATCGCAAGGCCCTCCTCTGCCTGAAGTCCCAGCTCCATGACCCCTCTGAAGCACTAGCCTCATGGGGAAATGAATCTCTTGCAGTATGCAATTGGAAAGGAGTTACTTGTAGCAAGAGCAACCCATCTCGGGTTGTGGAATTAGATCTTGAGTCACAGAACATCACAGGCCAAATATTTCCTTGTGTAGCTGGCCTTAGTTTCGTCTCAAGAATTCACATGCCCGGTAACCAACTAAATGGTCAAATTTCTCCTGAAGTTGGGCAGTTAACCCGCCTTAGATATCTCAATCTCAGCTTGAATTCTCTTACTGGTGAGATACCAGCGACTATATCATCATGCTCCCTCCTCGAGATTGTCGACCTATTTAGCAACTCCATCGAAGGTGAGATCCCTCCAAGTCTTGCCCAGTGTTCATTTCTTCAGCAAATTATTCTTAGTAACAACAATATTCATGGAGGCATCCCTCAAGAATTCGGTTTGCTTTCTAACCTTTCTGCCTTATTCATTCCAAACAATAAGCTCACTGGCACCATTCCTGAACTTTTAGGGAGCAACAAATCACTTGTATGGATTAATCTTCAGAATAACAGCCTAAGTGGGGGGATACCCCCATCCTTGTTCAGTAGCACTACCATCTATTACATAGATCTATCATCGAACAGTCTTTCTGGACCTATACCTCCATTCTCCAAAGCATCTACGACACTAGTATACCTTAGCTTAACTCGAAACCAGCTCTCTGGTGAGATTCCTACCACAATTGGCAACCTTCTTTCCCTTTCTACGTTGATGCTTTCTGGGAACAACTTAGAAGGAGCCATTCCAGAGAGCATAAGCAAACTTTCTAGTTTGCAAATACTAGACCTAAGTTATAACAATTTATCAGGCATCGTTCCACAAGGACTTTACACAATCTCGAGTCTTACCTATCTTAACTTTGGCGCCAACCGATTTGTTGGGAGAATTCCTACCAACATTGGCTTTGCCCTTCCCGGGCTCACAAGTATGATACTAGAAGGGAACCAATTTGAAGGACCAATTCCTGCTTCGTTGGCCAATGCTTTAAATCTCCAAGGGATCTATTTCCGCAGAAACTTTTTCACTGGTGTCATCCCTTCATTGGGATCCCTGTCCGCGCTGACTTATTTAGATGTAGGTGACAATATGCTTGAGGCTGGAGATTGGACTTTCATATCCTCACTAACGAACTGCACCAAACTACAAAATTTGTGGTTGGACAGAAACAATCTCCAAGGAATAATACCACTCTCTATTACCAACCTTTCCAAAAGCTTAAATGTGTTGATCCTAATACAGAACAAATTGACTGGTAGCATACCTTCCGATATAGAAAAACTCACTGGCCTCAATGTGCTTCAAATGGATAGAAATTTGCTTTCTGGCCAAATTCCTGACACACTAGTAAATCTTCAAAACTTGTCAATCCTAAGCTTGTCCGGCAACAAGCTTTCTGGAGAGATCCCACAATCAATTGGAAAATTAGAGCAGCTTACTAAACTTTATCTTCAGGAAAATGATTTAACAGGGCAAATACCTTCTAGTTTAGCTAGAAGCACATATTTGACAAAACTAAACCTTTCTAGAAATTACCTCACTGGAAGCATTCCATCAGAACTATTTTCCATTTCGACACTTTCAGAAGGCTTAGACATATCCTATAATCAACTAACCGGACACATACCACTGCAGATTGGTAGGTTGATTAATCTTAATTCGCTTAATATCTCACACAACCAATTATCTGGTGAGATCCCCTCCTCTCTTGGGCAGTGCCTTCTGTTGGAATCAGTTCACCTAGAGGCAAATTTTCTACAAGGAAGCATCCCAGCATCTCTTAACAACTTAAGAGGTATCAGCGAGATGGATCTGTCACAGAACAACTTGTCTGGTGAAATCCCAACATATTTTGAGTCTTTTGGTTCCTTACACACTCTCAATCTCTCCTTCAATAACCTTGAGGGACCTGTCCCTAAAGGAGGTGTGTTTGCAAATTCAAACGATGTGTTTTTGCAAGGAAATAAAAAGTTGTGTGGAGGTTCTGCAATGCTACATTTAGCACTTTGCAAGGATATGTCATCCAAACGGAACAAGACACCTTATCTTCTTGGTTTAGTGATTCCAGTCACTACCATTGTTATAGTCACCTCAGTATGTGTTGCCATCATTCTTATGAGGAAGAGAACTGAGCCTAAGAGAATCATCGTCAACCATTCGTTCAGGCATTTTGATAAATTATCATACAATGATCTATACAAAGCAACAGATGGTTTCTCTTCAACAAGTCTTGTTGGCTCGGGAACATTTGGATTAGTATATAAAGGTCAGTTGAAGTTTGAAGCACGCAATGTTGCAATTAAAGTATTTAGACTTGATCAAAAAGGAGCACCAACCAACTTTTTTGCTGAATGTGAAGCACTGAAAAACATTCGCCACCGGAATCTTATAAGAGTGATTAGCCTATGCTCAACCTTTGATCCATCAGGAAATGAATTCAAAGCACTTATTCTTGAGTTTAGGACTAATGGGAACCTCGAAAGCTGGATCCATCCAAAAAAATTCATTCAGTGCCCACAAAAACGTTTGGGTTTGGGTTCAAGAATTGGAATAGCTGTAGACATTGCAGTTGCATTAGACTATCTTCATAATCGGTGCACTCCTCCTTTGGTTCATTGTGATCTGAAACCAAGCAATGTCCTTTTGGATGATGAAATGGTTGCATGTCTTAGTGACTTTGGACTTGCAAAGTTTCTTCACAACAACTTTATAAGCCTGAATAATTCATCAAGTACTGCTGGACTGAGAGGATCAATCGGATATATTGCACCAGGTAAGGACTTTATTTCAATTATTTTTGTTCGTTTGTACTCGATATTATCTGTCACGGAGGTGATGGGTAATTCCACTCCATTGAATCAGGTATGATTTTTTGACTAACAAACATTTTATTAAGTAACTTGCTCAATCTTGATTGCAGAGTATGGCTTGGGGTGCAAGGTCTCAACCGAGGGTGATGTATACAGTTATGGAATTATTGTTCTAGAAATGATCACAGGAAAGCGCCCAACTGATGAAATGTTTCAGGATGGAGTGGACCTTCGCAGCTTTGTGGAGTCGGCATTTCCAGATCAAATCAGTGACATTTTAGAACCTACTATCACCGAATATCACGAAGGTGAAGACCTAAATCATGTTGTGCCTGAAATACTAACATGTGCCATACAACTGGCTAAGCTTGGGCTAATGTGCACAGAGACATCACCAAAAGATCGACCAACAATGGATGATGTTTACTATCAGATCATTTCCATCAAAGAAAAATATTATGCACTGATCAACTGAGGAAAAAAGATGGATATATACCTACTGAAGTTCACCTGTTGAAGATTGTAAAATAGTGTTGGTACTCATCTTTCCATTTGTAGTAGTCAAGATTATCTCTTTATGAACCCAAATAAAATTATGATTACGATTTTGTAGTTACACTTGTACACACTACAGTTTTAAAATGGGGCAATAATGCAGCAACTATGGTTCTCCCATGCTGTGATGCAGTCTATTCCAAATGCATTGATCAGAAAAATTGATGGGCTATGCAACAATTGCATAGGAGTGATTTCCTATGGAACGACACACGAATATAATGTTAATAATTACGTGTACTATGAATTATTGTACTATTATAGCTAAATTAAGGTATGTCACAGAGCATATTAAGAGGCACAGAAACTTTATGCAATAAACAGTGATGATGAAACAAAAGCAGAGAACTTTAAGTACATCCGAATTCATTGAGATCTTGGACCAACAATTCACGAGTTAATTTGTTTCTTGTACGCCCGGATTATATGATCATACAGCCTGGACATCCAATTAGGTTCCCAGCCCATGTAGTGCAGAAACTGCAATCGGCAAACACACCTAGCTCGTAAACTCAGGGCAACAGTTTGATAGCCAAATTAAATCGAACAAGTGAGTGCAGAAATAGGGGAGATGGGTGGCAGTTTTGATATGATATCTGGGGCTCAATTTTCCCCAAATTTTTTCTGTGTCGATCTGAATTTCCGGGGTACAGACTCTAATTTTTATTACCCAGTCAGTTTGATTGCTCGAGCAGTCACACGCTCACATAAGCAGCGAAGGCAGTAGTCTGAAGATACAGTTACCTGCAGAGCGGCTGCAGCATCTAGGCGTAGGTCAGCTCGGAACTCGAATGGCTAGCGCCGCAGTGGGATCGCGCTAAGTCAGAGGGACGTGGGTCACTGACGTGTTGACTGTGGATGGCGGTTGATCATCAGGTGGTTGGCTACTTGGTTTCGCATTAGCTAATTAGCATGGGGTATGCCTCTTTTATAATAGTATAGTAATTCACGTTGTGATTGAGTTAATTTATTGTAAATTAATAAATAATTAATTAACTCACGTTTGAACAGTTACCATGTCGTCAGAGGTAGCGTGAAGCAATATATAACTAATGTCATTGACTGGATACTGGACATAATCATGCCCTTCATGTTCAAGGGTAACCAAGCTCTGTTTATAATTCAAGGATCACATTGGATTAGTTTGGATTGGTTTGGATTTTAGTTGAATCCATTTTTGGCGTTTTCCATTCGGGAAAGGATAAGACATATATCTACCTATCCAAAAACAAGACATGAGAGAAGAGAGATGCAAACCATTCCATCCATCAAAGTTGGTAGTAAACATAGGTATGTGAAGCATTGGGAGTATTAGATATAGATGGTCACTTTGGTGCCGTTTTCGCAAGACCTTTTGGTGTCGCACACAAAAGGGACGAAGCTGAAACTAGAAATGTGATACCTGACTTTAGCCATAGAAGTGCAAGCATGCTCTTCCACCGTTAACGTGGTTGAATACTGGCGGTTAAGATGTTTTACTATCCTGCCCTTTGATGCCCATCCATCCTGCCAGCATCAGAAATCTTGCAGTGACCAGCGACTCCAGCTTAAGTCCTTTTTTGATTTGGAGGAGATTGAACAGGTTTGGATGGATTAAGGAGGAATAATTCCACACCACACTAGAGTAGGAAATAAATACCCACTGAACAAGGCCTAAGGTGGTCCTCAAATGCCATGTAATTTTTGATGTAGAGGCTTCTCACTAGTCGGTCGGTGGACTCTATCGGAGTAGCAGAGGGCAAGCGCGGTCGGATCTGGAGGACACATGCATGCGAAGTCCCAGCTCCATGACCCCTCTGAAGCACTAGCCTCATGGGGAAATGAATCTCTTGCAGTATGCAATTGGAAAGGAGTTACTTGTAGCAAGAGCAACCCATCTCGGGTTGTGGAATTAGATCTTGAGTCACAGAACATCACAGGCCAAATATTTCCTTGTGTAGCTGGCCTTAGTTTCGTCTCAAGAATTCACATGCCCGGTAACCAACTAAATGGTCAAATTTCTCCTGAAGTTGGGCAGTTAACCCGCCTTAGATATCTCAATCTCAGCTTGAATTCTCTTACTGGTGAGATACCAGCGACTATATCATCATGCTCCCTCCTCGAGATTGTCGACCTATTTAGCAACTCCATCGAAGGTGAGATCCCTCCAAGTCTTGCCCAGTGTTCATTTCTTCAGCAAATTATTCTTAGTAACAACAATATTCATGGAGGCATCCCTCAAGAATTCGGTTTGCTTTCTAACCTTTCTGCCTTATTCATTCCAAACAATAAGCTCACTGGCACCATTCCTGAACTTTTAGGGAGCAACAAATCACTTGTATGGATTAATCTTCAGAATAACAGCCTAAGTGGGGGGATACCCCCATCCTTGTTCAGTAGCACTACCATCTATTACATAGATCTATCATCGAACAGTCTTTCTGGACCTATACCTCCATTCTCCAAAGCATCTACGACACTAGTATACCTTAGCTTAACTCGAAACCAGCTCTCTGGTGAGATTCCTACCACAATTGGCAACCTTCTTTCCCTTTCTACGTTGATGCTTTCTGGGAACAACTTAGAAGGAGCCATTCCAGAGAGCATAAGCAAACTTTCTAGTTTGCAAATACTAGACCTAAGTTATAACAATTTATCAGGCATCGTTCCACAAGGACTTTACACAATCTCGAGTCTTACCTATCTTAACTTTGGCGCCAACCGATTTGTTGGGAGAATTCCTACCAACATTGGCTTTGCCCTTCCCGGGCTCACAAGTATGATACTAGAAGGGAACCAATTTGAAGGACCAATTCCTGCTTCGTTGGCCAATGCTTTAAATCTCCAAGGGATCTATTTCCGCAAAAACTTTTTCACTGGTGTCATCCCTTCATTGGGATCCCTGTCCGCGCTGACTTATTTAGATGTAGGTGACAATATGCTTGAGGCTGGAGATTGGACTTTCATATCCTCACTAACGAACTGCACCAAACTACAAAATTTGTGGTTGGACAGAAACAATCTCCAAGGAATAATACCACTCTCTATTACCAACCTTTCCAAAAGCTTAAATGTGTTGATCCTAATACAGAACAAATTGACTGGTAGCATACCTTCCGATATAGAAAAACTCACTGGCCTCAATGTGCTTCAAATGGATAGAAATTTGCTTTCTGGCCAAATTCCTGACACACTAGTAAATCTTCAAAACTTGTCAATCCTAAGCTTGTCCGGCAACAAGCTTTCTGGAGAGATCCCACAATCAATTGGAAAATTAGAGCAGCTTACTAAACTTTATCTTCAGGAAAATGATTTAACAGGGCAAATACCTTCTAGTTTAGCTAGAAGCACATATTTGACAAAACTAAACCTTTCTAGAAATTACCTCACTGGAAGCATTCCATCAGAACTATTTTCCATTTCGACACTTTCAGAAGGCTTAGACATATCCTATAATCAACTAACCGGACACATACCACTGCAGATTGGTAGGTTGATTAATCTTAATTCGCTTAATATCTCACACAACCAATTATCTGGTGAGATCCCCTCCTCTCTTGGGCAGTGCCTTCTGTTGGAATCAGTTCACCTAGAGGCAAATTTTCTACAAGGAAGCATCCCAGCATCTCTTAACAACTTAAGAGGTATCAGCGAGATGGATCTGTCACAGAACAACTTGTCTGGTGAAATCCCAACATATTTTGAGTCTTTTGGTTCCTTACACACTCTCAATCTCTCCTTCAATAACCTTGAGGGACCTGTCCCTAAAGGAGGTGTGTTTGCAAATTCAAACGATGTGTTTTTGCAAGGAAATAAAAAGTTGTGTGGAGGTTCTGCAATGCTACATTTAGCACTTTGCAAGGATATGTCATCCAAACGGAACAAGACACCTTATCTTCTTGGTTTAGTGATTCCAGTCACTACCATTGTTATAGTCACCTCAGTATGTGTTGCCATCATTCTTATGAGGAAGAGAACTGAGCCTAAGAGAATCATCGTCAACCATTCGTTCAGGCATTTTGATAAATTATCATACAATGATCTATACAAAGCAACAGATGGTTTCTCTTCAACAAGTCTTGTTGGCTCGGGAACATTTGGATTAGTATATAAAGGTCAGTTGAAGTTTGAAGCACGCAATGTTGCAATTAAAGTATTTAGACTTGATCAAAAAGGAGCACCAACCAACTTTTTTGCTGAATGTGAAGCACTGAAAAACATTCGCCACCGGAATCTTATAAGAGTGATTAGCCTATGCTCAACCTTTGATCCATCAGGAAATGAATTCAAAGCACTTATTCTTGAGTTTAGGACTAATGGGAACCTCGAAAGCTGGATCCATCCAAAAAAAATCATTCAGTGCCCACAAAAACGTTTGGGTTTGGGTTCAAGAATTGGAATAGCTGTAGACATTGCAGTTGCATTAGACTATCTTCATAATCGGTGCACTCCTCCTTTGGTTCATTGTGATCTGAAACCAAGCAATGTCCTTTTGGATGATGAAATGGTTGCATGTCTTAGTGACTTTGGACTTGCAAAGTTTCTTCACAACAACTTTATAAGCCTGAATAATTCATCAAGTACTGCTGGACTGAGAGGATCAATCGGATATATTGCACCAGGTAAGGACTTTATTTCAATTATTTTTGTTCGTTTGTACTCGATATTATCTGTCACGGAGGTGATGGGTAATTCCACTCCATTGAATCAGGTATCATTTTTTGACTAACAAACATTTTATTAAGTAACTTGCTCAATCTTGATTGCAGAGTATGGCTTGGGGTGCAAGGTCTCAACCGAGGGTGATGTATACAGTTATGGAATTATTGTTCTAGAAATGATCACAGGAAAGCGCCCAACTGATGAAATGTTTCAGGATGGAGTGGACCTTCGCAGCTTTGTGGAGTCGGCATTTCCAGATCAAATCAGTGACATTTTAGAACCTACTATCATCGAATATCACGAAGGTGAAGACCCAAATCATGTTGTGCCTGAAATACTAACATGTGCCATACAACTGGCTAAGCTTGGGCTAATGTGCACAGAGACATCACCAAAAGATCGACCAACAATGGATGATGTTTACTATCAGATCATTTCCATCAAAGAAAAATACTATGCACTGATCAACTGAGGAAATGGATGGATATATACTACTGAAGTCCACCTGCTGAAAGCTAGTAAAATAGTGTTGGTACTCATCTTTCCATTTGTAGTAGTCAAGATTATCTCTTTATGAACCCAAATAAAATTATGATTACGATTTTGTAGTTACACTTGTACACACTACAGTTTTAAAATGGGGCAATAATGCAGCAACTATGGTTCTCCCATGCTGTGATGCAGTCTATTCCAAATGCATTGATCAGAAAAATTGATGGGCTATGCAACAATTGCATAGGAGTGATTTCCTATGGAACGACACACGAATATAATGTTAATAATTACGTGTACTATGAATTATTGTACTATTATAGCTAAATTAAGGTATGTCACAGAGCATATTAAGAGGCACAGAAACTTTATGCAATAAACAGTGATGATGAAACAAAAGCAGAGAACTTTAAGTACATCCGAATTCATTGAGATCTTGGACCAACAATTCACGAGTTAATTTGTTTCTTGTACGCCCGGATTATATGATCATACAGCCTGGACATCCAATTAGGTTCCCAGCCCATGTAGTGCAGAAACTGCAATCGGCAAACACACCTAGCTCGTAAACTCAGGGCAACAGTTTGATAGCCAAATTAAATCGAACAAGTGAGTGCAGAAATAGGGGAGATGGGTGGCAGTTTTGATATGATATCTGGGGCTCAATTTTCCCCAAATTTTTTCTGCGTCGATCTGAATTTCTGGGGTAAAGACTCTAATTTTCATTCCCCAATCAGTTTGATTGCTCGAGCAGTCACACGCTCACATAAGCAGCGAAGGCAGTAGTCTGAAGATACAGTTACCTGCAGAGCGGCTGCAGCATCTAGGCGTAGGTCAGCTCGGAACTCGAATGGCTAGCGCCGCAGTGGGATCGCGCTAAGTCAGAGGGACGTGGGTCACTGACGTGTTGACTGTGGATGGCGGTTGATCATCAGGTGGTTGGCTACTTGGTTTCGCATTAGCTAATTAGCATGGGGTATGCCTCTTTTATAATAGTATAGTAATTCACGTTGTGATTGAGTTAATTTATTGTAAATTAATAAATAATTAATTAACTCACGTTTGAACAGTTACCATGTCGTCAGAGGTAGCGTGAAGCAATATATAACTAATGTCATTGACTGGATACTGGACATAATCATGCCCTTCATGTTCAAGGGTAACCAAGCTCTGTTTATAATTCAAGGATCACATTGGATTAGTTTGGATTGGTTTGGATTTTAGTTGAATCCATTTTTGGCGTTTTCCATTCGGGAAAGGATAAGACATATATCTACCTATCCAAAAACAAGACATGAGAGAAGAGAGATGCAAACCATTCCATCCATCAAAGTTGGTAGTAAACATAGGTATGTGAAGCATTGGGAGTATTAGATATAGATGGTCACTTTGGTGCCGTTTTCGCAAGACCTTTTGGTGTCGCACACAAAAGGGACGAAGCTGAAACTAGAAATGTGATACCTGACTTTAGCCATAGAAGTGCAAGCATGCTCTTCCACCGTTAACGTGGTTGAATACTGGCGGTTAAGATGTTTTACTATCCTGCCCTTTGATGCCCATCCATCCTGCCAGCATCAGAAATCTTGCAGTGACCAGCGACTCCAGCTTAAGTCCTTTTTTGATTTGGAGGAGATTGAACAGGTTTGGATGGATTAAGGAGGAATAATTCCACACCACACTAGAGTAGGAAATAAATACCCACTGAACAAGGCCTAAGGTGGTCCTCAAATGCCATGTAATTTTTGATGTAGAGGCTTCTCACTAGTCGGTCGGTGGACTCTATCGGAGTAGCAGAGGGCAAGCGCGGTCGGATCTGGAGGACACATGCATGCGAATGATCATGGATTAATTATCAGGTGCACTACCTTCAAAATTGAAACATAATTAGTTGTACTACTTTTTTATCAACCGAATATGTAAAGGAAAGCTGAAGGTCTTTGTACAATTGGCTATGACAATAAGCAAAATTGTCCATTTCACAGATATTAGCATGTGGGTATGCTAGCTAGTGATCATGCCCCTTCATCTATAAAAACAACCAAGCTCATTATTCTCAGTCATTCAGTTGAGAAAGTTACCTATAAGAACATGTAAGCGACCAGAAAGAAAAAAATGCATGACGTGATCCCATTTATCCATGTTGAAAAGATAGAAACATAGGCATGTGATGTGAAGCATCAGGAATGCTGGACATAGATAGCCATCTTGCTACAGCTCTTTAATCATCTGCTACCCTGATGTTTAAGCTCGAGTAGTCACATACTCACAAAAGCAACTAGCGAAGGCTGCAGCGCGAAGCTGCAGTTGCCTGCAGGGAGCGGCTGCATCCAGATGGCATACCCGCATGGACAAGCATGTAGCGACGCAAAGGCGCGCAGAATGTTAGAACACCGGTGTCTCCTGCTCAGCTTCTCAAGGCAGCTAGCTGTTGCATGCTGCCCTGCTTGCCTGTGCATCCATAGCTATCGGTGGTGGCACTTGATCTGCGGTGGTTGGCTTCACCTTCACGCTGAGCTCGCCACCGGAGGCGAGCAAGGATAGGTGGGGTGGCTGGAGCGAGATGAGGGTTAGAGCCTCGCAGTCAGAGATGAGAAATTTGGATCATAAATTTTCCAGACATTAAAAATTACCTTGGGGTGTATAAATTTTGAGCAGTTCTCCCATCCTTGAAAAAGGTACCACGTACCACCATCTCCAACCAGGTACCAAATCTGAACCATCTATCTAGAAAGATCTAACGGTTGGAAATTTTCTGTACCTCCTCTCAACGGGTCTTACTCCACTAGGTACTCTTAGATTGAGGGGCAAAGATGTATTTTCGCGTGGCTAATATGTTCATTGCCATGTCGTCGTCCTGCCTCTGAGGCTTCCGAGCCACATCCTACCACAGCGCCCACTAGGGTGCTGTCCAGCCGCCCTTCCGCCAAGACGCCGCCCTTTCGCCAACTCGCATTGTAGCCACTGGGCAGTCACCTTGCCGCCGACCCGCAGTTTGACCGCCGGGTCACCGTCCAACTATCGCCCTGCCGCCAACCCGTAGTTTGACCGCGGGGACTCCATCCAAGCCGATGCCCTTTCAGTGAGACGCCACCCTTCTGCCGAGCTGCAAATTCGGTGCAATCTGCTCGAGAGAGGATGTTCATGTGTAAATTCGGCAAGGGCATTCCACTTGTACTATGAACCCTCTTATCTCAAAAGAGATATAAGATTGATCTCCCACACCACACCTACACCACTAGACTCTAGAGCACCGCAAAGCATGCATCCTACTACTCATCGTCCTGGGTTAGACTCCCCAGGCATTGTGCACTTTGCAGTTGTGCTACTGACATGTGGGCCATACCAAAGTGGGCCCACATGTCAGTGGTACAACTGCAGGCTGCACAAAATCAGGGGATTTGTTTCCCATCGTCCTTGTGGTCAAGCAACGTCGTGCTCATCATTGCTGTCGAGCACCTCTGCTGCTTCTTCGGATATTAAGCAACATCTCATTACTGCTTGTTGTGGGTGGTACAACCAATTTATATTGTCAGAAGAAAATCTAAACCATTAAATAGACTTGCACCATTTGATCAAGTGCATCGTACATATAAGCCAAGACAATATACATCAACTAAATGAAAAACAAGTTGCATATAAGTAAACCACAGAGAAGAGATCTCTCCAGGCTCCGGCCATATATTGTGCACTACAAGTTCTGCTTGCACCTACCCACAACTGCATGAGAGATAATAATCTAGTTTCTACCATTGTACCATGCTGACAATCGTGTAAATAAATGTTTGATGTTTCATTTGTTACTGCGGGTATAACATATAGGCTTGTGAGATATCAGGAGGTATCAATGAACCGAAAATCACAATGGGTCTCTCACATAAATATTTGGGTGCATCGCCAACAAAAGAAGACGTTAAAGATTAAATTTAGTAAGGGCCAGCATTTTGTTGGATTCTTGCGGTAAGCCATCTTGCCAAACGAGAAAGATTAGGCCTCTCACAGTGCTCCATGCTGGCACGTGGCTTCGTCACCGCGTGATGTCGTGGAGGAGAAAAAGTGTGGACCCTCGGTGCTTTGCATGGACGCTCGGTGCTATGTATGGACATGGGGTGCTTCCTCCAAAAAGCTGAAAAAGCAGCTAGTGAAGTGAGAGAGGGGGTGTGGAATCTAACTGAAAAAGCAGTTGGGACTGGCGGGGAAGCATCGTGTTGAGCATGACCTGCACTGTGAGGGTGGGATCTTTATCGGAACCTCATCCTATATGGCAGACTAGGTTCTTCTTGATAGTATCTTGCACTGTAATAAATGCTTTAGTACTGGAAAGGCCTTCAAAGCACTGGATGAGATGAGGCTGACAAGCGGTCAGATCAGCTGGCGTGCTGGACATGATTCCCGATCATCAATGACATAACAGAGGCATGTTCGCTTTGCACAACTCCATGACAAAGCTGGATATACCTCCGTCCCAAAATAAGTCTAGTCTTGGGTACCTGTGTCTAACGTTTGACCGTCTGTCTTATTTTAAAAAAAAATATTAAAAAATAAAAAACATTAGTCACACATAAAGTACTATTCATATTTTATCATCTAATAAAAATAAAAATACTAATTATAAATTTTTTTTAAATAAAACGAACGGTCAAATGTTAGATATGAACAATAGAAAACTACACTTATTTTGGGATGGAGGGAGTATTTGAATATATATCTTTCGACGAGAGAGAGCCTATCCTGAAGCAATTTACCAGGCAGTTAGTACAAGTCCTGTTAAAAAAAAACTAATAGCTGAAGAAAGATAAGCTTTAAAATATTTTTTCTAAGGCAGTTTGTACTGTCACTGCTGGGAACCCATCTTTAACGCCGGTTCGAAACCCCCTGTTGTCCCGGTTATGCAACCGGGACAGCGAATCCGGGACTAAAAATACCTATCTTTAGTCCCGGTTGAAATAACCGGGACAAAAGAAGCATCGTTAGTCCCGATTGGTAACACCAACCGGGACTAAAGATGGTGCAGCCACGTGTCGTCTAATGCCATCTTTAGTCCCGGTTGGTGTTACCAGTGTGTCAATTAATGTGTCATTGGGTAGTGTCGATATGCATATTTTTGTGTTAGTTGTGAGTCTTTTGACGTAGCATTTTGAATGAATCCGTTGTCATATTGTGTATAGCTTGATGAGTAAAAGACGTTTATGCTCAATCAAGCTTTCCACTGACTAAACTAAGTTTAGCCGAGTAAATTATAGTTGGTTGTTGCATTAAAATTAAGACAGTGTTCATACAGTAGAATTGATTTTCTACTGTCAACTCATATTTCTATAGCAGCTCAAGCTTTGGTAACGAAAATTAAGTGGCCTCAATATCTATAGAAAAATCGAGTATAACCAACTTCTTCGTTAGGGTAGGGTCCCCGCCGAGGATCTGCATCAATTATGGTGGGTTTTTCTTTTCCTGAAGCACGCAGTATACACTACTACAGAAACGATTTTTCTATACGAAGGTTATAGGCAGGCCGTAACTGGTCATGCCTACAAAAATTGTATTCGAAGGAAGTTTCACGGGTCGCAAGAAAAATGCATTTTCTCATGCGGCCCCTTAATAGATCCGCCTACGAAAATAAGTTTATTTTTCTAGGTGGGCCTCCTAAGAGACCACATGACTTTTGCATTCGGCCAAGGGGAGAGTAAGTGAACCACTTAACTTGATATGTTCATTTCAATTAGCAAAAATAATATAAAGTCCGAGTGTCCTCCACAGAAAAGTAGCAATGGAAGCAAGAAAAATACTAGGATTTGACAGTATCTGCAGGTGCATCGGTGGCACCAACATGGCATCCACCGGCTGGGATCCGACGTTGCCTTCGTGTCCATCGGCAGAGGCATATCCCAGCCACAGAGCCTCGTGAAATCGTCTGGAGTTAGCCTCTTCCTCCGCCTCTGCATCTATTGCAATGATACCATCTCCTTTCTCCGGACTCCAACCATGACTACAAGAGGTGCTTGGTGCATAAGTAGAGGCCTATTAGGCCGTGAGGATTTCCAGGCCCCTAATTCACGAGGCAGGGACTCCTGCATAATCTACACCACAAATCATTGATCAGACGGCGGATGCTGATCAGTCCCATTCACTTGCAACATTTCAAGACTGATATAGGTAAACCATGAAACAGAGTAACAAACAGCTATCTCTCCAAGCACATAACTAGGTGGGTGACCCACATACTCCTCGAGTAAAGCAAATTTGATTTTCCATGATAAAACACTTTGAAGGAGAATAATGTTTTTCATTGGTTTATACCAGAGGCGGCTAGGATTGTGAGGTATCAGGATCTTTTGGCCCACCAAGTTTGCATGCCTACAACACAAATTGGCCTTTTGGTGCAAGCCAATGGAGAGAGGTTTTATGTGTAAATTCAGCAAGGGCTGGCAACTTCATGGTATCATTGAGACTTCTACTGCAAGCTTTCTTATCTCAAAAGATAAGATTGATCTCCCACACAACACCAATGTAAAATGCTTATAGAGCACCGCAAACCGTGCATTATACTCTTCATCCTTGTGTTCAAGCACCACCGCGCTCATCGTTGCTATCAAGCACGGTACAACCAATTATTAAGCTACATCTCATTACTGCCTGTTGTGACTGGTACAACCAATTATTGATATGGCTTTGACTTTATGAAGCAACTGTCCTTTTGTAACAAAGAGATTACTTCACTATAATAACGAAGGGATTACTACACTATAATAACGAAGGGGTAATACTAGATCATGCGTGAGAGAACACAAGGACATCTAATTGCCAGTGGGTACAGGAGTAATTATTTACTTTAATATAGATATGTAGTTACTGCATTAATTGGTAGCTTGATGTTATGTGGAAAAGATACCCTTCCCCATAGAAAAAGGTCCATACATAACAGAAGAGCAATAACACACAGACGTTAGCCCATACATTTAGGACTGCCTCACAAAAGAACTACATGCATGCTTACCTAGGATCTGATCGATTGAGACGTGTTTGTTGGTCGGTCATTTCATGTTTTGTATGTTAGTAGAGTACGTATATAATATATTGATTAGGTATGTGAGGCATCAGGCATATTTTATCCTCCAAAAAGTTGAGCTCTGGTCTTCGTCAGATATTCTCGCGCACCTTCATGGTATCAAGAACATATTGGTTCTTGATATTTATAGAATTATTTTGTGATTAGAGCAGCACACTGTACTGTCATTAATTGTGAGGTAGCCAACTTTGAGGGATTGACTTGGAGAACCGAGCAGACACATGATGCTACAGGGGAGCTCTGAATATCCAAGGCAAGTGTGGCTGTCTAAAGCGAATGTGGGCCAGATAGAACAGGACTGGATAGAGTATGGGCCAGATAGACTATACAGAAAGAGTGGGCCGGACGACTGGGCTTGGAGAACAAATTTGGTGGCGGCGCACGATCTTGAATTGCGATGGATCTTTTTTTTTTGCGGGGAAATTGCGATGGATCTTGTGTGATTGTACTGAACTAGCTGGTGATCGATTCCATTTCCATCAATCACTCCATCATACGCCTTTTACGTATGATTTCGGGACTATTTGGTAGAGCTTTAACTCCTAAATTTAGCTCCAGGACTTGCGTCTGGAGTAGAGTTGTGGAGATTCCTAAACCCAGCTCCAGCTCTCTATTTCATTTTATAAGAGAGCTCCACCCAGCTCTGCTCCCATTTCAGATATGGAGCTGAAACTGTTTGGCTGGGTTCCAGCTCCAGGGGTGATGAAGGTGGAGCTGAAGCTGTGCCAAATCAGGCAAGTGTCACTACCAGAATCGAATCCGCTCCAAAGGTGAGTTGATGAGCTAACATATTCTTGGTACCATCTAGTAACAATACTTGGTACCAAGAGAATTAACTAGGAGATAATAACATCATGCACGCTTGATATGCGTCTCACATTCTCATCACACACGCCTAGTTGCCTAGTGTATTTGCATTTATGCGTTCTCACTCACCTGGTCACTTCGTCATATCGTAGCTTAACTTGAACAGTGCCAAATGCGTATCCAATTGCTGAAACTATGAAAAACGAAAGGGTGTGACTGTAAGTGGGCCCTCGTGCTATATAACCACATCAACCCGGAGTCATGTCTGATTTCCTACTCAAAGTTGTATCATGTGATGATACACTCGGTATATCCTTGATATTGTGGTGATAAATGTTTATAGAGTTCAATTTTATATAGACATGCGAGGCATCAGGACTGTATTGCATCCAATCACGTGGCTATCTATCTTGCTGGATTACAGCATGATATTGGTGCCATCACTTGCCACTAATCATGTGTCCGTTGCTTGCTCTTGTCTTCTTTCCCTTGATCGACTAAATATTTCACATGTATGATAGCACATAATCGAGAGTCTCCCTTTTTTTCCCATGAAAGATCGATCACCGAGATAGGAGAGCTTTTTCACTTACACCCTAATGCGTTCGTCCAACGAAATTTAAGGTGTCAAACAAGGTTCGGCATTGCATTATAATACATTGTATAAGTGGAGGAAAACCAAAAGCGATCAAAGGTCTTGATGGAACATCGTAGCTATGGCAATAAGGAGATAAGAATTGTCGAACCATGCAATGATAGATCATGAAAGACAAGATGATGTTGACACCATATTTGTTTTTTAAGTTGCTTTATGGTGGACCATACTACCCTATACTATATAGTAGATCGGACTAGTGATCCAATGGTCTTGATGCAACATTGTAACTATGGCAATAACGACAAAAGGATTGTCAAACCAATGAATTAAATATTAAAATCATGCACTTAGGCTATGCATGATCACCTAATTTCTTATGTGGAATTTGGTGGTTTATTGATCGGATCTTGATCAAGCCATTAATTGTGTCGGTGCACTGGTAGTAGACCGCCAGTGATGGAGATCACCGTGCAGCAATGGTGATGGAATTCGCCCTTCATTCCCTTTCAACGCACCTTAAGATCTCCATCACTGTGTGGTAGTGGCAATGGAATTCGCCCTTTGTTCCCCTCCAACGCACCTTAAGATCGATAGTCTGACAGTTTGGTTTTGGCTATGCCGTAAGTCGATCGTCACCAACGAACGGATATCATTCCCTTTATATGTGTGTGCGTTGAGGGGATCGGGGGCGAGTTCGTTATGTAGATAGCATGTCCGATCATCGCGCGAGAGAGAGCAACATGCGCTCGAGACCGAGGGAATCGGTCCTCAAAACGTTAGGTGCACGTTAGCATGATTGCGCAATTCTCTGACTCGATGGCCAGAGATCAATCTAACAGAAACAACATAAGGTAGAGATTTTCATACTAAATAATACAAATATAGTTCGATTGGCGTGATTTATCTGTATTTGGGTGATCCTTCGTGTCACAACTCACAATATCCATGGTAACATTCATTCATGCACACATATGTATCACAAAAATAGGCAAAATATGTAGCGGAAAGCACTCATTTGTTCGGTGAAAATCAGGGATGTACAAGGTTTGACACATCGAGATCGATGACCAGACACACATGTATGAGCGCTTATTGTAATAAGTCTGATATTTACTTTCAGCTTCTTCTGAGTAGCACGAACTATCAATGAGGGCAACCAGGTTGGCCTGGGTAGTTGCAAGGTGTACTGGGAGGGTGCACTGCAGAACCAGGTAGAGGGGACGGATCAGAGCTATCACCCACCCTTCCTGCACAGGAACTCCAAAATCAAACAAAGGTCCATTCACTGAGAATTATACTTCAAGATTTGTTTGGTAGAGTTTGAGCTCCAGCCCAATCTTTTCTAGAACTAGAGCCCAACCAAATAGTTTCCGCTCTATCCAAAATAGTGTGAAATGGGCTACAGCACTTCCACAAAATAATGAACTAAACAGGTAGAGATGGTTTACGCTGCTCGACAACTTCACTCTAAACTTAACTATTCGAGTTTAATTTAAGAGTTGAAGCCCTACCAAACAGGCCAAATGACTATACCTTGGTCTACGTGCCACGCGCTAATTAAACATAAAACAAGAAGAATTATTAACGAACAAAAACAGTTTCGAAACTGCTGTACACGGATGCATGGCATGAGAAAACAGATACATATATACATATGGATTCATGAAGCAACGAACTTACGAGGACTTCCATCGCAATGGGGGATGAAAGGAAGACGCCCTCGTCTGCCTGTTGCAGCCTGAATCGACAACTGCATCTGCCCTTCGCTTGCTGATGGTGGTGCGGCTTCATCGCAGAAGCAGCTCTGGCAACCGATTGGAGCAGTAGAATCTGCAATGTCCGCCATTGTGGACGGAAGAATCAACAGCACTAGCAGAAGTAGAGTTTGGAGCAAGAAACTTGTAGTAGTAGTATGCATCTTAATTAGTTTAGATAGCTAATTAATTTGCCTAGGAAAATTTGTGCTGATTGAATAAATTTTCAGAGGAGCAGGAAGCACAAGTGCACAAGTTTACAACAAAGATGCATACATGCGGGTTATATATCTACCATGCTAGTCGATTGGAGGATATATATACACATAGCTAGCATAAGTGTGGACTCTGCAAGGCATCCACAGAGTTAGGCAAAAGCATCATGCAAATTAATTACATTCTGATCAGTGTCATATACTAGGGAAGGCCGAGTCACTTGTTTACATGCATGGCCAACCGTAGGGCCTACTGGAAGATTCTTTTCCATTGTGACGTTCGTTTCCCGTGTACTAATTAAGCAGTTACCACGACTTGGCAGCGTAATTTTCATTTGTTTTGTCAAAGGAATAAAAAAGGGAACAAAATTATCCTTTGTTTTGTTTAATTGGTGGTGACTAACTGTACTACTCCCTCCGAACATATATAAATATCCAAATAGTTAATGTTTAGATCAAAATTTTGTTAGTACTTCCTCTAATTCTATCTATCAATAATTCCTCTAAAACTCAGTAACGTTTTTCTTTCGGGGAAACTTAGTAACATTTTTGACAATATTTGATTAAACTTTGAAAGCTCCATCCATCAATATTTTTTTTAATATACTTGCGACAAATAGTACAAACATATATAATAAATAGAGTAAATTTCATCTCGGGCCACGCTTATTTGTCATCAGATTTTCATATTGGACCGATGCATATATAGCAAGTGTTTTCAGGCTCCTATCGGATGGCCTATTCAGCCAAAGAAAAAGCCAAAATTTGAATTTTTAAATTTAATTTTAACATTGATTTTGAGATATTTTTAACATAGTTTCTTTCTCAGCATTAGCTTTTAAGTCACCGAGAACACATATATAAAAGTTTTACATACAAATTTATTTTTATTCTTTAATAAGCTATTTTAGCTTATTACGAAAAAAAGTCAAACGATGAGGCCCTTTCTAACCATGTATTGCAACCATCTTCGCAGCTATCTCGCTCCAGTACGTCGTCCTCTCCTTGCTCACACATCAGGTAGCACCGGTGACCAGACTTAGCGCTCGCATCGTCCAAGACGGCCTCTGGCATCCATACGCCCATCACAACAGCCAGATTTTGGCAGCGTTTAGATCTCTTCAAACTTCCAAAAATTCCATCAGATCAAATATTTGAACACATATATAGAGCAATAAATATAGACGAAAAAGAAAACCAATTACACAGTTTACATATAAATTATAAGACGAATCTTTTGAGCCTAATTATGTCATAATTTAATATATAATGTTACAGTAAATATTTGCTAATGGTAGATTAATTAGGCTTAATAAATTCGTCTCGCAGTTTACAAGCGGAATCTGTAATTTTTTTTATTATTAGTCTACGTTTAATATTTCAAATGTGTGTCCGTATACTTAAAAAAATTTGGCAAACGAACTAAAACACGGCCTTTACTCCCTATTGCACGAAAACACCGACGGACAGAAGATGATGAATTGGCAGCAAATAATCGAGGCAAAATCACAGGTCACCTGGTGCTGCAGCTCGAGCGGCACTGCTGCAAGAAAGCAAAAGGAGAGGTTCCCTTCAAAACGAGGATTATATATATTGCAGCAATGCGACAATGATCCTGATAACGTCAGGTCGCCGCTGCTCATGGCCAAGGCCGCCACCAAACCGAACATGGGAATCTTGGACTCTTGGTGCTGTGGATTGGCACCTAGCTAGCAACCAGTACCGACCTATCACCTATGCAAATGAATCAGCGCAGTGGCTCAAGTTTTGTAAATCTACTCTAAATAGGCAAAAATTGTTACATGACACTCAAATTTTGTGTAATTTTGCGTAATTTGCTGGTAGATACCGTAAAAACGTGTCACGGCTGAAAGACACTCTGAAAAGCCGGTAAGTTGCTGCAGGACACTTTCAGCTCAATTGGAGAGAGAAATTCTTAAAAAAGACAAGAATACCACTAGAGACAAAATCTTTTTGAGCCGAGACTAGAACAAAGATGGAATACAATGTATGCTAGTGATGTACTTGGGGTGATGGCAAATTTAGAGTTGCATAATTTTTAAGTTTTTACTCTAACATCATGTTTCAAGTATGTGGTCTTATAGGGACATTCTCGTCTTTCTTAAGAATTTATCAATCCAATTCAACCAAAAGTGTCCTCTAGTAAATTACCAGTTTTTTAATATATCTTTCAGCCATGACACGTATTTACAATGTCTATCAGCAAATTACACAAATTTTAAATGTCATGTAGCAATTTTGCCTAATAAATAAGCCACATTGGTAATAAGAATCGGGCTAAATTGAATTTTACTCTAACAAATAAGGCACTGCATGCTATTACCTTCGTTTCAATATATACCAATCCAAGCAGAGGGAATATTCACAACTCTGATCTGTCCTTTTCTTTTTGTTTTTTTTTTTCCAGTTCTCACTCCGCGTCCTCCCATTCCCTTCCCCTCCCATTTCCAATTCAAACAAAAGTTTACTATCCGATATAACCTCCCATTTCAAGTCAAATTACTATCCTCCTGGATCATGTTGCCACTGTTAGGTCTTGATTAACAAATTATCATAGCAACAGTAGAAAAACTTGTGTCAATTCATTTCTTGCTGAACTTTTCTAGCTGCATTCCAGCAAGCAGTAATTTTTCTACCGTGTCATGTGTAATATGTTTACTCTGATTTGCTGGTGAAAAAAGGTATTAAAGATGTGTCCACATTGTGGATAATAACATTTTTTAACATGCCATAACATTGAAAATACAAAGTACATGACGGGCTGTATATAAACAAATGGACAATGGCAAGTCTCCTTACCAGAGTTCCCACCAGTGCCAATTCTCCCTTCAGTAATTGCTGAAGGCTGAAGCATATAAAAGGGCCCTCGCGTGCTAGCCACATCATCCAGAAGCCCTGTTCGATTTCCTAGCTACGTACTCGATAAATCCTTTGATATTATGGTGATAAATCATTTTCAGTATTTATTTCGTAGATGGACATAAAAACGCGAATATTAAAAAAGGACATAATATCAAATAATTAGAAGGGGTGAGGCTTCGAATCCAGATCGTCTAGCCTATCACCTTGTCGAGCTAGCCGGAAAACCCCTAAACGTTTCTCTATTCGTAGATGGACATGCCGTCGCAACAAATGGTGGCTGCCGTCGCACTGCCATCATTTCTCACTGATCGTACGTCTGCGGCCTGATCTTGTTGTCTTTCTTCTCTCCATCGACTACGAATTTCACCTGTATGGTTGCACAGAATCGAGGATCACCTGGACAGAGAGATTTTCCACACCCAAATGCTTTCGTCGAACAAAATTTGATAGGTCGTGCATGGTTTGACGAGAATTGCATTCCCGTATCTCTTTTTTTCACGAAATTATTTCTCATCATTCGCGTGATCTGATCGACATGTGTGTAATATGCATCCATGCATTTGTAGCTACCATAAAAAATAGGGAAAATATGTAGCGGAAAGCACTCGTTCGTTAGGTGAAAATCAAGTCGAGTACAAGGTTTAATTGGACACATCGAGGTCGATAACCAGACGCTCATGTATTGGCGCTTATTGTTGTAATCTGTTATTTAATTTCATCTTTTTCTGAGTAGCACGAACTATCAATGAGGGCAACCAGCTTGTCCTGGGTAGTTGCATGGTGTATTGTGGGGGTGCACTGCAGAACCAGATTGTTTGGACGGGTCGTGATTAGCATCCACGTTTCCTGCACAGAAATCCCAAAATCAAAATAGTTTCAGAGACCAATAATCAATCACTTCAATTCATATATAAATGATGATAAATACATATATCTACATGCATGCTGCTAAAATTAATGACGCAGAGATGAAGCAATGCAAAGCAAGTGGACCAAAAGTATTTGACAAACAAAAAAGTTCCAAAATTGCTCTACATGAATGAACGCATGGCAGCAAGATACTCTGCTTCGCACGCAAAACGGAACGATAAATTAACACATAATTAATTAAATATTAGGATAACTTTAACAATTAGTAAGCCATTTATAAAAATACACATGCAAATGAATGGTTAGATTTCACCCTTACTAGTGGCTCCTATTATTAGTATGGTGCACCATAAAACAATTGTAGTTGTTTTCTCACCGAGAGTACTAAGAGCAAGTTTCATAGTATAGTCCACTACTAACTTCAATTCATCTATAGTCAATCTAATAGCCAATTCATACAATAGTTGCTTACTATACTATTAATATATGGTCCCACATGTCATACACACACTGTGTCTTGGAGTCCGTGCTGCAGCTGGCTACAGATCTGTAGCCCGCTGCTCTTATCTCTCATCTTTTATCTCTTTAAAATATGTTTATAGTTGGCTAATAGTTTGCTATTGTACCTGCTCTTATAGAGGTCTACAGCGTACACTGCCGCACGACGCTTTCCGTGTGGCATCACTGCATAGACTGGTGACGCGTGCCCCGTCTGTTGTAGCTTGAGCCCTTTCTTTGTGCCGAGCCAATTAATGTTTTCCACAACACCACATCTATACCTAATTAAAAAATACGTAAGATTTCCGTAGTTATTTCGCCCGTCTCTTAATTTTTGTTTTTTTCTTTTTTATCGCCGCTTTTTCCTCTTTTTTTTCTGTTTCGCCCGCTTTTTTTCCACCTTTTCCATTTTCCGTTCCACACGCTTTTTTTTTGCCTTTATTTTTTCCTTTTCTCATCCGCCCTTTTCTATATCTATGTTTTTTTTTTTGCCATTTTCTCTTTTTTCTCCTTCCTTTTTTTTCTATCCACTCTTTTTTAGTAGCACCCAGATTTTTTTTAAAAAAAAGAACAATTTATGCGTTTTAAATCGATTCCCCAGTACTTCTTCATTATTTTTCCCATGATTTTTCCTTTCAATTCCGCCTTAATGTACAGGATCGAATCTCCATTTAAAAGTCATCATTTTGATCCCTAGTTTATGGATTTGCTCCAATTTTGATAAAAATGTAAAGATCAGATCGAAGGTATCAAAAGCCCTCAACCAATTCTAGGGACCCGCCGCCACTACTATGATCTTTCTCCCTTTGCTTTCCCTTCTCCAATTAATGGCAAAAATCAATTCCCCACTACTCCTCCACTATTTTTCACATGATTTTTCCTTTCAATTCCACCTTAATGTACTGGATGGAATCTCCATTTAAAAGTCACCATTTTTATCCCGAGTTTATGGATTTGCTCTGATTTTGATATAAAAAAGGGAAAGAGTAGATCGAGTGTATAAAAGCCCTTTTACCAATTCTTGGGAGATCGAGAAAAATTCAATCAGATTTGATGAAAGGATCGGTTCTAGCATTATATGGACACAAGATGGTCTTCTGGATATTGAGACGGTATTCCGGATATTGAAGACGGCGGTCAGCCATGTGAGTCTTCTAGAAATTAAAGACGGCAGTCAGCTATGCGAGTTGGGTCTACATTTTCACTTGTGGGCTAGGTCAAAGAGAGACATGCTAAGGAGAGGGATGTAGCGGGCTAGGCTGGGATCCAAAGAGTATAATGTGTGCGATCCAAAAATGCTTTTACCCATTGCAACGCATGGGAATTTTTCTAGTAGAGGATATATATGTGCCCAATAGAGGGTGCCAGGCCCTATGGCTTGGTCAGCAACGAGGGCATCCGTGTGACGGGAACAGGCCGGGTGCATATCTTGATGAACCTCCTAGGCAGCTTGGCTTGTCGGTAGATGTGGCTTTGTTTATGCAGTGCTACCGGGCATGTCGGCTCGGCTCAAAGAAAGGCTTGGGCTGCAGCAGATGGGACACATGTTGCACATCTACGTGGTGCCACTTAGGGCATCACCAATCAGGGATACTCTATGGGTGCCCTCACTAACTGAGGGTATTCTCTGGGAAACTCCCCTCACAATGTAGGATACCCCTAGTAGCCCAATGAGTATCCCTACACAAAAAGCACATGTACATATTTTACTGTACTACCCCTCTCTTCTCCCCCCCCCCCAATTCGCACTGTTATTATAGTTTAAGGGTGTAATTCAGACTATTTCCTTTAAAAAAAAGTCACTTCCACATAATAAGGATTCATAATACAAATTTAATCAATACTAATTTAGTAAAGTGCCCGCGCATATGCGCGGGCCACCTTCCTAGTTTATAAAAATACACATGCAAATGAATGGTTAGATTTCACCCTTACTAGGGGCTCCTATTAATAGTATGGTGCACCATAAAACAATTCTAATTATTTTCTCGCCGAGCGTACTTATAGATGTCTACAGCGTACACTACCACACGACGCTTTCCGTGTGACATCACTGCATAAACTGGTGACGCGTGTCCCGTCTATTGTAGCTTGAGCCCTTTCTTTGTGCCGAGCCAATTAATGTTTTCCACAACACCACATAGAGAATATATATGTGCCCAATAGAGGGTGCCAGGCCCTATGGCTTCACCACTGGTCGCCAACAAGGGCATCCGTGTGACGGGAACAGGCCGGGTGCATATCTTGATGAACCTCCTAGGCAGCTTGGCTTGTCGGTGGCTGCGGCTTGGTTTATGCGGTGCTACCGGACATGTTGGCTCGGCTCAAAGGAAGGCTTGGGCTGCAGCAGATGGGACACGTGTTGCCCATCTACGTGGTACCACTTAGGCTGCGGCGTGTGGCACCGCGCCGCAGAGAATTTCATTTTTGTCCCCTGTTAACCCATGGAGAAATGATCAACGGAATACCAGCTGCCAGATATTGCTCCAAACTGTTTATGTATAAAGAGATTGATGAAGTTGTAAATAAAGACATGGAAGCCCATGAATATTGATATCCATATATATTGCCTCTGGATGACAATAGGCTAGAAACCACACAAACTAAAGATTTTCATATACTAAATATTATGAATATGGTTCGATTGGCATGATTTACTGGCATTTGGGCGATCCGTCATGTCACAACTCACAATATCCGTGGTAACATTCATTCATGTACATCTATGTATCATAAAATGGGGAAAATATGTAGTGGAAAGTGCTCGTTCGTTAGGTGAAAATCAGGGTTGTAGAAAGTTTGACACATCGAGATCGATGACCAGACGCATATGTATAGGCGCTTATTGTAGTAAGTCTGATATTTACTTTCAGCTTCTTCTGAGTAGCACGAGCTTATCAATGAGGGCAACCAGCTTGGCCTGGGTAGTTGCATGGTGTACTGGGAGGGTGCACTACAGAACCAGGTAGTGTGCACGGATCAGAGCTATCACCAAAGTATATTCACTGAAAATTATACTTTAAGATTTGTTTGGTAGAGTTTCAGCTCTAGCCCAATCTTTTTTAGAACTGGAGTCCAACCAAACAGTTTCAGTTCTATCCTAAAAGGGTGTGAAATGGGCTACAGTACTCTCATAAAATAAACTAGACAGATGGAGATGGCTTAGGCTGCTCCCCAACTTTACTAGCTCCAGGTTTAACTATTGGAGTTAAATTTAAGAGTTACGAGCAGTACCAAGCATGCTAAAATGAATACCTTGATCTATATGTGCCATTAATTAAACAGAAAACAACAAGAAAAATTATTAACGAACAAAACAATTTCTTATTAACGAATAAAACAATTTCGAAACTGCTGTACGCCGATGCATAGAATGAGAAAACACATACATATACGCATGGATTCATGAAGCAACGAACTTACTTGGACGGGGCATGGAAGGAAGATGCCGTCGTCTGCCTATTGCAGTCTGAATCGACAACTGCATCTGCCCTTCGCTTGCTGATGGTGGTGCGGCTTCATCGCAGAGGCAGCTCTGGCAACCGATTGGAGCAGTAGAATCCGCAATGTCCGCCATTGTGGACGGAAGAGTCACTAGCGCTAGCAGCAGAATAGTTTGGAGCAAGAAACTTGTGGTAGTAGTATGCATCTTAATTAATTAGTTAGATAGCTAATTGATTTGCCTTGGAAATTTGTGCTGATTGAATAGATTTTCAGAGATCTGTGATGTGTTTTATTTTGTGTGTAATTTATTTAAGGATTTGTGATGTATTTGATTTGTGTATATAAGTAACTTAGGATTTGTGAGGTGAATGATTTAGGATGTTACTTGATTTGGGGATATGCATCTCACCTGATTTGGGAGAAAATAAAAGGATTAATAGTAAATTAACAATGAAAGAAAAACAAAAGGGGGTCAACCGGGACGTGGCTCTACCATCTTTAGTCCCGGTCGGGACTAAAGATGAATCTTTACTCCCGGGTATCTGAACCGGGACTAAAGACTACGATCTTTAGTTCCGGATTCCTTCTCCTGGTTCGCTACCCGGGAGTAAAGGTGGTTGCGAACCGGGAAAGATGTGGAATTCTCCAGTAGTGTATGTAGTGGAAAGCGCTCGTTCGTTAGGTGAAAATCAGGGTTGTAGAAAGTTTGACACATCGAGATCGATGACCAGACGCACATATGTATAGGCGCTTATTGTAGCAAGTCTGATATTTACTTTCAGCTTCTTCTGAGTAGCACGGGCTTATCAATATGAGGGCAACCAGCTTGGCCTGGGTAGTTGCATGGTGTACTAGGAGGGTGCACTTCAGAACCAGGTAGTGTGCACAGATCAGAGCTATCACCAAGGTATATTCACTGAAAATTATACTTTAAGATTTGTTTGGTAGAGTTTCAGTTTCAGCCCAATCTTTTCTAGAATTGGAGTCCAACAAAACAGTTTCAACTCTATCCAAAAGGGTGTGAAATGGGCTACAGTACTCTCACAAAATAAACTAGACAGATGGAGATGGCTTAGGCTGCTCCCCAACTTTACTAGCTCCAGGTTTAACTATTGGAGTTAAATTAAGAATTCGAGCAGTACCAAACAGGCCAAAATGAATACCTTGATCTATATGTGCCACTAATTAAACAGTAAACAAGAAGAATATTAACGAACAAAACAATTTCGAAACTGCTGTACGCCTATGCATAGCATGAGAAAACACATACATATACGCATGGATTCATGAAGCAACGAACTTACTTGAACTGGGCATGGAAGGAAGATGCCGTCGTCTGCCTGTTTCAGTCTGGATCGACAACTGCATCTGCCCTTCGCTTGCTGATGGTTGTGCGGCTTCGTCGCAGCCGCAGCTCAGGCAACCGATTGGACCAGTAGAATCCGCAATGTCCGCCATTGTGGACGGAAGAGTCACTAGCGCTAGCAGCAGAAGAGTTTGGAGCAAGAAACTTGTAGTAGTAGTATGCATGCATCTTAATTAATTAGTTAGATAGCTAATTAATTTTCCTTGGAAATTTCTGCTGATTGAATAGATTTTCAGAGGAACAGGAAGCATATTATGTGTGTATGTGTGTATATATATAGACACACACAACATTTTCAGAATTTGCCACACAATACGCACTACTTTCAGGATATACCATCCAATTCGCGTTGTTTTCAGAAAACGCCACCGAAGTGCGAATTTTCTTTGTTCCGTGTCATTCCATCCATCGGCGTCAGCTGTGCCGTCGTCGTCCGTTCATTTGATTTATTGTTAAATATACTTTTACGTATACATATAGTTTTACATATTTCATAAAATTTTTTAAATAAGATAAATGGTCAAACATGTTTAAAAAAATCAACGGTGTCATACATAACTGCATAAGTGTGGACTATGCAAGGCATCCACAGAGTTAGGCAAAAACAGGATGCAAATTACATTCTGATCAGTGCAATGCAATACCAGCTGGGAAGGACGTCGAGTCGTCACTTGTTTAGATGGCTCTATTTTCCAACTGGCCAACCGCAGGACCTACAGCTGGAAGATTCTTTTCCTTTGAGGCGTTCGTTTCCCGTGTACTAATTAATTAATCAGTTACCACGACTTGGCAGCTCAATTTTCTTTGTTTTGTCAAATGCTATACTACAGAATAGTTAATATAAGTCGATACTATAGATACCGGAAGTGCTAAAAACGGCTAGATCCGAGAGTTCGTGCCATCCCATGATCTGTTTCCAGCTCGGTCACAGCCGACAAAAAACACGCTAGTAGCTGATCAGAATAACGCTTCCTCTGGACTATTTCCAGTCAGCCTATTAATTACATCAACGATGAGATAACTGAAAAACTAAAAATGCAGCTAAACACAAGGAAATATGAATGCTCAAGATTATCCCAACGTCACCATGGTTCCGAGTTCCGACATGAAAGCAAAGCACGGCCAAAACAGAAAGATTGCAATCATGCATCATGGTCATCGGTAGGGGTAGTGGAATGGTTCATGGTTCAAGTCGATCAGCAGTCTACACGGGTCATGGTCGTTCACTCTACTGTCCCTAGCAAGCTCACACGGAGTATGCAAGCAAGCACAGCCAAAATAGAGAGACCGATCAAGCTAGTCAAGTCTGTCACACCGCTGTGCATAGTGACAATTTTACGTCCAATCCTTTTAAAACAAACGAAACTACTTCACATATAAAACTGATATATGTATATATGATGTGTTCTCATGTGATTCTAAGTAATTATTAATTCTTTTCTATCATTTGATTTTTTTAAATATACTTTTATTTATACATATAGTTTTACATATTTCACAAAAAAATTTTGAATAAAACGAACGGTTAAGCATGTTTAAAAAAGTCAATGTCGTCAAATATTTGGAAACGAATCAGGGAGTACAAAACATAATCTTTTGAGATAAAAAATGGCAGGTCTCTGTCCCCACACCACCCATTCTAGGTACACACCGGCGGCGATTCTCACCGCCATCACTACCTCGTCTCCTCAATGCCCATCGTTGGCGGTTGCAGAACTGAGGGGCCAACTCTTCGGGAGGACAATGTTGGAGACAAGATGCCTTTGCCATACTCGTCATCCGTGCCTGTTGAGGAAGGGATTCACTGACACATCATCGATGCTCCCTTCTTCTCTCTATATATCATCGTCGCCACCACTGAGGTCCTCGCGCCGCCTCTTATGCGCCCACCACTGGTTTCCTCCGCCGATCTGGATGCCATCTCCCAAGCACCATACAAATTTGGCACCAGCCATCATCAGAAATTAATTAAAAGTTTGACCGAACTTTGTTTTAAATGTGAAATACTTGACCTGAGAGAGCACAACTAATTGTATTAAACGTGTGATTACCTTCAAAGTAAGGTCAAAAATTTTTTTTCTCACAAGTGTGGCAAAGTTCATGATAACTCATAACTCTTATATATATATGTGTACTATACTACGTCTGAGACAAGAGAGGTTAATAAAGTGCAGCTTATCAAAATGAAAGTAAGGAGCCATACCTTACACTAAGGGGGTGTTTGGGAGAGAGGGACTAATAAGTCTCTACCCTAGAGACTTACTACCTCCGTCCTAAAATATAAGCATTTTTACCTATGAATCTGGACATAGGTAAAAATGCTTACATTTTGAGACGGAGATAGTATTTTTTGGAGAGAGGGACTGAAGTCTCCCAAACACCGCCTAAGAAAATACGCCATGTGTAAGGTTTGGTGTGTATAAAGTCTGTCCAAATGGATATGCCCAAAGTCTCATGATTCGCCGCTTTTGTAATTGTGCGCCCATGGTTTATCTCTCAGTGCAGGTCTCGTCATGGTCAATTACCAGACCTGATTTTGCGGCCCAACTCGGTCCAA
The DNA here is from genome assembly GCA_009805545.1 of Oryza longistaminata. NCBI lineage: Eukaryota > Viridiplantae > Streptophyta > Magnoliopsida > Poales > Poaceae > Oryza > Oryza longistaminata. The sequence continues at coordinate 13,912,664 of CM020189.1, forward strand.
ATCTTTGTATGATGGCTACCCGTATGGGTCGACTAGTCAAGTCATACAAAACTAGTGACCCACATTCTTTTTGTCATCACCTGTTTACCTCCCTAGTGTAGAGGTCACATGTATAACAGCCTGTGATTGTGCTGCCTTATTTGAATTTGTGGTGTCGTACATGAAGAATATGAGACAAAAGAGTTGCTAAAATCCAACTAATGATGCTAAAAATCCCATTTAATATCCAGTTAAGACCCGTAAAATGAATCCACAGCCACATCTGCTAGCGCTTCCAGCCCAAATTAAGCTCCTCCGGCTCCGGCACATATGTAAGACGTACGGCCGACATCACCCCTTCTATCACTTGATACCACCTCCTTCGATCGGGCTGACTGTGGATTTAATTAGGAATGGATAGCAGAATCCGGATTTGGGTTTGTTATGATGGCGAAGGCATTTATGAAATTTAGAGAAAAATGGATTGAGCTAATGAAGTAAAATGGTAGTGGCATTTCTTAGACAAATTGGATTGTACAATGGCATTTCTTGAAAGTGCTGTTTGTCAATGGAAAACTTTATTGGAAATTATCTAACTACTAATGTGCAGTGGATATATTATATCCATTATTTATGTTCACACATTAATTCTTTGAGTAAAATGCACCAGCGGTCCTTAGCACGGAACGAAGAAAATTCACACTTCGGTGGTATTTTTTGAAAACAACGCGAATTGGATGGTATATCCTAAAAATAGTGCGTATTGTGTGGCAAATTCTGAAAATTCTCACACATAATTAGCTAGCATAAGTGTGGACTATGCAAGGCATCCACAGAGTTAAGAAAAAGAGCAATTCTACGGTACTTGAGGAGGTACTATGAGGTACCAAAAATTTAGTGTAAAATTTGGTACCTCATGGTACCTAGGTATCAAGATATACCAAATTTACAATAGAAAAAGTAATATTTTATGGTACCTTTTCAAGGACCGTAAAATTGATCTAGGAAAAAACAGCATGCAGATCACATTCTGATCAGTGCAATACCAGCTGGGAAGGACGTCGAGTCACTTGTTTAGATGGCTCTATTTTCCAACTGGCCAACCGCGCGCAGGACCTACTGGAAGATTCTTTTCCTTTGAGGCGTTCGTTTCCCGTGTACTAATTAATCAGTTACCACGACTTGGCAGCTTAATTTTCTTTGTTTTGTCAAATGCTGCTACAGAATAGTGAATATAAATCGATACTATAGATACCAGAAATACTAAAAAGAGCTAGATCCGAGAGTTCGTGCCATCCCATGATCTGTTAATTTCCAGCTCGGTCACAGCCGACAAAAAACACGCTAGTAGCTGATCGGAATAACGGTTCCTCTAGACTATTTCCAGTCAGCCTATTACATCCACGATGAGATAACTGAAAAACTAAAAATGCAGCTAAACACAAGGAAATATGAATGCTCAAGATTATCCCAACATTGCCATGGTTCCGACATGAAAGCAAATTTAAGCACGGCCAAAATAGAAAAACTGCAATCATGCATCAGGTCATCGGTAGGGGTAGTGGTATGGACGGGATCAAGTCAGCAGTCTACTTCTACGGGTCATGGTTCACTCTACTGTCACTAGCAAGCTCACACGGAGTATGCAAGCAAGCACAGCCAAAATAGAAACACCGATCAAGCTAGTCAAGCCGCCAAAATAGAAAAACCGATCAAGCTAGTCAAGTCTGTCACTCCGATGTGCATAGGGACAATTTTACGTCCAATCTTTTTAAAACAAACGAAACTACTTCACACATAAAACTGATATATGTATATATGATGTGTTCTCATTTGAATATCACTTTACTTTAGAGTGAAATAACTTAGAATCACAAAATGACTTGATATATGTATATATGATGTGTTCTCATGTGATTCTAAGTAATTATTAATTATTTTCTATCATTTGACTTATTGTTAAATATATGTTTATGTATACATATAGTTTTACATATTTTGTGTCAAAAGTTTTTAATAAGACGAACGGTCAAACATGTTTAAAAAAGTCAACAGCGTCAAATATTTAGAAACGGATCAGTGAGTACAAAACATAATCTTTTGAGATAAAAAAATGGCAGGTCTCTGTCCCCACACCACCCATTCTAGGTAAACACCAGCGGCAATTCTCACCGCCATCACTACCTCGTCTCCTCAATGCCCGTCGTTGGTGGTTGCAGAACTGCGGGGCCAACTCTTCGGGAGGACAATGTTGGAGACAAGATGCCTTTGTCATACTCGTCATCCGTGCCTGTTGAGGAAGGGATCCACTGACACATCATCGTTGCTCCCTTCTTCTCTCTATATATCATCGTCGCCATCACTGAGATCCTCGCGCCGCCTCTTATGCGCCCACCACTGGTTTCCTCCGCCGATCCGGATGCCATCTCCCAGGCACCATACAAATTTGGCACCGGCCATCATCAGAAATTAATTAAAAGTTTGACCGAACTTTGTTTTAAATGTGAAATACTTGACCTGAGAGAGCACAACTAATTGTATAAAACGTGTGGCTTACCTTCAAAGTAAGGTCAAATTTTTTTTTCTCATAAGTGTGGCAAAGTTCATGATAACTCTTATATATATGTGTATTATACTACGTCTGAGACAAGAGAGGTTAATAAAGTGCAGCTTATCAAAATGAAAGTAACGAGCCAAACCTTAGACTAAGAAAATACGCCATGTGTAGGTTTGGTGTGTATAAAGTCTGTCCAAATGGATATGCCCAAAGTCTCTCATAATTCGCCGCTTTTATAATTGTGCGCCCATGGTTTATCTCTCAGTGCAGGCCGGTCTCGTCATGGTCAACTAGACCTGATTTTGCGGCCCAACTCGGTCCAAATCTTTGTATGATGGCTACCCGTATGGGTCGACTAGTCAAGTCATACAAAACCAGTGACCCACATTCTTTTTGGCATCACCTGTTTACCTCCCTATTGTAGAGGTCATATGTATAACAGCCTGTAATTGTGTTGTGATCTTATTTGAATTTGGTGTCGTATATGAAGAATACTAGATGAAACAATTTAAATCATATAGTATTGATCGTTGAAAAGTAAAACCAAGGTGGTTTAATATTGCTGCGGAAATACATGAGATACTTTCAGTATGTAGCATTCTAAGATTAATCCTTGTATATAGACAACTGATGGAAATGCCTAGTAAATTGAAATTGCATTTGCTTTTGCTCAAAAGGAATCGGGTGGGTCTACTACATATATATGCATTTAGATTAAACCAATATGTAACCAATTCATTTCCATATTGAACCAATAACCTCTCAAATGGCGTTGGCTCTGTTCAGTTACATACATGTGATTATTGAAAAATTTGGAAGAATTAAGAGAGATTTAGGAGGAGAATAAATGGCATTAACCATGGCCCATGGTCTCTTATCATAAACGCACTGCTCAACATCTCACCCGTATATACATGCGTTACATTCATTCTAAATTAACGCATGCATAAATGCACTGCTCAACATCTCACTGGGGGACCTTCTCATCCAACGGTTCATATGCGATCTTATCCACGGATCGAACGGCTGAGAATTAGTGATGACGTGGAACACTGAGGTTTCAGTTTTGGGTCTTAACTTTATAGAAAGAAGGGATGAGACAAAAGAGTTGCTAAAATCCAACTAATGATGCTAAAAATCCCATTTAATATCCAGCTAAGACCCGTAAAATGAATCCACAGCCACATCTGCTAGCGCTTCCAGCCCAAATTAAGCTCCTCTGGCTCCGGCACATATGTAAGACGTACGGCCGACATCACCCCTTCTACCACTTGATACCACCTCCTTCGATCGGGCTGACTGTGGATTTAGGAATGGATAGCAGAATCCGGATTTGGGTTTGTTACGATGGCGAAGGCATTTATGAAATTTAGAGAAAAATGGATTGAGCTAATGAAGTAAAATGGTAGTGGCATTTCTTAGACAAATTGGATTGTACAATGGCATTTTTTGGAAGTGCTGTTTGTCAATGGAAAACTTTATTGGAAATTATCTAACTACTAATGTGCAGTGGATATATTATATCCATTATTTATGTTCACACATTAATTCTTTTTAGAAAACGTACTACATGGCATATCAGGTGGAAAAATCACATATCATCAATTATTTTGTACTAATGAGCACTACGTACATTACATTGCTTAGCTATGCCGGCGCACAGGTTAATGATTACTACATCTGCCCACAACTATAAGAGATCTTTACCATGAACATAGAAGTAGTAAACAAACATAAGAAGAATGCCAATGATTACACGCGGTTGGCCTAACTATCCAAGTGATATATATACCACATAGTGAATTTTGACTGACCTGTGTACTGAATCAAGAGCATTTTGCATTGTGGTGGATTATGACTCTATCTTGAGAATGACATCAACCTGCCACTTCAAAATGCCTCTACTAGCTAGTTGCTTATGGCATTATCAACGGTCAAACTATATGAGCTGAATACACCCACAGTTTAGAGAGAACTTTTAGTCCAAACAAAGAAATTTGTCACTTGTGACCACTATGAACCTAGTGACCACTATAACCAGGGATTAATTCTCTTCTGCATCACCCACTCAAATTCTTGTCTGCCCCCTCTCACACGCTCATATATAGTGGTCACTAGGCTTGTGCTCTATATAAATGCCAGCATGTTCCAGTTTCATCAAACCAAAATCTGTAAGGAATCTGCTATAGCTAGCAAAAGGGAGAGCAAGATGCCTGTAGCAGCAGCAGCCCAGGAAGCATTATTGGCACAACCTGTTCTGATACTTATCCTCCTCTTCGTCAGCATCTCATGTCCTTGTGTAAGTTCATTAGCAACATCCAGAACCCATAACACATCAGAAGCCGACCGGCAAGCCCTCCTTTGTCTCAGATCACAGTTCTCTGATCCTTTGGGAGCCCTGGACTCATGGAGAAAAGAGTCCCTTGCATTCTGTGATTGGCATGGGGTGACATGCAGCAACCGGGGTGCAGCTCGCGTCGTCGCTCTTCGCCTTGAATCACTGAACCTCACTGGCCAAATACCCCCTTGCATTGCCGACCTGAGCTTCCTTACAGCAATTTACATGCCGGATAACCAAATCAGTGGCCACATACCTCCTGAGATTGGCCGCTTAACCCAGCTCAGGAACCTAAGCCTAGGCATGAATTCCATCATAGGGGTGATTCCGGATACCATATCATCGTGTACCCACCTTGAGGTGATTGACATGTGGAGCAACAACATCGAAGTGTTTGTCAATGGAAAACTTTATTGGAAATTATCTAACTACTAATGTGCAGTGGATATATTATATCCATTATTTATGTTCACACATTAATTCTTTGAGTAAAATGCACCAGCGGTCCTTAAACTTGTCAGGAGGTTTCACTTAGGTCCACGAACTTGCAAAGTGCACATCGAGGTCCCTAAACTTGGTTTATTGTATCATCCAGGTCTAAAGCCACTTTTGACTGTGGTCTTGCCTACGTGGCACGCCACGTGGACGATGACATGGATTTTTTTTTATTTTTTTCCCCCTTCTTCCTTTTTTTTTCTCTTTTATAAAAAGACGATGACATGGACGATGATATGTACAAGGCATTTTTGTCTTTTCGACAAGGAAGAAAGAGAAAAAAAGAAGGAAGAATGGAGAAAAAATAAAAAAATTCCATGTCATCGTCCACGTGGCGTGCCACGTAGGCAAGACCATGGTCAAACGCGGCTTTGGACCGGGATGATATAATAAACCAAGTTTAGGGACCTCGATATGCGCTTTGCAAGTTCATGGACCTAAGTGAAACCTCCTGACAAGTTTAAGGACCGCGGTTGCATTTTACTCTAATTCTTTTTAGAAAACGTACTATATGGCATATCAGGTGGAAAAATCACATGTCATCAATTATTTTGTACTAATGAGCACTACATTACATTACAGCTGTGTTTAGATCTAAAGTTTGGATCCAAACTTCAGTCATTTTTCATCACATCAACATGTCATACACACACAACCTTTCAGTCACATCATCTCCAATTTCAACCAAAGTTCCAAACTTTGGATCCAACTAAACACAGCCTACATTGCTTAGCTATGCCGGTGCACAGGTTAATGATTACTACATCTGCCCACAACTATAAGGGATCTTTACCTTGAACATAGAAGTAGTAAACAAACATAAGAAGAATTCCAATGATTACACGCGGTTGGCCTAACTATCCAAGTGATATATATACCACATAGTGAATTTTGACTGACCTGTCACTGGTGAAGAAGTGCTTTTTAGTCCTGGTTTGTAACCCCCTGTAGTCTCGGTTTTTCAACCGGGACTACGAATCCGGGACTAAAGATCGCTATCTTTAGTCCCGGTTCAAATAACCGGGACTAAAAATCGATCTTTATGCTCCCATCCTTAGTCCCGGTTGGTAACACCAACCGGGACTAAAGATATTTTTTTCTTTTTTTTCTGTTTTTAATATTGAATATTGATTTCACACCATCCCCTCCCATATCCAAATCATCACATATTACAGAACATCTCCAAATCCTCAAATCCTCAAATAAATTATCTCCAAATACATCACAAACTCTTAAAAAATAGATCATCTCCAAATACATCACAAACTCTTAAAAAAATTACATCACAGGGTTCTGAAAAATTCATCACAGATTCACAGATCACACAAAAATACATCACAGATTCACATCTAAAAAAAAGAAAAAAAATCCGGCCGGCGGCCACTGCCGCCTCCCCTCCTCCCCTCCGCGCCGGCTGGCCGGT
>CM020189.1:13919470-13974114 GCA_009805545.1 Oryza longistaminata
CTCCGCGCCGTCCCCTGCGCCACCGCCGCCGCGGCGCCGACCGCCTGCACGCTTCTGTACTGTGGGGTGAAGGAAAAAAAGGAAGGAGAGGAGGAGAGTTAGAGATAAGGAAAGAGATAAGAAGTTAGAGAGGAAAAAAAAAGAGATAGAGGGAGGAGTTTGTTGTGTAGACGAGAAAAGATGATCGGTACTAGGGATTATATAGTGTGTTTTGATTTTTATTCCCGGTTAGTAACACCAACCGGGACTTAAAAATAGTTTTTTAGTCCCGGTTGGTGTTACTAACCGGGACTAAAGATCCTAGGGCCCTGACACGGCCTGACATGGAATCAACCGGGACTAAAGACTATTTTTAGTCCCGGTTGGTAACAACAACCGGGACTAAAGATCTTCCTCTTATTAACCAGGACTAAAAATCATTTTTAATCCCGGTTTTTAATGGAACCGGAACTATTGTGGATTTGGGTCGATCGACCAAAGATGGTTTCTCTACCAGTGTGTGTACTGAATCAAGAGCATTTTGCATTGTGGTGGATTATGACTCAATCTTGAGAATGACACCAATCTGCCACTTCAAAATGCCTCTACTAGCTAGTTGCTTTATGGCATTATCAACGGTCAAACTATATGAGCTGAATACACCCACAGTTTAGAGAGAACTTTTAGTCCAAACAAAGAAATTTGTCACTTGTGACCACTATGAACCTAGTGACCACTGACCACTATAACCAGGGATTAATTCTCTTCTGCTGCTTCTGCATCACCCACTCAAATTTTTGTCTGCCCCCTCTCACACGCTCATAGTGGTCACTAGGCTTGTGCTCTATATAAATGCCAGCATGTTCCAGTTTCATCAAACCAAAATCTGTAAGGAATCTGCTATAGCTAGCAAAAGGGAGAGCAAGATGCCTGTAGCAGCAGCAGCCCAGAAAGCATTATTGGCACAACCTGTTCTGATACTTATCCTCCTCTTCGTCAGCATCTCATGTCCTTGTGTAAGTTCATTAGCAACATCCAGAACCCATAACACATCAGAAGCCGACCGGCAAGCCCTCCTTTGTCTCAGATCACAGTTCTCTGATCCTTTGGGAGCCCTGGACTCATGGAGAAAAGAGTCCCTTGCATTCTGTGATTGGCATGGGGTGACATGCAGCAACCGGGGTGCAGCTCGCGTCGTCGCTCTTCGCCTTGAATCACTGAACCTCACTGGCCAAATACCCCCTTGCATTGCCGACCTGAGCTTCCTTACAGCAATTTACATGCCGGATAACCAAATCAGTGGCCACATACCTCCTGAGATTGGCCGCTTAACCCAGCTCAGGAACCTAAGCCTAGGCATGAATTCCATCACAGGGGTGATTCCGGATACCATATCATCGTGTACCCACCTTGAGGTGATTGACATGTGGAGCAACAACATCGAAGGTGAGATCCCATCAAACCTTGCTCATTGCTCACTTCTTCAGGAAATTACTCTCAGCCATAACAACCTCAATGGAACAATCCCTTCTGGGATTGGTTCACTGCCTAAACTTAAATATCTATTTCTTGCTAACAACAAGCTTGAGGGTAGTATTCCTGGATCTTTGGGCCGTAGCACATCACTGTCCATGGTTTTCCTTGAAAATAACAGCCTAACTGGTAGTATTCCACCTATCTTAGCGAATTGCTCATCACTCAGATACCTTGACCTATCACAAAATAAACTTGGTGGGGTAATCCCTTCTGCCCTCTTCAACAGCTCATCTCTTCTTAGCTTAGATCTCTCAAGTAATAACTTCATTGGATGGTCAATCCCCTCTGCCCCACTGATATCGTCACCGATTCAACGTGTCATCCTTGCAAACAACAAAATCTTTGGAAGCATTCCAGCTGCATTGGGAAACCTGAGTTCCCTATCTTCCTTGTTAGTTGCTCAAAACAACCTACAAGGAAATATCCCAGATAGCATAACCAAAATTCCGTATTTACAAGAATTAGACTTGGCTTATAACAACTTGACCGGCACAGTTCCACCATCTCTTTACACAATCTCAACTTTGACTTATCTTGGCCTTGGGGTAAACAATCTTTTTGGGAGAATTCCAACCAACATTGGACACACTCTTCCAAACATTGAAACATTGATCCTAGAAGGAAATCATTTTGATGGTCCACTGCCAACTTCTTTAGTTAATGCTTTGAACCTTCAAGTGCTAGAGGTCCGTGATAACGCATTCACTGGTGTTGTTCCTTCTTTCTGGGCTTTACAAAACCTGACCCAGTTGGACCTTGGTGCCAACCTATTTGAATCTGTAGACTGGACATCCTTGTCCTCAAAAATAAACTCTACCAAACTGGTGGCAATATATTTGGATAACAACAGGATTCATGGAATCTTACCTAGTTCCATTGGCAATCTCCCAGGAAGCTTGCAAACGTTATATATGACCAACAACAGAATTGGAGGGACCATACCTTCAGAGATAGGAAACCTCAATAACCTCACTCTTCTTCATCTAGCAGAAAACTTAATCTCAGGGGACATTCCTGAAACACTTAGTAACCTTGTAAACTTGTTTGTCCTAGGGTTACATCGCAATAATCTTTCTGGGGAAATCCCACAATCAATTGGAAAACTTGAAAAATTAGGTGAGCTTTATCTCCAAGAGAACAACTTTAGTGGGGCCATACCTTCAAGCATAGGAAGGTGCAAAAATTTGGTAATGCTGAACCTCTCATGTAATACCTTCAATGGAATCATTCCACCCGAGCTCTTGTCGATCTCCTCACTTTCAAAAGGCCTAGATTTGTCTTACAATGGATTTAGTGGACCCATCCCATCTGAGATTGGTAGTTTAATTAACCTTGACTCTATTAACATTTCCAACAACCAATTATCTGGAGAGATTCCGCATACACTTGGTGAGTGCCTTCACTTGGAGTCCCTACAATTAGAAGTGAATTTTCTAAATGGGAGTATCCCGGACTCCTTCACGAGTTTAAGAGGCATCAATGAGATGGATCTCTCACAGAATAACTTGTCTGGTGAAATCCCAAAATTTTTTGAGACATTCAGCTCTTTGCAGCTCCTCAACTTATCCTTCAACAATCTCGAGGGAATGGTTCCTACATATGGTGTATTTAGCAATTCAAGTAAGGTGTTCGTACAAGGGAATAGGGAATTATGCACAGGGTCTTCAATGCTGCAATTACCACTTTGCACATCAACATCATCCAAAACAAACAAGAAATCCTATATCATCCCAATAGTTGTCCCACTTGCTAGTGCTGCTACATTCCTAATGATATGTGTTGCCACATTTCTTTACAAGAAGCGAAATAACCTGGGAAAGCAAATTGATCAGTCTTGTAAGGAGTGGAAGTTCACATATGCTGAGATTGCCAAAGCTACCAATGAATTTTCATCAGACAACTTGGTTGGTTCTGGGGCGTTTGGGGTGGTCTACATAGGTAGATTCAAAATTGATGCAGAGCCAGTTGCCATTAAGGTATTCAAACTTGACGAAATCGGAGCATCAAATAACTTCTTGGCTGAATGCGAGGTGCTAAGGAATACTCGGCACCGAAATCTCATGCACGTGATAAGTCTATGTTCATCATTCGATCCAATGGGAAAAGAGTTTAAAGCTCTAATTTTGGAGTACATGGCTAATGGTAACCTAGAAAGTTGGCTTCATCCAAAAGTACAAAAACATCGACAAAGAAGACCATTAAGTCTAGGATCAATTATACAGATAGCAATGGACATTGCTGCTGCCTTGGATTATCTCCATAACTGGTGCAAACCTCCGCTTGTTCACTGTGATTTGAAGCCAAGCAATGTACTTTTGGATGAGGACATGGTTGCTCATGTTAGTGACTTTGGGTTAGCAAAATTTATCTGTAACCATTCTTCAGCAGGGCTTAACAGTTTATCAAGCATAGCAGGACCAAGAGGGTCAGTTGGATATATTGCACCAGGTGAACACTCATGCTTTTATATATTCTTCATATTGACTAATTTAGGCGTATCTTATTCAGAAATACATATACGACTATCATCCAAGAAATTTAAGCTTGTTTTCTTGGCATGTGAATTCTTGCTTTCGCTGCTAACCTTGTTATTTTATAAGGACTGAATACTTACTTCATATACTGTCTCTTGAAGCCAGCTTAGAAAATTAGAATATTTTTAAAACAATTTTGTTAACATTGAATGCAGAATATGGGATGGGTTGCCAAATCTCAACTGCAGGCGATGTCTATAGCTACGGAGTTATTCTGCTAGAAATGCTCACAGGAAAGCATCCAACTGATGACATGTTCAAGGATGGGCTAAACATTCACAAATTAGTGGACTGTGCATATCCACATAATGTTGTTGAGATTTTAGAGGCCAGTATCATTCCATGGTATACACATGAAGGAAGGAACCATGATTTAGATAATGACGTTGATGAAATGAGCAGAATGGAGAGATGTATCACACAGATGCTGAAAATTGGTCTAGAATGCTCTCTGGAGTCACCTGGAGATCGTCCATTAATCCAAGATGTTTATGCTGAAATCACCAAAATCAAAGAAACATTTTCAGCATTGGACAGTTGAAGAAGTAGGCCAAAATTTTCTATTACTAGAGAAGTTATTAATAGCCCATTATGTTTTTTTAATTATATATTACATTTGCTACTTTTCATTCCTAATTCCACTGAAGTTGCCATTTTGTATCGTCTCCACTCTAAGTTTCATAGGTTATTTATGTGATTTCATGTTTAGCTACATAGGGATCAACACACACAAATCAAAAGATTAATTGCAGTTGTGTTTTTTGAGGTGCTTGCTAGTTAATTCTAAAAACCAATTAGCACTGAGGACCTAATTAATTGTTGCTTGTTTCTGGTCATATTCCCTAACTATGTGAACAAAAAATTTAAGAGAAAATTACTTACATGTCCCTAAAACTTTAGCTGATCCCTTATATACCCGTAAGTTTTATTCACTCTCTTGTATGCCCTTGAATTTTTATTTTGATCACATTCATAGCCATTTTGTTAGTTGACCGTTTAATAGCTAAGATAAGGTCAATTTTTCTCTTAGGCGTGGAAGGAATATAGAAATATTTGCAGCATATTATTGGAAGTGTAGAGACTTGTATAAAACTATTATAATTCATGAGTGCGTTGCGTTAGGTTTTTCCATGACAAGATTATTTTTATATCATCAAAATTTTAAAATATTTTATTTATTGAAAAGAGTATATGTTTGATTTTATTTATGCTACCTATAGCATATTTGTTGTGTTTACATATCATCTAATACGAATGTTATACAAGAGTAATGATTATATTTACCATCCTTAAAAATGATATACATTCATTTTTTTATAAAAAATGTTAAATTTTCTACGTATAATATTTCCTCCTAAAATGTGTATATTAGTTCAACAACAAATTTCTATATTTTCTATTTATATAATCATTATACCCTTGTATAACATTCGTATTAGATCTTTTCACGGAATTAAAAAATTACCCTCTAACCTGATGAAATACTTGGTGCAACCGGTCTGACCACCATACGTACAACGGTATGACCGCACTTTGCCGCCGGTCTGACCAGTGTAGTCTAGCCGGTCAAATCGCCACCTCCCTGCCTACTGCCTTCTCGCCACAGCCGGTCTGACCGGTTGCTCGCCGCCAATTAGACCGGCATAATCCTAACAGTCTGATCGTGTCGGAACCCAGAAAAACATGTATCGACAAAACTTTATTGCATCAATATGTGTTTACAAATACATCTAATGGACTCATCTCTCAACTCCGAACTAGGATTGAAATCTTGAAGCAAACCCTAACACTCCTCTCCTAAAAAGTCGATACCTTTTAGCATCAACCCCTCTTCTATTTGTGCCCACAACATGGTTGCCCCTGGTCACGAATCCAACTACAACTAGGAATATTGATCACATAGGAAACCTCTCAAACCAGGGAAAGAGCATCCCCATACAACTCCGCACTCTAATGTTTCCAAACTTGTACTGCAATCCAAATTTTGACTCTTTCTAAACGCACACAACACCATGTGTATGTCATATGAAAACTTTCACCTCCACGTGCATGTTGTCTAGCCTGAGCATCCCGCATCATATCATTGACTGTCTAGACCTTAACTTTTCACAAGCCTAGTCCCGATCCATCACCAGCTATACTCCCATGGCCTCAAGCAACACATGCACATGAACAACAAAGAAACTCTATGTCCGAGTACAAGTTAGCACCAACTTGACTCATATCAGCACACAAACAATATCACATATGTATAGAAATGATTTAGTAGTCATAAATATGAAGCAATCAAGAAATTTCACGAAAACAACCCAAAACCGACTCCCTCCCAGAGTCTGCCGGTCTGGCCGTCGGGCTACCTGGACACCTCCAATCTGACTGGTGCCCATTGCTTGTTTTGACCGGCTCCCAGTGCCAACACACTGTTCACCGACAGAAAACACTGTTCACTACATTTTCAATAAATACTTACCTTTGACAATTGTTCATCACCAAGATTAATCATCGCATGATTGTACAAGTAAAATTTTTTCTGCTTTCACGTTTGACCAACTGTATTGTCCAACTTGTTAGCTTCCTAGTTATTTCTCACCGGGCCATTAGCTTCGTAGTTAAGCTATATAGTTGCAAATTAATTAATAATACTAAACTTACTCTTCTGTCCAAATAAATGAATCTGGGGACGATCTTTCCCTAAAGAGATTTGTTTTGGTCCAACAAGGTACCTTGAGGTACCTATATCTCGTTGTAACAAATCAAATCTAACCGTCCGATCAAGCTGGGTAGGATGGGCATGCTTTCGGAACGCACTTGTGTCGTCTTATCCTTGTGTGGTGTCGTAGTGTTTTTCTCCCTACTCATCCTCTCTCCCAGCTAGCGCCACACGCGGTCGTTTCTCCATACTCGTCCTCTCATTGAATGAAAGAATATATCATACCTCATGAATCCAATCCAATTACACATTTGTCTTCATCTACTCCTTCCTGATCTCTGCCCAATTGAATACCTTCGGGGATTTCATCTTCTCACCATCCTTTGTGCCCCACAGACGAGTTATATCGAAACTTCCCCCAACTTTGTCTGTTGCTGGCAGCAAGCATTGCGGTGTCGATGGGCGCTTTAGCGAGGAGTACAACAGCAACAACAGCAAGACCGCTCCAGTGATGAACGCGGTGGCGATGAAATCGACGATAACGATTGTAGCGACGAAGGAAGCGCCGCCGTGGAAATACAAACCGAGAGCAAACCAACCTCCCTCCCAGGAGCGGCGCCGACATGATTTCAGATCGAGAGAAAATGACGTAGGGTTTCTTTCATGATACTCAAGCCGATTCAATCGCTTGTCTAATGTTGAATTATAGTGATGCCCTTCCATGCCTCACACCGTTAGATCCCTTCAATCCAATGGACGAGATTTGGTACTGCAACTGCCTGCTGGACCATAAAAATTCCTCTATTTGGTATACGAAGCAATTAGATATATTAACAATGAGTATTTGTCCAGGATATCATGGGAGTCGCATGGAACATTTTATAATCTCAATCTATTAAATGTTAAGCCCTCGAAATCAAAAGAGTAAATTTCACAAAACTACAGATACTATGACTAAACTATCACAAAACTATAGATTTAAGGAGTTGTATCACAAAACTACACATTTAGCACCAAATTTGTCACAAAACTACACATTTAAGATGAAGTGTTACAAAACTACACGTTTAGTAACTAAATTATCATAAAACTACGGTTTAGAACCAATTTAATCACAAAGTAATAATGTTTATAACAAAGGAAACCGAGGCCAACGTCTCTGCCTCAAAATAAGTTTTTGAGACAGTGTTCTTTAATCCGCCTCAAATAGGTTGCCTCAAATTGCTTACCGTGCTGTAGTGATATATATATATGGATCTGTTGAAGTCTTGTGCAAACATTATGCTGCAACAAGTTCACTTTAGCATGATTGAGTACATGATATGTGTTCGGCACGACTGAGATGGACTGTGCAGTGAGACATTGTTCGGCACGACTGAGAGATGGACTGTGCAGTGAGACATTGGACACACCCACAAATAGGATGCAAGTGTAAATAATCCTACAAACAAGAATTGACGTCAAGAAGCGTATAGCTATGTATATATGAAGGTGCAACCACTATTTCTTCAACTCAAATATAATTCTTGTCATGGTGTAGATTCGAACCTAAAAACCTCTCCTCTCATGCACCTATCTTAATTTACCAACTCACCTACACATCAATCTTGTTAACAAATGAATTTTTTTTCCTTTTGAGCCATCCTAACCGAGATTTAAATTATGGATTTGAGTATTTAAAAGAATTCAAATGAAAAATTTGTCAACTACAAAATCATAGATCTCGTTGAGAGCTACAATTCCCATATATGTTTTGTTGCAATCCGAGTACGTATGAAAAGGTTAAGTTCATATATCCTAAATAAACACTAATAATATGGTTGAGATCATCAATGCTGGATCATAAGAATACCTGGCACTGATGTGAGTGGCATTAGTGCCGAGTACTCTTAAAAACCCGGCACTGATGTTTTTCCTGCCAAAATTAGTTATCACGCTTCAACTGGCAAGACCCGACACTGATGCGTTACTCATCAGTGCCGATTAATAGTAACACTCGGCACTGATATGTTGCCAAACAATTAGTGCCGAATGGTTGTAAGACCCGGTACTGATATCTCCACATCAGTGCCAAGAGAACGATATGCATGGCACAAGCTTGTATTTTGGGACGGAAAACCATCATCAGTATCGAGTTATCTTGAACCGGCACTGATAAGCTGTTCTGTGATAGTGCCGTGTTGAATAATACTTTTATAATATAATAACTCCTTTAGGTTGTATATATACATATATATTGTAATAGAAACTAATTGTTGATCGAGGTTATACTTTAAATTGGTGGCCATGCATATTAGTTCCCAAAACAACATCTCCATGTTTTTGACACGAGTAGAATGTAGTACAAACACACTGTTGTATATGTCTTAATTTCACCGCATGGAGAACTTTCTGAAGCACTATTGATATCTGCTTGAGTGCACATTATAGTGTACGACCCTTTTGTGTATATTATTTTGGTTCAGAAAGTAATTATTAAGAGCTAATATGTCTACTATATATAAATATATATATAGTGCTCGATCATGCGTGCCAGAAATATACATTGTAATGTAAGTGAGGCACCGGAGTTATGTTTGTTAACCATAGAAATGGACTTCTTTGGTGGTTGCTGGTTCTAGTGAAGAAGATACAATTTCCCATTGAAAAGGGTTCATCTATAAAACAAGAGGATGTATAATACAATATATTATATATATGTGCATCCCTCACTCGTAAAAAATTGCATATCTAGCATTTGATTTAAACGGGTTGTTGTTTTTTTTCTATTTTTTTCACGTTAATTAGAAGTATAAAACATATAGGTTAGCTAGGTTTTTGAGGCATCAGGAGCATTTAACCCACTTCCATTCCATCTTGTGCAGCCGAGCCCTGGATGATGATGATGATGATTCATGAAATTAATATGGATTTATTTTCCCATAATTGTATGGTTTTGATCGAGCTGCCAATCCTAATTGCTTGATCACTTGGTCACTCTATCGTCGTCGTCGTCGTCGTCGTCGGGGAAGAAGAGCCATGTCACCGGCGTGTCGCCGTCCTCCAGTGGCTTCTTCCACATGAGCATGCAGAACGTGCGCCGGACCATGTCGTACGCGGCGACCTGGTACGGCGGCCGCGGCTGGAGCTCCCACCGGAAGGACAGGCCGTCGGTGTCGTCGAGGAAGAAGATCTGGTCGCCGTCGTCCGGCGCGCGCACCGCCCTGGAGCACAGCCTGCCGACGAACAGCGCCTCGCCGCCGGCGCCCAGCCCGCCCACCTCCACCCACCGCGACGCCGCCATGTCGGCCTCGAACACCTCGAACCCGTCCGTGCTCCCAGCGTCCGCCATCTCGCGGCGCACCATCAGCAGCGCGCCGTCGAGCGACGTCACGAGGTAGTGCATCCGGGTGTCCTCGACGTCCAGCGCGTCCACACTGCTGCGGACGACGCCCTCGACGCCGGTGACCACGGGCTTGCCGTCGCCGGCGTCGCCGACGTCGAAGGCGAGGAGGTCCTCGGCCTGGGTGAGCGCGTAGAGGCGCCCGCCGTGGAACGCCATGTCGTCGTACCACCGCCACCGGTCGCGCGCGCTGATCGACCACACGAACCCCTCAGGCGTGCAGAGCGCCACCTTGGCGAAGTGCTCGCGGCCGACGATGGCGGCGACGACGAGCCGCCGCCGCCGCCGCCGACGGGGCACACGACCAGCTTCAGCACGGACATCTCCTCGCTGTCCCTCCACCGCCGCGGCGCCGTGCCGGACGGCGCCGCCTCGTCGGCGAGCACCACCGGCACGTCGCGGACGCTGACGCCGCCGCCGATCACCAAGCCGGGGAGCACCACCGTGTCCCCCGTCAGCGGGCTGGTGAGGCGAGCACGCCGTACTCGTCGTCGCGAGGAGGAGGCGGTCGCCGGCACGCGGCGAGGTAGCCGGCGGTGCCGCCCTCGCCGCCGGCGCCCGCGCCGTGGGGCTCCAAGTCCGGGAACGTGAACAGGTCGCCGTCCGGGAACGCGACGTGCGCCACGGCGAGGGCGAGCTTGTCGTCGTCATCCATGCGTGGCGAGGTCTGGTTGGATTTGGGGATGAGTGATGGAGACGATGGGTGTGGCGCGAAGTAAGTGGATCTGAGCCACATCAAACATGGCAAAAATTAGGTGATCGAATTTCCATGCATGTTTTGTTTTTTTGTTTAACTTTTGCATGTTTGATATTACTGAAGATATGCAGTTATGCACTATGCTTGCTAAAGACATTAATAATTTGGTGAATTTAATTGTGAAGATCAGATGATATACTCCACTTGATCAATGAATTCACTTGATTACATGAAGGAGAGCCACGCGCAACTTTCCATATCCACCATCCAACTCCACGCGCGCGACGTGCGATCGTCATTAGTTTATTGGTGTTGTCGGTGCGTGGGTGGTGGTTATTTTCTCTTTTTTTTTCTTGGTTATGACTTGTCAGGGTTGTAATCTTGCATTTTTTTTCCTGCTCTATAAATATAAACTTCACGCTGTCTAGTGCGAGTCGTTAAAAAAAATCAGGTAGCCCATATGTTTCTAGGAGTATTTAGTAAAGCTATTGAACAAATCAAGTGAAATAGTGAAGATCCAAAATTACATGGACAATTTTACCGTGCATAAAGCTGACACAAAAAATTAATTGATAAGTAAAAGTGACACCCACCCAACAAATTAATGTAAGTGCACCCTTGCAGCCAATCGTTACACTCACTCACTTTGAAAAGCACTGTATATAAGCACGGTGCATATTAGCATATATATGATAGGACATTAAATAGTATCTCCTGCTATAAAGGTCTTTGTCTGTACAAAGGATTTGTAGAGCAGATCGCACAGTACACAAGCCCAACCCCAGGGAGTTCTCTAGTTTCTCTCTCACAGCCGGCTTGAAAGGAAATACATACCAGATGTGATGAATCTACTGAAAGCATAAATCCACTAAGCTTCAGTTTAAGCAATATTTTCATCTAGAATTTAGAAGACAAATGAGTTCTTATTCAACAACTTTATGGGATACCCAAATAGGTTTATGAGGTATCGGGAGTACTACGAGATCTTCGACATCTTCTGTCACAACAACCCTAAACCTTGTAATGCGATGGAAGAACCGAGGTAGTCTAATAATGCTGTGTCACGCATCCATATGGTCATACTTATCATAAGGGTTCAATCTATTGGCAACAGCGGAAGAACATAGTCTCACCAAAATCTGCAAAGTTTTCAAAATTTTGAAATTATATCGGAAGTGAATTGAACTTGAACACAAGATGGAGTGAATTGAGCTTCATATTGTGGGACAGAGAATTGAGGTAGTGTTTGGATCCATGGACTATAAATTTTAGTCCCCGGCACATCGGATGTTTCGACACTAATTTAAAGTATTAAACATTAATAAATAATAATAAAACTAATTACATAAATGAGAGCTAATTTCTTAGACGAATTCATAATTAGCAAATGTTTATTGTAGCATCAATGGGCTAATCATGGATTAATTAGGCTCAATAGATTCGCCTCGCGAATTAGTTCAAGGTTATGGAATGGGTTTTGTAATTAGTCTATGTTTAATACTCTAAATTTAGCGTCCAAATTCGATGTGACAAGTACTTAAAAAATTTTTAGCCCCATCCAAACAGGGTCGGACTAACTAATAGCAATTGTAGGCAGTGAGGGATGCTTAGGATCCATGCTGTCACCTTCTTCTTGCCCCTATATATGTTGAGCTGTTGATTGGTGCCACTATGCAGGAAACGCGTTCATTTTGTTTTCTAGCTGACTGTGGAACATTTTTTTTCTACAATACGAACTTTATGTGTGTACCATTCGCTTGTACAACCATTGATCGATCGGTAATTATATGGACGTACTGTTCTGTGAATGAAGCTCTGCAGAGTAAGCTACATTAATTGGTTTTCAAAAAAAAAAAAGTTACATTAATAGAAAAATGATGCCTACTACCCCCAAGTCCCCAATGTCCTCTACGTGTACATATATATATAGTTTTATGTTTTATTTTTATTTATTTTTTTGCATTTTTACGCTTGTCCATACGTGTCCTACAATTTTTTTCCTCCAAATAAAGATGTGTGCCTATAAATATATAATAAGAGGTCAGTAGAGTACGCAACCCAGCACCTGCAGAAGAGATTTGTTGGTTTCTCATTCACTCACAGTGAAGCTTAAAATTGATAGAAAAATGTTTTTTTTTCTACTACTACTTTTACAATAATCCAATACAAAATATCGGCTTATGAGGCATCAGAAATGTGTAGAGTCTACTACAAAATCAATCTTGAGCTGTTATTTTGCTGTAGCTAGACATAGCCGATTCGTATTTTAGAAGATTCAGGATAAATTGGATGGCTAGCTATGAAAATCCAAGGATGTGCGCAATTTGAAGGATGCATGATAACCATGCAAACATTGGTGGACAGTTTGTGTCATCAACGCTCACAGGCAGAACATATTCTCGTCGATTAATCCTGGGACAGGTTGTTTTAACTATTAGCAATCTAGGCACACCACAAACTTCACTTTGTAGCTAGCTACTACAGGTGCATCCTACTCATTTGATCATTTGATTTTAAGTGAATTGTATATTGGGCTACGTCTTTTTCTAAAATTTCACTTTGTATCACCCTATACATGCCGAATTGTTTCACTTTACTTTTGTTATACAATGAACCACCCTAACTTCCTTCACTAGCCATCTAGCGTCTACTTGGACAAAGGTATGGCATGTGTATAGGTGAGGAAGTTAGTCAGCATGTTGTTGTCGATGTGCTCGATGTCGTTGAAGTGTTGAAGATGTGGTCTGGGGTGGTCTATTGTGTAACGCCTAGTTCAAAGCAAAAAAAGATTAGACAAAGAGTGGTCGAAAATAAAACTTTGGCAATAAAATATATATGGCCCAAAGTAAAATTAACTCTTTACTTTCTTTTCCTCCATGGCGCATACCATGGTTCTGTGAGGACGTTGACATGTTTATTTCAGACTACAATGACCATATCAATTACCTCTTATTCAAAATTCTTTCCATCTCAAGCTTACTATCCTCCCACTCTCAAACATCTCTTATTTTTTCTCTTATTTAATTAGTATAGCAAGGAGCATATAGATTATTTACCTCTTCGTCTCATAATTAAGTGCTAAGATGGACACTTATTTTGGGGTGGAGAGCACGTGTATGTAACTGCACCACAGTTCAGCAGAGCTATGTGCCCGGTCACACACACACTGAGAGAGAGGCAGTGAATTCGTCAGTCCGTGCAATCTCTTTCACATGTTAATATTCAGTCACGTTTCATTCACGGGAAAAGATCACACGTGAATATAACCTTGTGTACGCAGTTTCTCTATATAATTGAGGATTTTAACGGCATTAAGAGATTTCTAAAGGTTATTCCAGAATATTTGAGAAGGTCTTGACATATTCATGGGGACCATATTTCAATTTGTCGACCGTCACTACTAGAAAAACAATTTTTAGCAACGTTGGCCTTTTTTTTTTCAGGCGGGTATGACCCTCGGAACCAAATGTCCGCCTACGAAAATATAAACTGAGGTGGATTTTTGTCATCCGCTTGCGAAAATCAATTTTTCTAGGCGGACCACTTAAAAGGTCCGCCTGTGAAAATACCTTTATTTTCACAGGCGGACCTCTTAAATAGTCCGCCTGAAAAAAAATATGATTTTTGTAGGCAGAACCTTATATGGTCCGCCTGCAAAAATCATACCAACAAAAAAAAAATCTATGTCATATCCTTATCTTCTCCACATCTTATCCTCTCCCGTCTCCGCCGCTCATTTCCCTCACCCTCCTCTCTCTCTCTCTCTCTCTCATTTCCCTCCGGCTCCTCCCCTTCCTTCCCACCCATCCCAAATACGGCAGAGGGGAGGGGCGTCGGCGGCGGTGCGGGCCGAGGGGAGGGGACAGCGCCTACCGCGCGTCGACGATGACGCCTACCGCGAGCGACGAGGACGGCACCTACCGCACGACGATGACAACACCTACCACGCAACGACGACGTCTACCGCCGGCCGCATCACTGCCCTTCCTCTCAACCCTTCCCTTCCTAGATCCGGTGGAGAAAAGGGGCATGACGGTGGTGCAGGCGGAGGGGTCGACGACGGTGCTGCTGGAGGGGAGGTGCGGCTCCCCTCCCTCTCCTCTCCCTCCGCTCTACTCTCCTCCGCCACCGGCCACGACGACAACGACTACCGTAGGATGACGATAGCCCTATCACGCGACGACAACGACTACTGCCGGCTGCGTTGCTGGCTCGCTGCCCCTCCCCTCCCCTCCTAGATATTGACGGAAGAGGGGAGCCGGTCGGCACTCCCCTTGGCCAACGGCGGTGGACAGAGGAGGAGAGCCATTGGCTGGACGAGGAGACCGGCGGCGCCGCCGGCGGGTTGGGATGGTGGCGGCGTTTTTTTTTTTTTTTGCTGAAAATATTTTCACAGGCGGGTGGATCTACCACATGCGAAAATAGATGCCGCTTGCAAAAATCATCTATTTTTGCAGGCTTTTGTGTCTAGGCGGTCCTTACCCCGCCTGGAAAAACTAATTTTGGCCGCCTGTAAAAACAATTTTTCTAGTAGTGCATTATGTGCAGTTTTGTAGCAAACTATCTAGCCATAGGGAAATCAGATAGCATGAAAAATAAATAAACATTATACAGAAGTTCAGGATGTATATAGTAAGTACAGTGGATAAAATTAACACTACACTCTCTTGATGTCCTTATAATTAATAGCCTCACTATAGCGCTCTCTATTGGTAGTAGAAAGAAATCTGAACCGTTGATCTCATTTTATCGAAGGGGTCAGATCTATTTATATTACCACTATTGTAGAAACGTAGAGGGACATTATTTTAAAAAAAGAGAGGTATAATTGCCATTTAGCATTGAGTAAACCTTTTTCTCTTTTTTTTCTTGCTTTTTGATAACATATGAGTGATGCCAACTTAGTGGATGACCACATATCGAGCTAGCCGGAAAAAAATAAAAAATAAAGTTAGTCCTAATCATTGTATTGTATTAGTAAATTATTTAATAATAATGAATGGTTAAGATCATTTCACTAACTTTACAAGCTGCACAGGATCAGATGGGTCATATATTTCCATTTAGTAAAGCCACTGAACAAATCAAGTGCAACAATGAAGATCCAAAATTACATGGACTGTTGCACCATGCATGTAGCTGAGTCAAAACTCAATAAATAATTCACATTGAAAAATGGCACCTACTCATCAAAATAATGCGACTGCACCCTTGAGCCAGTTGTAACTCACTTACTCTCAACTTTAATGTATACAGAGTGCACAAATATATGATAGGAGCTCATTGGATTATTTCCTGCTATAAAGGTCTGTCTATACAAAAAGATTATAGAGTAGTGCACACAAAGCCAGCCGAAAGGAGTTCTTTAATTTAATTACTCATCACCTGAAAAAGATAAACCCACTACGCTTCAGTTTAAGCAACATATATTTCCATGCAGAATTCAGAAGACAAATGAGTTCTTATTCAACAATTTTATTTTATTTTTTCCAAATAGGTTTATGAGGTATTAGGAGTACGAAGAGGTCTCGGTTCGTTTCTACCACGATAATCGTAAACCTTGTAATGCCATGTTAAATGTGTGGTGGTCCCATAGTGGCAATAGCACAAGGTCACACACATCTGTGTGGTCATGGTGATGATCAGGTTTCAATCTATCGGAGGTTTAATTTATGAGCAATCTTACGGTCCTTGAGAAGGTACCATGAGGTATCATTTTTTCTATTATAAATTTGGTACCTCTTAGTACCTAGATACTATGAGGTACCATAAGGTACCAAATTTTACACTAAATTTTTGGTACCTCATGGTACCTCCTTAAGGACCGTAGAATTGTTCATAATTTATACCCATCACACATGCATAAGAGGTTTCGTGGTAGTGAAAATAAGTTGAAAACGCTTGCCCTGCTGCGATATCCCAATTGGGAACACATGTGGAGCTAATCCCACAAATATTTTTAAAAATACTTATACTCCTGTTTTTGAGGCCTCTGGCCATTTTCACAAACTAGATCAGCTGGCTTTTTCCACCATGAATTGAGGTGAATATTTACCAATTGTCCGATTCAATGTTCAGTTTCAACCAAAATATATATATATTGTTTTCCACTAAATTCTCCAGATAGATCATGCCAATCCGTTGTTTATTCTTGCTTCAAAATCAGAGGATTAACCTGAAGAGCGTCAGGATGACCTTCAGTTTGTAGAAGTCAGATATTGCTGTCCTGAACGTTTAATTTGTGTCCATTTAAGCACTGAACATTGTTATTTTTATATTACGAAGAAGACACGCACCCTGGCCCAGTACACACGAACATTTGAGCAGATCTTTAATTAATTTCCAAACGAATGATACTATGATTCATTCTGTGATGTTCATTCCAAAGCTTAGTTAAAAAACGTGCGATCTTTTTATAGTAGCTGTGCAGCAGAGTATTATCTGTCAGGTGTCTAATCTTTTGAATTTGATAGTAGAGGGCAGTAACAACTTTGGGGGTGTTTAGATCCAGGGGTGTAAAGTTTTGGCGTGTCACATCGGATATACGAACACATATTTAAAGTATTAAACGTAGTCTAATGACAAAACAAATTACAGAATCTGCCACTAAACTGCAAGACGAATTTATTAAGCTTAATTAATCCGTCATTAGCAAATGTTTACTTTAGAACCACATTGTCAAATCATGAAACAATTAGGCTTAGAAGATTCGTCTCGCAAATTAGTCGCAATCTGTGTAATTAGTTATTTTTTTAGCCTATATTTAATGCTTCATGCATGTATTCAAACGTTCGATGTGACAGGGTGAAAAATTTTGAGGTGAGATTTAAACAAGGCCTGGTGTGCACAACAAAGATCATGAATGATCACATCGTACCATTGGTGCAATCATTGATCGATAATTGTTTGACTGTTTCAGCAATTTATGAAACTGCCGAGCAGAATAAGTTGCATCGAAAAGACCTACTAACCAATGTCGTGTACATGTCCTTATATTTAGTTATTGCTTGTCTTTTTTGCATTTTTATTCTTACCTTCCACGCATACATGTCTTTCAGTTATCTCAAAATAAAGGTGTGCCTATAAGCGGTCTGTAGAGCTCACAAGGCCAATACCAATTTACCAACTGAAGAAATTCGTTGGCTTCTGACCTACAGTTAGCTTAGAATAAAAAAAAAGATTTCTTTTTCACTACTTTGATTTTTTCAATATGAAACAAAATATTGGCTTGTGATGCATCAGGAATGTGTTGAGTCGACTATGCAAGCAAGACCGTACAGCGATGTGTCGATAACCCATTTTATCAACATATGTAGCTCCTATGTAGGACATGCCAATTTGTCTTTCTCATCGCTAATGTCTAAATCCATATAGAGATGGATTTGGTGATTATTAGCAACTTAGCCGTATAATAAAAAATCAATTTGTAGTTCTACTGCAATTGGCCGGATGCATCCTACGAGTTTGATGATGACACGGCTACGGTGCCTCAATATCATATAGGCTCATTCTGTGCAATTTTGTAAGCAAACTTGCTTTAGAAGTGATCGTTCAGACAATAGAGGTAGTGTTTCAAACATATATGACATCAAAGAATTATATTGCTCACGTTGAGCAATTCTACGATTCTTGATGAGGTACCAAATTTACAATAGAAAAAATGGTACTTCATGGTATCTCCTCAAGGACCGTAAAATTGCTCATATTACGTTACATAGTGCACACACAATGCAGATTATTTTTGTACTCCTGTAAATTAATCTGACAAGGAAAGAGGTGCTCTAGGAAGTCTATATAAGAGAATGGCGAAGCAGAGAACAAACTCATGGTACCCCTCTAATTTCCTTCAATATTAATATTCCCACTCAGTCACTTCCGCCCTCTAATTTCCTTCCATATTAATATTCCCACTCAGTCACTCCCGAGAAGGGAAAAAACAGTGATATGGGAAATCTGTTTGCTTATATCTCTACAAGTTGGATGATGCATATCAGCATGCTTGTGAGGTATCAGGAGAATTTGACCCTGCCATTGTCCAGAAACATGTCTCCATTCAATGTTCTTGTGCAAGACTGCAGAGGAAGAATGTTCAGCACTAAGGTGATCTAAGAGATCAGAAGACACGAAATGGAGAAACGAAATCCAAGCAGAATTCGAACAAGCAGTAGGCGAGGCCGAACCACAAAACGGCGACGTAGTTGCGCACATAGCAGATGCTAACATAAGGTCATCATTTTGCTTTTAACATCCTCTCTCCCTGAATTTCTATAAATATTGTTGGTAATTGGTTGAGGGGTCCTCGATGATTTCACATGATGAACAAGATACTATGTATCATGGAGTTGCACTCTTGAAATCAGTAGCCATGGGTGATGGGTCTTTCATTTTATTTTGGATGACATAGTTCCTACCATATGTTGTTGTAGGATCTACATGTTTTCTATTAGGTTTTTCAACTATATATCATTAATGGAGATGGGCATTTGTCCAATAACCTCGAGTCTATTTATTTATTTTACTCATTTATCATGTCCTGTTGACAGAGTACAGAGAAATAAGCCATTTTATATGCACTGAATGCACGTTATTCTGTACAAGGGAACATGTTTTAATAAGTCTCTATATAAGAGAAAGTAGAGAACAACTCATGCTACCCCAAATTCACTCCTTACCTGATTCTCTCACTCTTGGGAAGAAAAAAAAACAATGATATGGGAAATATATTTGCTTGCCTTTCTGATCTATCTCTGAAAATTGGATGATATGCAAATAGGTTTGTTAGGTATCGGGAACATTTGAACCGCAATTGTTCTATGAAGTTTCATGGGATATGTTTTATCACGACAAAAGAGAAATGAAACTTGGGGCTTGACGATTGAACAACCAATGCTGATGATGGCTGCCGCTAGGGATATATATAATTCTTGTAAGTTCCACCAATGATAGAACCACCAATGATGATATATAAAGCACGACTAGGGAAAACTTGTAAGTTGTAGTTGTTTACTCTCTCAACACAGTGTTGATCACAATCCCTAATCAAGTGAGCCTAGTCGAACAGCAAAAGCTAGGAAAACTCTCCATCTTTCACTCTGATTCGACCGGCAGTGCTCCTGGCAAGCTTTTCCTGAATCAAAAAAAAAATGCAGATTAGATATGAGTAATTGTTCAGACATCTTATAGGATCACAAGATGGAACTATATATATACTTCCGCTGCTAATCATAATCTTAGAACAGAGCAGCAAGAGTATTTACTGAAATACATAACAGCTTGAGCAAGTTGGCAAATTTCAGACCAAAGAGTTCAGAAACAAGGCCGATAGAAACTGACGTTTCTGAACTGAGCATAGTACAGCTTATGTCACCACAGTCCGTAGCTGGAGTGAGCACAAAATAAAATATTTGCTCAGTTTCATATTCGAATTAACACTTATATTTTTTTCATAGTCAAACGTCTTAAAGTTTTGCCAAGTTTATATAAAAATTTAGCAACATCTGTAATACCAAATTAGTTTCATAATAAGTAGTAACGTTGGATATATATATATACTATATTTTTTTGTTAAAAATGTTGCTGTGTTTTTCAATAAATTTGGTCAAACTTAAAAAAAAGACTTATAAAATAAAATCAAAACATGATTCAATGAGGGAGTAGTATATGTTATTGTGATTATATTAGCAGCAATTAAATTTTTTAGATAATAAAAATGGTATAGCAACAATTCTAACAAAAACACAATGTATGTTGTCATGAATAGTGTAGGAGACGGTTATATTACTCAGGGAATAAGTTCACTTCAAGACCCTCAAAAGTGACCCGAATCTAATTCATGACCCTAAACCGCAAAACCGGATATCTTCACCCCCAAACTATTGAAACCGGTGCAATTTGACTCCCTTGGTGGTTTTGGATGGCGGTTTTGCTGACGTGGCGTTGACGTGGTAGTATTGACTCGGTCTTCTTTCCACGTGGCGTTGACGTGGCGCTTAGGTGGCATTAGAAAAAACAATTTGCGTGGGACCCATTAGTCATTCACACACAAAATAAAAAATTGTGGGGCCCACTGACATGTGGGCCCCACATGTCATCCTCTCTCTCCCTTTCTTCTTCCTCCCTTCTCTCTTTCTTTCTCTTTCTCTTTTCTCCCCTTTGGTTGGCCGCGAGGGAGCACGGGCGGCTGGAGCTTGAGCGGCAGCGGGCGGGGCCAGAGCAGCTGCAGCGGCGACGGAAGCTGGAGCGGCGGCGGCGGCGGTAGCCTCGCCATCAGCCTTGCCAAGTGGAGAGAGGAGAAGAGAGGAGAGCAGGTGAGGGAGGAACGGAGGTGGTGGGTTACACGAGAGGCGGCGGCGGCGCGTGAGGGCCGGAAGGGAGAGGGGAGAAGCGGAGCCGCCAAGCTCATGTTGTCGCCGCCGGTTCCTCCTCCCGCACTCGCCCCGCACACCGCCGGAGCCCCGCCGCTCGACACCGCTCGATGCCTCCGCCGTCGACGTCCCGCGCCCGCCGCCGCCTCGACGTCCCGCACCCGCCGCCGCCGCGGCCTCCTCCCGCACTTGCGCCGCCCGCACGCCGCTGGAGCCGCCGCTCGACCCGCTCGATGCCTCCGCCGTCGACGTCCCACGCCCGCCGCCGCCGTCGACGTCCCGCACCCGCCGCCGCCGGTGCCTCCTCCCGCAGTCGCGCTCGCCCGCACGCCGCCGTCGACGTCCCGTGCGATGCGAGAATGGATGCGGGGAGGTGGTGGAGGACGGCGACGAGGAGCTCTGATCCCGGCGATGCGGATGGATCCGAAGCTGTAGCCGGCCCGTAGACCACCGTCCCCCCGCTCGATTCGTCGGCGTCGGCGCTGCCGTCCTCTCTCGCGTAGCTCTAGCTCGCCGCCGCTTCAGCTCTCGTCGACCGCCACCAATCCGGCCCAGGCCCCACGCTGCCAGCTCCAGCCCACCACTTCGGCCGCCGCCGCTTCAGCTCCCACCGGCCGCGTCGCTTCAGACCCCGCCCACCGCTGCTCGCTCCCCGCAGACGCCCGAAGTGGAGAGGGAGAACAGAAAGAGAGAAGGAAGAGGAGGGGAGGTTCGGGAGGAAGAAGAATGGGAAGAGATGAACAGTGGGCCCACAATCTTGTGTATGTGAATGACAAATGGGTCCCACATATATGTTTTTAATTGAAATGCCACCTCAGCGCCACGTCAGCACAAAGACTAGGTCAACACCGCCACGTCAGCACCACGTCAGCGAAACCGCCATCCAAAACCACCAAGGGAGTCAAATTGCACTGGTTCCAATAGTTTGGGGTGAAGATATCCGGTTTTGCGCGTTTTGGATCAGATTCGAGTCTCTTTTCAGGTCATGAAGTGAACTTATTCCTATTACTCAGCAATAAGGAAAATAATCTTGTTCAGGCCTTTATGACCATAAGAGGCCAAGAAATCAGATCCTTGATGCTTAAGAGGAAGTAATGATGAATCATAATTAAGTCGTACTTTGAATGACACTTTGACATAACAGCTGAATAAGACAAATATAAGTTAATCGCTAAACATCTACTCCTCTAACCCATTTTAAGTGTAATTGTGGTTTATGCATCTAATATTGACCATCTACCATATTTAAAATTTTATTTAAGAAAACTAAAAGAAATTAAGTCACATATAAATTATTATTCATGTTTTATCATCTAACAACAATAGAAATACAATCATAAAAAAAATTAAAAAAGACAGACGGTCATGCAATGGACACGAAAATCCATAACTACACTTAAAATGGGATGCGGAAGTAATTAATCTCAATCTAAAATTCAAATGATCTGCCAGAGCTGTAATTCTCTTCTTCTAAAACCAGAGTTCTTGCCCTTAATGAACAAAAAAAAAAAAATCTGAAATGCGAAAACTGGTTAAGATTGTACACATGGGTTCATTGAATCATCAACTGCATGCGCAACTCACGCATCATCGTCGTTCGTCGGGGAACAGCCACGTCACCGGCGTCTTCCCGTCGACGAGCGGCTGCCGCGGCAGCAGCTCGCTGACCTTCCCGCCGGCCATGTCGTAGACGGCGGCGTGGTAGGGAGGCCGCGGCTGGCGCTCCGTCCGGAACGACATGCCGTCCGTGTCGTCGAGGAAGAAGATCTTGTCCGCGTCGTCCAGCGACCGCACGGCACGCGAGCTCAGCGGCCGACGTAGAGCGCCTCGCCGCCGGCGTCCAGCCTGCTCACCTCCACCCATCGCCGCGGACGCCATGTCCGGCACGAACACGGCGAACCCCCGCGTCGTCCGGCGTCCGGCATGACCCGGCTCACCATCAGCAGCGGGCCGGCGCGCGACGCGACGGAGGTAGTGCGTCCTGGTGTGCCACGGCCGCGCGCCGGGTCGCCGCGCACGACGCGCTCGACGCGCGGACACCACGGGCTCGCCGGTGTCCTCGTTACCCGACGTCGAACGCCACGAGGTCCTCGCCGTGGGTGAGCGCGTACAGGCGGCCGTCGCTGTGGAACGCCGCGTCGTCGTACCACGCCACCGGTCGCGCGCGCTGAGCGACCACGAGAAGCCCTCCATGGTGCAGAGCGCCACCTTGGCGAAGTGCTCGCGCGGACGACGGCGGCGACCGAGGCCGGCGTCGTACGGCGACATGACCAGCTTCCGCACGGACATGTCCTCGGCGCGGGCGTCGCTCTGCGCGGCGGCGTCGCCGTCGCCGTCGCGCCACGGCGCGCCGACGACCTCGATCACGTTGTCGCGGATGCGGACGGTGTCCTCGGACAGGGCCGGGAGCAGCCTCGTCTTCCCCGTCAACGGCTGTCAGGCGGAGGACATCGAACTCGTCGTCGTCGAACAGGAGCCAGCCGTCGCACGCCGCAACGTAGCCGGCGCTGTCCTCCGCGCCGCCGTGGACATGGGGCACCGGTGCCGTTTGAACGTGAACAGCTTGCCGTCCGGAGAGCGCGAGGTGCGCGACGGCCACTGAACGTCTTGCTCGCCGGCCATAGGCGGCGGCGGCGCCAGGGCTAGCTCGTCGGCCATGGAGGATAATCAATGGCGTCCGGTGCGGATTAGTGGCGTCACTCTGGGGTAAAATTGGTAAGTTTCTAGTATTTGAAAGAGGCAAAGGTTGGCTAATTCGGAATCGGATCTGTCTCCAAACCCTAAATTTTTGGAGATTGAAAACGGATAAAACTCCGACACGCGCACCAACTTGTAAAGAAATTAGCTGATTTTATATTTGGAAGTTCAGCAAGTTAATTTTTCATAGAAGGAAACTAGTGCCGGTTTCTACGTTTAATTGTACGTGTTCCCGACAAATGAGTATAATTAAACTAATGAATTAAGCATGAACTGATGAACACGCACTACTGATGACACTAAGCAAGTTATCTCGTAGCATATTTAAATCCCATGCATGGACAATAACCAACAGTATTCCTTACTCTCTTAAAGTTTCCAAAATTTATTATAATATAGACGATGGATATAACATCATCGTTCAATATTCACATACTCTCTTACACAAATTAATTAATTTCTTGAATATAACACCGTCAACAATCTTTCGCCACGCACCGTCTGACAATTCATCAATTAATTTCAAGGATAACTATCTCCAGCTGTCTCTCTCACTCTCTCGCGACGGCTCGTTGACGACAGATCGATTAATTACGTAGCGGCTGCCAAATCGGATTTAAAATAATCGAGCCCCGGTTGGAACTTGGGAATCGTAAATATGAACCGTGGATTAGTTATCTCTTTCCCAGCCTGAGCTATACACAATTCCTCCGGACCTTCATGCAATCGACATAATCCTAACTCAAGCCGAATCGCGTGTTTGTTCTTCTCTAAATTTTTGTAGCTGTTGTGTGCCTCCTTTTGCTCCCGAAAAAATTCACATGCTTACTGTGGAGATAAATATAAAGAGATGGACCGAACCCCACAATATCTCGTGGCATGTAAATTCCAAGTGCCAGACCCCACGACGAACCTGGGCCCATGGGAGTCGCCTGTCTTGATGGCCGCCCGCTCTCCAGAGACCCGCATGGTCTGGAATGCAATAAGTCGTATGAAAAAAAACCCCAGTATTCATCTATAGAGGAGATATCCCAACTCCAACTGGGAAGATCGAGAATAACAAAGTTGATCAGATCCAATATCATCCCCAAACCCCGGCACCCTACGATAAATCAAACCCAGTAAAAATACCCACGACCAGAGTCGCACTCTCGAGAAAACTAACTCACAAATACCCCTACCCCTCCATCTCAAAACGCCTTCCTTTCGCCCTCGCTGGGGCGTCTCTTCTTGACCCCCCTTACACCCCACACGGCGGTCTCCCACTTATCCTCACGTGGCCGCTGCCACGCTCGATGAGCTGTCTAGCGTGGGGAGCCATCGTCGTGCCCCATCCTAGCTCCAGTCGGTTCCACTCCCTTCTCTCCTCCACTCATTCCCTGGTCGCTCTCTCGTCTGGCCTGTTCACAGAACCGTCGGCCGGCGTGCGCCGGCTGAGCGCGAACGTCCGTCATCTGTCCGGTCTACCCCCGAGAGGAGGGCGCGCCGAACCCGAACGAGCCCGCAGCCGCCGGAGCAGCACCAGCCCGCTCCTGAAGCTCCCCGCCGGCTAGGCTCGCTGTGTCGTGGCCGGGCTCACCGTCCGACCAGTCTGCTGCTTCCCCTAGTAGGGACACCGTTAAGCCGGGTAGGGCGCCCGCTCGGGTGGCCGCGAGGACGCACGGCCGGCGGAGACAAGACGTCGTTATAGACCCGACAGGGGCCGGCGTGAGGGAGAGAAGGGAGGGGTAGGGAGGCAAAGGGGAGCGGAACGTCGATGCATGGTGGAAGGCTTCCAGTGATTCAATCCTCTCCCGATAGCAACCCTTATCGAATGCCTGGCTCTTTGCCTCTGGCGAGGTGGCACCACGACGCATTGCACGTGTGGCGATCGCAAACGCCGTACCTCGACTCCTTAACGCTCGTCGCTGCAAGAACTAAATCGCCTCTTCATGGTAGCGCCCGTTGTTTGGTAATGCGTCGCCGGAAGTGATGATATCGGTCTGAGTCCTCTGCACACGCGCCGGTGTACAGCGAGCGCAGGCGGCGTCAGCTGTCGGTGTGATCTTAGTGACTTCTCATTGAATGATTCGTGGAGGATACATAGTATACGGGGTGTTGGAATCCATGAGGTGCAGAAGGCGAAGAAATAATAGACGGTGCGGCATGTCAATTAAAGTGATTCGCGGGACACATGCTTTATCACACAAGGCAAATGAAATTAGTTATTGTCAATTGGCGTCACTTATGAATACCTCACTCCGGGTGTCAGAAACGATGTAAACCGAATCCGTATACCCGAATCCCTCAACTACCGAGACACTGTTCGCCTCGCAGACGACTGGGTTAGATAACATAGATTTAATATTTGCATTCTGATCGGTGAGTGAAGATGGTTATATGGTAAAATGCTGCCACCCCTAATAACGAGCTATAATAATTATCTTTAGAAATGGTTAGGAATGAATTATAACTTAGTAATTTTGCCTGTGTTATGCCTCATAATATTAATCTAAATAGAATACGTTACGTATACATCTGGTGTGGACCTGAGCTAGAGTGAGTTAGTTATAATCGACGCCATTCTACTCCTTAAAGTCATGTTGAACTCTATGTGCATTGAAAAAGAAAACAGTATTAACAATGCCTGCTGATTGACCGTGCCCACCTATATATACTATATCGACAATAAAAGTGATATACCGGTCTCCATAGTATGATCTGATGACTCTACAAATCCTATGGATCTTGTCCTAGGCCATAATACAGTAACCTATGTGAAATGTATCTTCAACTGGCCAGCTTGCTATGGGGAAGTACAGGTTAACGGGTCACTACGCGAGAAGATGGTCGTTGTCTAACATGTTGGCTCAATATTGTCACCACAGATCCGTAAAGCTTAAGGTCTAAGATATAAGAAGATACGCATGTATCTTGTGGTTGTAGCGCGACAGATACATAGAATGAACAACCTCCTCAGACATTTAGCACATGGTTACGGAAGCACGCTCAGATGATTAAGCGACGCGCTCCACGGCAGGCGGTGTGGCATAATTATATATTTAAGCACCTGGACGGACTAGGCATAGAATCACGTGAAATATATAGTGACTCTCGACTAAGCTGCCAGCGTGAAGCGGTAAGCTAGGCGGCAAGCGTATTTACCAGGCCGTGGAAAAGCACAGGCCCCTGAGCGCGGCTTATAAGCTGAGCGTAGGTCGAGTAAGGTGGAGCTGGAGCGGCGGGGGGCGAGTTGCAGGCTCGGCTGTGCGTGCTGAGCTCTGTCTCCGGTTCTGCGCCGGGTCGGGCGTCGCCCCAGCCGACCTCCGTCCCGACCCAGTTGGTCGCCGCCGTCTTCGCCCCTCGCCGTCGCCCGTCGCTGCCGCCGACGCCCGTTCATCTCCGCGTTCGTCGTCGGGGCGTCGCGCTCATCGCCGTGCCGTTCGCCGTCCCTCCCCCGTCGTCGTTCGCCCGCGACGTCGGGCGCGACGTTGCCGAGCGCGAGAAGCGTGACGGCGGCCATGGACGGGGAGAGGCGGAGGGGGGCCGCGAGGCGGGAGACCGCGGGGGAGAAGTGGGACCTTGCGACGGTGGCGAGGACGCGGAAGTTGAGGAGGAGCGCCGAGCACCGGGAGGGAGGCGCGGCGGTCCTGGGCAGACGAGGGGAAAGAGATTAAGAGAGAGGTGGTGAGTGGTGACGTGGACACCGGGACATTGTGGGGCCCATGTGGGTCCCATGCTGACTCAACCGCCACGTAGGACAAAACCGGGGCCAAAACCACCAAAGGACCTGTTGTGACCGGTTTTAATTAGTTAAGGGATGCCGGATATCTGGTTTTGTGGTTTGGGGACAATTTTGTAACTCGATGACAAGTTGAGGGACCTTCGGTGTATTTTTTCCAATGCAAGTAGGCCATGAAGTTGAGCCCATAATTTGCACGACAGCCCAATGCATTTTTTTTTTCCTTATTTTACAGTCATGTCTCCTCCAATTATCCATTTCGGTTTCAGGAGATGTTGCGGTTGCACGGAGTGATGCAGAGCAACAGCAGGGTTGTGGCATCTAAAATCATGGTCATCTTTTTTTTTTTTTCTGGAAAACGTCATGAACTGATCAGAAATTATTAGTATCACTTCCCAAAAATTAACTAGTAGAAGGAACATCCTGACAACATGATGCTTAGTTTGCTAACAGCTACTACTCCCTCTTTCCACCGGATTGAATCTAAACATATATATATTCTTATTCATAGTTACAGAATATGTTAAATTCGATTTTAGGTTACTATATATTAGGACAGATAAAGTCTTCTTTTTTTACTACACTAACACTCTAATTTCATTGGTAAGCACCTTAACAACCAATCGAATTACGCTCATTTCATTCCTTGTTACTTGTATGCAATTTCACAATTGTTGATGTGGACCATTCAATTATGATAGGACAATTCACTATAACTTACATCGTAGGTAAGGATCGCTACCATTGCTAGCAATAACTATTGGAGAATGTAACGGCTAATTCATGGTTTCTTCAACAAAAATATACTCTTTTTCTCCCTAATATAGTAATGTAGAATTAAATTAGATAAATTTATTATATATGTAGTTTTATTATAGAAGGAGGGAATACATATTTACCCCCGACCGATGAATCCATATTTTTGCTGACAAGTGGGCCACGCCAACGGGTAGTTGCTTTCCCGTCGAGCCCGTGGGGAATGGCTTCCTCGGCCACCGCCGCCAAGCCTCGTCGTCGCCGGCGGCGTCGCCACCTGGAAATAAATCCGGCGCACCGAGGACCCTCACCATGGGAACGGGCAAGTGCGAGCGCACAAGACAAATCGAGGGCTCCGCGCGTGCGTACTGTAGCTTGGCTCGCCGTCGTGGTGCCCGGCGAGCCGGAGCCGGCGACGGCGAGGCGTCCCCTTGCGGAAACCGCTCCTGGATCGCCGGAATGTGGGCTCAGAGGAGTATAGAAGGAAGATCTTCAGGATTCTGCCGGCGGCGGGAGGTTCGTACGTCTCTGCATCTCATTTATTTTCGTAGGCAGCATCGATCAAGTGTTCTTCGATTTCGGTAGAGGGTAAATCGATGGCAATGCACGGTAGCGAGAAGCAGATTTATGTGATGCGTTGATCCAATAGGAAGCCAGACAAATGCCCAATGCCTCTCATATTCAGTTGGATTGCTGCATCCTTTCCCTTCCAACTGCTTGTTAATTTGGAGTCGGAGTTTGTTTGCTCCTAGCTTCCATCAGTGTGCTCCGTTGCTCCTGCTCACTGTATTAGTGTAATTTTTTTCTAATGATTATAAGATATTATCGTTGGTTGCTGGAGCTCAATAACTTCTTCACACACTTTAATTGTCAAGCTACTAACAAACTACTATATGATTAGGTTCTTTTTTTATTTTTGCTTGATTGCAGTTGTTGTCTTCTTTATGTAGGGATTTGTCCAATTGTCCTCCATTGGTTTTAGTTTAGTTTGGATCATCACAAATTATGACTGTGTGTGCCCATGTAACAGAGATGGGAAATGTCAATCATCTGTCGTGTCACAAATAGAATACTACAGTATGATTTGGTATGCATTCAATCATATGTATTCCTAATTTAAGCCCCTGATTATATACCTGTGAATCATAGGTTCTTATCATGAATTGGTTGGTAACATGTTCCTGTCATCATGGACGGGTCAGTTTCTTGGCCATTGTGGACTTCAGTACTATTTAAGATTTGCAACTTGTATAAAAAGACGGAAGGGGAAAATCCACGGAGGGTCAGTAGTGTTTGTTTTCTAGACATCAAACAAGGTGGGGCTCTTTATACTGCACGGGCTTTCTTATCATCTATTCCCACCTGACTTATTTTCTGAGATGCATTTCTCCAAGTAATTGTATAGGGTTTGGATTTTTTTTTTGTTTTTTATATTCATCATGCTATTCTCCTATATAATAAATGAAAATATTTTCGTTCATGTGCTATTTCAAGAATCAAATGCAAGGACCCTGTCTCTTTATTCTTTCCAATGCCCCTTCTTGTCCTCTTCTCTCTTGCAGGCACGTCCTGCTATCTTTGTTACATGTATTTCTCCATGCCATGGTATCTGATTCATTTTACTTATCTCTTGCTATTCAGCATGCAGTCCATGGGACCCGGTTCAATTCGGATCCTTTGCTCTTCTCTTCTTGTATCTATCATCGTGAGCCAGAGACATCTAAGTTGACTCAAGTTGTTCAATCAGGATCAGGCATGGTTTAAATGGGATTGCTATGATTGTCTGGTTATTGCTTGACCACAGCTTTAGCCATCAAGGTTAGGCAATCTTATTGTCAACTATGACTTATTTTGAGCATGGGTATGACTGTCTTATCATCAGGTACAGCTAATCAACAAAGCCTTAGAGGACACTCTTTGTTTAAGGCAACATAACATGATGTTGGTGGCCTGTTGCTCTCATAGGAACAATACTATTTCACCAACTGTGCAACTTGCATATATAATTAGTGGAAACAAAACTCAAACACATGTTCTAATGGAATCTCAAAGTAAATGGATCTCATCTCCAACCAATCTTAGAAATATATACATCTGTAGTCTTCTCTTGTTGAATACTCCTAGACAGTCGGCCATTAGTGACAACAAGCAACTTTGAAGGTTGCAAACTAATGATGAAATCAGAGTCAATACGATTGAGGGGGAAAGCATACCCTATAAGGTTCCAGTATTGTTGATGTGATACAAGAAGAGGATGCTTGATACAAACTTATCTTTAGTTCCAACCATTACTATGATCCTACATTAATTCATTGTATGATATGCTGTTGCTGGTGATAACTGGTAAGACCAATGGTTTCCATCAGTTAATAGAGAGTTCAGATTTCTTCCTCTTTCTTTTCTTCATGTTCCCCAATTTCATGCCTGATTTGTCTGTGCTGATCATGCAGTGTTAGCAGAAGTTTAATGACTGATGTGCACATTTCTATTTTCTGGCCTTCTGGGGAATTATAGTTGAAGAAATCTTATTTGGACTTTGGTAGGATCAATTCATCTGAGCACATACCACGCCCTTTGTGCATCACTCTGTCGCCTATTAATCTGTCCATATGTATGTTCTTTCTCTATCTCTTACAGATTAATTTTTTCTTGTTCTCTGGCTCTCTGTTGAAACTTTCTAGCTGTAGCTATTGATTGCACCAGCTTTCTTTTAATGAGCTTGCAATTCAACTTATCCATTTTCTCTTTTCTTTCTCCAGGTGATCTAAGGTTTTATCTTGGTGTTTTATTGCTGACAATCCTCTGCCATCTATCCATTGGTATCTTAATGGGTTATTTATCAGAGGAAACTAATTTTGGAAGATTAATAGGCTATTGTTAATTCTTACTGCCGGCACTTCTTTTTTTGCTGGACATTGGACTGTAAATGTAAGGTAAGGCTTCTTCACATCTTGCATCATTTTTTTTTGAATGATGTGAATGCAGTGAATATGCTGTAACCACCTACAGTTATAAATGATCCAGTGTCTTGCACATTGGCCTACATACATGCTTATGCAAAAGCTATAGGTACACTAAAGTTATAACCAAGGATCTAAATCTCAGCGGTAACCAGCGTATCTCCAGGCCCAGTGACAGTGTCCCACTTGCAGAGTTCCAGGAAGTTCAGAACCTGAAAACACAATTGAACATTCCTCAAGCAGACTTTCTCACCTACAGCCAATTTTTTAGAAATGGTTTTGTTATACGTGACTCCATCCACAACAAATTAATGTCTCAAGTTTTACTCTTTTTTTTTTCTCAAACACAAGTTTTACTTTTTAAAGTAACAAACGTTCCACTTTGATCGCCAGTTTTATTCTATAGATTTTGATAAAGTGTTCTTATTACTTGCATTATTTATCAATTATCCACGACGTAAGTCTTATGCAATATGTTTGGTCACACCAATATGTTTTTGATTGCACATAGTTTAGGGCATCATTTTTTGTCATAGGACTGCCATTTTAAGGAGTATAGTGTCATCAGGCACCAGCATTTCAAATCTTTGGCGATCACTGTAATTAGCCCAGCAAATTAATGTACAATGAACATGTTTGCAGAGTTGTATGCCATGATAACTTGGTGCTGTAATATTCTGCACATCTGCTTACAATCTATTTCAGTTCTGTTGCTTCTGTATGTTACTAAAAACATATAGCTGCAGTCCTCTATTTCACAGATGCTCCGAGATTTAACTGTAGTGAGCTTTTCTCCATTTTCAGACCGTGTTGTTCTTGCTGGGCATTTTTCCTGGTAGTTTTGGCAGATCTCCTTGAACCAGTTCATCTATGGCAGCCATATTGGGTTCTTTAGTTGGATCATGTGCTAAGAAGTTGCAAGAGATCATTACAGATGAGGCAATTCTAATTCTAGGTGTGAGAAAAGAGCTTGAAGAACTACAGAGGAGAGCAGACATCATAAAGTGTTCTCTTAATGATGCTGAGGCAAGGAGGATGGAAGACACAGCAGTTGAAATGTGGCTTGGACAGCTAAGAGATGTTATGTATGATGTTGATGATACCATTGATTTGGCCAGATTTAAAGGAAGCATGCTGCTATCTGATCATCCTTCAGCATCGTCAAGCTCAAGCAAATCGACTTCTTGTGGAGGCCTTTCACTTTTGTCTTGCTTTTCTAATACTGGTACACGCCATGAGCTTGCTGTTAAGATTAAAAGCCTCAACAAAAAGATAAAAAACATTGTAAATGACGAAGTATTCTTAAGACTTGAGAGTACACCATTCACTGGAAAAGGTTCAGTAACACCACAGGAAAGAAGTTCCAAACTAGTGGAACCCAACCTTGTGGGAAGGGACGTGGTACATGCTTGCAGAAAATTAGTGGATCTGGTCATTAAACATAAGGAAAAGACGGCCGATATTGAAAATAAGGAAAAGAAGGCTGATATTGAACATAAGAAAAAGGAACCCTACAAGCTTGCTATTGTTGGAACTGGCGGAATTGGTAAGACCACACTTGCTCAGAAAATATACAATGATAAGAAAGTGGAAGGGAACTTCGACAAACGTATATGGGTTTGTGTTTCCAAAGAGTACCTTGGAACGTCTCTATTGAAAGAAGTTCTTCGGGGTATGGATGTGCAATATGAAGCAGATGAATCACTTGGTGAGCTGCAAACCAAGCTTAACTCAGCCGTTAGTGAGAAGAGTTTTCTCCTAGTGCTAGATGATGTGTGGCAATCTGACGTGTGGACTAATTTACTACGGATTCCACTGCATGCTGCATCAACAGGAGTAATTCTAGTAACTACTCGACTTGATATTGTCGCTCGGGAAATTGGGGCAGATCACACTCATCAAGTTGATTTGATGTCAGATGATGTAGGATGGGAGCTACTTTGGAAGAGTATGAACGTCATTGAAGAAAAACAAGTGCAAAATCTGCGTGATATAGGGATGGAGATTGTTCGCAAGTGTTATGGCCTTCCCCTTGCAATAAAGGTTATTTCCCGAGTTCTAATCAGCAAAGATAAATCAGAGAAGGAATGGAAAAAGATATTGAACAAAAATTCTTGGAAAACGAACAATTTTCCTAGTGAAATAATAGGTGTTTTGTATCTGAGTTACGATGAGTTGCCACAACATTTGAAGCAATGTTTTCTTTATTGTGCTATATACCCCGAGAATTCAACAATTAACCGTGATGATATTACCAGAATGTGGATAGCTGAAGGCTTTATAGATGAGCAGGAAAGCTCTACTGATGAACAGAAACACCAACTACTAGAAGATACAGCAGTAGAATATTACTATGAGCTGATCCACCGGAACCTCCTTCAACCAGATGGTTCACATTTTGACCATATTAGATGCAAGATTCATGATCTCTTAAGGCAGCTTGCTTTTCATTTATCAAGACAGGAGTGTTTTGTGGGAGATCCAGAAACACAAGGTGGTAACAAAATGAGTGTAGTGCGACGTATTTCAGTTGTGACAGGAAAGGACATGGTGGTATTACCTAGGATGGATAAGGAGGAATATAAAGTAAGGACTTACAGAACTTCATATCACAAGTCACTGAAAGTTGATAGTTCACTTTTCAGGAGACTTAAATATCTCCGTGTTTTGGATTTGACTAAATCATATGTACAAAGCATCCCAGATAGCATTGGAGATTTGATTCATTTGCGTTTACTTGATCTTGATAGCACTGACATATCTTGTCTTCCAGAGTCCCTTGGTTCTCTTAAAAACCTTCAAATACTGAATTTGCAATGGTGCGTTGCTTTGCACAGACTTCCTTTGGCGATCACTAAGCTGTGCAGTCTTAGACGGCTTGGTATTGATGGTACACCAATAAATGAGGTCCCAATGGGGATAGGAGGATTGAAGTTCCTCAATGATTTAGAAGGATTTCCTATTGGTGGTGGTGGTAATGATAATGCTAAAATACAAGATGGATGGAACTTGGAAGAGTTGCGTCCTCTTCCGCATTTGAGGAAGCTTCAGATGATCAAATTGGAAAAGGCAGCTTCAGGCTGTAAAGATACATTGCTAACAGACAAAGGGTATCTCAAAGTCTTAAGACTATGGTGCACTGAGCGTACAAATGAACCATATTCAGAAAAAGATGTTAGTGACATAGAGAATATGTTTGAGAAGTTAATCCCTCCATGCACTCTAGAAGATCTAGTTCTCACAAGATACTTTGGTCGAAAGTATCCAACATGGCTTGGTACTACCTATTTGTGCTCACTAGAATATCTGACTCTAAGATGGTGCAAATCATGTGTGTGTCTTCCAACAATTGGGCAGTTGCACAACTTGAAATATCTAAGGATTGAGGGAGCAATAGCAGTTACCAAGATTGGACCAGAATTTCTTCGCTGCAAGCTCAGAACCACAGAGGAGGCAGTAGCATTCTCTAGGCTTGAATTGCTTACCTTTACAGATATGCCCAATTGGGAGGAGTGGTCCTTTGTTGAAGACGATGATGAAGCAGCAGCAACAGCAGAGCCTGTAGCAAATGAAGGGGAGGCGAATGATGCTGCTGCAAAGCCGAAAATCGAAGCTCCAGTTCGAAGGTTGCAACTGCTGCCATGTCTGAAGAAGTTACACCTTCGTAACTGCCCCAAGCTGAGGGCTTTCCTGCGACAGCTTGGGAAGGTGGCCACCAGCTTGAAGGTGCTCACAATAGGTGAAGCAAGATGCTTGAAAGTTGTGGAGGACTTCCCATTCCTTTCTGATAACCTTTCGATCATTGGATGTAAAGGTCTGAAGAGGATCTCTAATCTTCCACAGCTAAGGGATCTGTGTGTAGCTCGTTGCCCAAATTTGAGGTGTGTCAAGGAGTTTGGCTCTCTGCAGCAGCTGTGGCTGGGCGTGGCTATGCAAGATGTGTCTTCACTATGGGTGGCCGGGCTCCAAGGACAACACCGGCAAGATCATGGAGATGATCTGGATGTCTACACATGGCGACTTCGTGTAGGCTGAGAGGCAAAGACGCAGTTAAATGGAGATAATAAATGGTATGAAATGTAATACTTGATAATGAATTTAGTTCTTTTAGCATGTCTTGATTATGCCATCTGAATTTTGCCCTCCTGAATCTCAATGCTGCCGTCTAGTTGCATTTTACATTCTAGCATGCTCATATTGGATCAAAAACTAAATCACATTAGTGTCGATCAAAACCTTCATCTGGAGAGCATTATTCATTTATTATGAGATTTATGTTGTACTGTTTGGTTTTGTATAGAACTATAGATAGACTCATGACATCAAAGATTTCGATAAATTGGTAAGGTTACTAGCTAGCTTTGGCTTCCCCTGTTTTATTTTAGAACTAGG
This sequence comes from Oryza longistaminata, assembly GCA_009805545.1. Taxonomy (NCBI): domain Eukaryota; kingdom Viridiplantae; phylum Streptophyta; class Magnoliopsida; order Poales; family Poaceae; genus Oryza; species Oryza longistaminata. The sequence continues at coordinate 13,955,139 of CM020189.1, forward strand.
CATAGCCAAAGTGGCAAAACCCTGTTTGGAGGCAGAAGAAAAATAATCTGAGTTCACTCTCGAGTCTCAACTTAACTCGAATTTCTGTCGTTTATGAAGTCCTAAAATTTAATCTTGTTTACATAGCCGTACTTATTTTTGTTCTTGTTTACTTTTGTAGGTCGTTAATCTTGTAGACCCATGCAATTTAATCTTCTGTTGTATAACTTCATCATCCTTTCTTGAACTCTATTATTGGTCGATGCTAGAATATATTTAAAAAAGATATGGAAAAGCATCAAAATAGAAAAGCAAATACCAAATGTGTTGGTTGCACATACAGGCAAGATGAAAACACATGGGTCACCATTTCCATTGAGGTAGCTGCATATTTGGCAACCACAAATACTTGAATGCAACATGCTAAAAGAGAAGGAAAAATCAGCAATTTCACTCATTTGTGTTATAGTTACAGATTGAGACAGGTAAATAAATGAGACAGAACAGAACAGATTACAGGCTGTAATAGATTACAGTGTTACAATTATCTGAGTATCTGACACCACAAACTTCTTAAAAAATCTATTACTGTGTTACAATTAATATGTTTGTGTTCAAACTAAACCTGTACTGTTTTGTTGATTTTAGTCTTTTTGCTTTAGTTTCCGACGTTCCGGAGGAGAGCGTTTCAGTTGAGGAAGGTTCAGAGGTCTTTGTGGAAGCCCAAGGCAAGTCACACAGATCCCAAACAACCTTTTGAGCATGTTGAACCCGTTTAAAGCTAATGTTTTATTTCAACTTATACATTATTTTGAATGTCATCGGGTGGCGAACCTTTCCCAATTAATTAATGGCCGAAGATGACTTTATTTTCCTATGGGTTATAATTTGATTAGCGTGAACCTTATATATTGGATTGGTTCAGCTAAATGCCATATGTATGTTTGCTTAGTCATGCTTAGGAACATTAGCTAATTAAAGGGGACTAAATACAATTATACTATATTGTTATTATTAATTATGGTTATATTTAAATGGTAGCCCACGATGGTTAATCGTGTGATGTTAATTAATTGATAATTAAAACTTGGTTAAAGGTGGGTTGTGAGCATGTGGTTTTTGATGGTTGTGCTCATGACAATTAAGGACCGGTTCGCGAGCTACTGTTGTGAAACATTTACCGTGCCAACCACAAGCCAGCGTGGGCAACGACTTTATCTTTTGTATAGCATGATTCATTATAGTGTGCTAGACTGTGAAGCGGCGAGAAGTCCGTGGGGGTCGCTGGGGAGTCCAATGCCTCTGGTTTTGAGGGGGAGATTATGATCCAGGAACGGTGCACTGTGGTGAGTTGTGTTGTGCGAGGGGTAATGTCACAGTTCCTTTCTAAGGTACCGTGGTGGTACTAAGGCGCATGGTGACATGTTGTGGGATTGTGTCTTGTGGGTACAGTGGTACACCTCTGATCAGAGTAAAACTATTCGAATAGCCGTGCCCGCGGTTATGGGTGAGTTGAACAATGTTTTTCGTGATTAGTCTCACATTATTCATTAATGGTAATTGTGCTAATTAATGTGACTCCTGGTTTGGAATGGTATATTCCTGGTATGGAGGTTTGATTTGTTCAACCGGGGTTGGTTGTTCAGATGAGGTTGGGCCTATGCAACACGGGAGTGTTGTATGGTGTTTATTTAATACTGATTAATTACTCAACTGTTTTACTATTATCTTAAATATTTATTAAATGCTGTTTATGCAAATAAGCTTTATTATGCCATCCTTTGTTATCCTGTGCACTTGCATATTTGCTGTGTGGCTTGTTGAGTATGTCATATGCTCATTCTTGCAATATTCATTCATCAGAGGAGGAGTACTTCAGTGAAGGTGATGATCTGGAGGATTAGGCTTGTTCCGGGTTGAGATGCCTGTAGAGTGGAGTAGCCATAGCTGTTCCGTAGTTTGCTGAGCAATAGCAGTTACCAAGATTGGACCAGAATTTCTTGGCTGCAAGCTCAGAACCACAGAGGAGGCAGTAGCATTCTCTAGGCTTGAATTGCTTACCTTTACAGATATGCCCAATTGGGAGGAGTGGTCCTTTGTTGAAGACGATGATGAAGCAGCAGCAACAGCAGAGCCTGTAGCAAATGAAGGGGAGGCGAATGATGCTTCTGCAAAGCCGAAAGGGGAAGCCCCAGTTCGAAGGTTGCAGCTGCTGCCATGTCTAAAGAAGTTACACCTTCGTAACTGCCCAAAACTGAGGGCTTTCCCGCGACAGCTTGGGAAGGTGGCCACCAGCTTGAAGGTGCTCACAATAGGTGAAGCAAGATGCTTGAAAGTTGTGGAGGACTTCCCATTCCTTTCTGATAACCTTTCGATCATTGGATGTAAAGGTCTGAAGAGGATCTCTAATCTTCCACAGCTGAGGGATCTGCGTGTAGCCCGTTGCCCAAACTTGAGGTGTGTCAAGGAGTTTGGCTGTCTGCAGCAGCTGTGGCTGGGCGTGGGTATGCAAGACGTGTCTTCAGTATGGGTGGCCGGGCTCCAAGGACAACACCGGCAAGATCATGGAGATGATCTGGATGTCTACACATGGCGACTTCGTGTAGGCTGAGAGGCAAAGACGCAGTTAAATGGAGATAATAAATGGTATGAAATGTAATACTTGATAATGAATTTAGTTCTTTTAGCATGTCTTGATTATGCCATCTGAATTTTGCCCTCCTGAATCTCAATGCTGCCGCCTTGTTGGATTGTACATTCCAGCATGTCCATATTGGATCAAAAACAAAATCACGTTAGTGTCGATCACAACCTTCATGTGGAGAGCATTATTCCTTTATTATGAGATTTATGTACTTTTTACTGTTTGGTTTTGTATATAGAATTATGTCATGACATCAAAGATTTTCATAAATTGGTACGTTACTAGCCTTGGCTCCCATGTTTTATTTTAGAAGCAAAACCCTGTTTGGGGGCAGAAGAAAAATAATCTGAGTCCACTCTTGAGTCTCAACTTTGTAACTCGTATTTCTATACTCGCGTCGTTTATGAAGTCCTAAAATTAGTCTTTTTTACATAGCCGTACTTATTTTAGTTCTTGTTTACCTTTGTAGGTCGTTAATCTTGCAGACCCATGCAATTTAATCTTCTGTTGTATAACTTCGTCATCCTTTCTTGAACTCTATAAGGTCGATGCTAGAATATATTTAAAAAAAGATTTGGAAAAGCATCAAAATAGAAAAGCAAACACCAAATGTGTTGGTTGCACATTCAAGCAAGATGAAAACACATGGGGTCAACATTTTCATTGAGTTAGTGGCACATCCACAAATACTTGGATGCAACATGCTAAAATAGAAGGAAAAATCAGCAATTTCACTCGTGTGTTATAGTTACAGAAGGAGACAAGTAAACAAATGAGAAACAGAACAGAACAGATTACACGCTACACATCTGAGTATCTGACACCACAAACTTAGTAAAAAAATCCATTACAGTGTTATAATTAATATGTTTGTGTTCAAACTAAACCTGCTATATTACACCAGATAGAACGTATTTCAGATAATGTCTAAATCAGCATATTGAACTTGGTGAGCATTTTGAAAAAAAAAAAAAAGAAGAAAGAAATGCATATCCTGTCCACTCTCTCCAGCTGAATTTCTGCGGCCATGATTCATAAACTATAATCCAGTTCAAATGCAAAGAATGAAAGACATGCTGCTGTGAGATTTCTAAGCCACAAATTCAAGACTGCGCTTAGCATACTGAAAAGTAAGATGGTTGAACCATATTAAAGTATAATTAAAACAGTACTAATGGATAAAAACAACAAGAGAAGAGAAGAAGGCCTAGAGCACTGGTGAAATCTCACCCCTGGACAGAGCTTGGTGCAGAGGGGACATTTAAACACGAAGTTACACGTCTGTAAGCAATATAAAAAATAGATGGCATTTTATATTTCAAAGCAGTATGAACCTTCTCTGCTACATACTTTGATGCAGTTTTAGACAAGCAGAAGGTAATTTAATAGATGTGCCATGTAAGAGCAGGTACAATAGCAGCTGGTATGCCGGCGATATGCTAGCCACGTAGACCGGAGAGATGATTTGGCAGAAAAAAGGCAGGAGAGAGAGGGCGAGTCGGCGACTAAACTGTCGCCCGGCTGCATGCGTTTTTCGAGAAAGGTGGGCCCCGTCGGTGCCATAGATCAGCAGCGGTGAAATAATCTCTAGAGAGAAAATAAGATGAATGAAGAATAAAATACTATTGTCATGAAAGGATGGACAGACGGGTTAGAGCCTGCTTATTGTGCTGGTAAGCTACTAAACCAACTTTTGAAGATATGAACTACTGACCATATGGATTACCAAGTCCCAGTCTTCTAGTTAGGGACTGACTGCAAAATTTATGCCCCTACCAACTGCTGGGGCATGTGAATATCACAATAACATGTAAACACATAAATCAAAAGGTTTTAGCTACCTACTAAGTACTCTTTTTTGTCATCTTAAAAAAAAATTGCTGATAGATCATACTGCCCTGTCCCTTTTGTTAAACTATATAATTATCAGCCCACTGAAACATCATTAGATTCCTGGTTTTGCTGATCATTTACATAAGCTAGCTAATACATAGTTAATTATTTGGCAGCCTCCTCCTCATCGTCAGAAGGATTGTCATCGTCTTCGTTGATATCTTCTTCATCAGAAATCTTCTCCTCCTCATCATCATCATCTTCATCAGAAAGCTCCTCCTCCTCCTCATCATCATCATCTTCAGTGTCACTGTCAACATCAAAATCCTCTTGGCCGGATTCCTCGTCGTCGTCTTCGCCGCCGTCTTCTTCCTCGTCATCAGTCATGAGCTCCTCCTTCCAGTTAACAGCAGTGAAGTTGGCGGCCTTATCCTCATCGATATCGACATAGCCCTTCTCCTCCAACTCGTTGCGGATCCACGCCTTTTCCGCTGCGTAGAATGTTATTCTTTGAGAGGAACTATCCACCTCTGTAATAATTTATTGTTTACGAATATTAAATAGTTATTTATTTGTACTCTATTATCAATTTGTTATTGTGTGCCTCGGCTGATTCCTGGACGAGGGTTTAACACACATGTAAGCGTTTGGAATTTTGGATAGAAATTCCGGACGTGATAGATGATTAGACAAAATACATTAGTTGAGCCTAGGCGTGAAGATTTTTTTTTAACTCCAGCTCTGCTTGTATGCTAACATGATCTAACCAATAGAATTCCAAATACCCTTATCATTTTCACTCTCTTCACATCCTCCTCTCTTCTTTCCTCGTACATGGGAAAATTTATATAGGGATTCCTCCATACACAGGACATCAGTTAGGATTTAATATATCCCAGTTGTCTTCATCCACAAATTTACTTGATAATAAGTACTATTAAGGCATAGGAGTATGTGGTTTGCTTCGACATAGGGTCATTTGTGTAATGGATTCGCCATTGTTACAACCAACAGAATCACAACGCCAAAGTTGAGCCCTATTCCAAACGCATAAAGAGATATTTAACTATTTGCCACTTAACAATAAAGATTTGGTGTGTGTTTGTGTGCTCGCTTTCAAGCTTCTGCAGATGTTGTGCATTGTCAAGTGGTCAAGCGGATTATGAGGTATTTAAATCACACTTGAATTTGGAATTTGATATTCTACTTCATCTTCTATATGCTTGAGTGGATATTCTGATGCTGTTTTGCTAGTTGTAGAATTGATAAAAAAAATACTAGTGGAACATGTTATTTTATTGGTACTTCATTGATTGCATGATCTTCTAGGAAACAATCTAGTATTGCTCAATCAATAGTTGAATCTGAATATGTTGCTATTGTTAGTTGTTGATCTCTGCTTCTTTGGCTTGAAAGATCATAGTTTTCCTTTTGAGAAAGTTCATCCCTTTTGCTATAACACAAGTGCTATTAATATTGCTAAAAATCATGTACAATCCTCACGCACAAAGCATATTGATATTCGCTTTCACTTTTTAAGGGATCATGTTGAGAAGATAGATGTTGAATTGAAGTTTTTGCATACAAAGTTACAACTTGCTAATATTTTTACTAAACCATTGGATGCTTCTCGTTTTCTTTTCTTTGTGGAGAATTGGGAATCGTTCATCCTTTTGGCATCTTTTGGTATGATATGAGAGAGAGTTTGTGCTCTTGGTTTTATCAAGAAATCTGAAAATAAAAGAAAATTGAGGAAAAAAGAGCTTTGTTTTATGCTTATTATATATTCTTGCGCATGCTAGCAATATAATTAAGATCTATTTGTTGCTATATAGTTTGTGTGCATTCTAGTATTTTCATGTGGCTTAGATATTGCTTTTAAGGGAGATGATGCATGATATTTAAATTCTTTTACTTGAATTAAGAAAATATGCAATGCTAAAGCTAGTGCTTAGTTTGGATGATTAATGCTTATTTATATGCTTGTTGGATTATATTCCTCAAATTGCTCTTTCCAAATGCACCGACAGCGGCGATAGTGACGGCGGTGAGATCGTGCGATAAGACAAGACTAGAGCTACAACGCCGGTTTGACCGAAGGTCTTTGAGCGATCAAACTGATGCATCTACTCCGATCAGACCAATGTCCATTAATTTGAGGGTAACTTTTAATTCAAAGTTTTGTTTTTTTTTCGCTGCTCCAACCATTCACACCCTCTAGCTAGTTGGCTTAAATTTTGCTATGTAATCCTACACCATATATATTTTTATATTTCCATCAACAGTTACATTCTAATTACAACGTAAGTTGGATAAGTAGATTGTTAACTATAGTGGAGTAATTAGAATGTAACTACAGTGTGTAATTAGCATGTAACTATTATACACTCTAATTTTTCCCCTTCTCACTTCTTATTAAAAAAAGAATCAACTGGATTCACCTGGCAATGAGAACGAGTAACATTCATTGCGTTCTTTGGCTATGAGCAGATTGTCACATGCATGTAGCAATAGTTCCGTTAATCATTTCAATTCATCCTTTCTTTCTATGTAGTTGCAAATTGCAACCACAAGCTCAACATGCACTGAGCTGTGAGATGAATCGTTAGATCTTTTTCTTCCATATTCAATCTCAACAGTTTGTGTCCAATTACCATAAATCTTCACTTAATTTATAAATATCCACTTTTAATTTCTTGTCAACTTATTTAGTACTACGTCCTGTCTAATATAAGTGTAATGGTGGGTTTCCATATCCAACATTTAATCATTCGTTTTATTTAAAAAATTTATAAAAAAACTTAAAAAAAATAGTTACACATAAAATACTATTCATGTTTTATCATTTAATAACAATAAAAAATACTAATCATAATTTTTTTTCCAAATAAGACGGACCGTCAAACATTGGACATAGGTAGAGTGAAGCCACAAAGTTATTGTTGATTATATAACTAAATAAATGATCTAAATAGAGTGAAGCTTATTTTAGCAAAGCAGATGTATTAGTTTGACCGGAGTAGATGCATCAGTTTAAAAAGTATTACAGATTATTTTTATTTATTTGTTTAAAAAGAGCTTTATCCTGATTGACCTACAAACCCACGAAAGGTGAAGCTTATTTGTTTAAAGACCTCTTTATCATAAGTATCCATATCAACCTGACTGTTAGCTACAAGTAGCCACATTAGCTAGTTTCGAAAGTTATACTCCCTTTATCCTAAAATAAAAGGAATTTTGAGATATATCACATTTATCAAAATCCAGTATATCTTAGTTACAAGTAGACACATTAGGTAGTTTGAATTTTGGGTCTCCATCTATCCTAAAATATAAATTATTTTAGATGAATATGATACATTCAAGTACTACGAATTTAAACAGAATATATTGCATCTATCAAAATCCTTTATATTTTGTATATCAAAATCCTCCGTATCTATAAAAATTATAGTTTTTGGTGAAGTACGGCAGCAGCGTTTGCTTCTCTTGCCACGCAATTACGTTACTGTTGCACTGTTCATGCGCTTGCTGGTCGTTGGATGAGCCGATGCATGTTTCTGGCCGTCCGATGCGCTAGGTCTTTTGCCTGCTAATTCCCCATCGTTCTTTCCCGTCCCTGTAGAACCACGCCGCCGGTGGTCGCCATACGCCCGCACCGTCATCTGCTCGCTAGAGGACAGTAGGAAATCCATGTCGCTGCTACTTACCGCCGCCGTCGCCGTCATCGCTGCCGATGTAAATCTCTGCTCTCCACCGTCTCCTCCGTCGCCGCCGATTCTAAAGCTCAGTCCGCCGCCGGCGCCACCGCCACCACTGGCGCTGTCGTTCTGAGATTGGTCGCCATCACCGCTCGAGACTCCTCCCTCACTCATCAAAGCATCTCAAAGGTTTTTCACTGCCACTTGAAGCTCTTCCTGTTATCCCTTGGTCAACTAATCGGTGATTAGTATATATGGCAGTTGCGTTGCCGCCTACAGCTCGCTGGACGATTATACGATGAACCCCCAAGCCCCAAGTACCTCAAGCCCTGCCGAAGCGCCTAATCAATAGAAAGTAATCGTCTAAATCTCCTATGCTTTTGACTGTGGCAGACTACTTACTCTACTATTTCCTTTTCTTGCTGCTTGCTGCCTGCTGCCGTGAAGGCCTGCTGCTACCAGCATTCACAGGCTGACATCAAGATCGTCTAGGTTGCCTGCTTCTCCTTTGCTTGGGCTTAGGCTGGTGTTCACCAAGTTCGCATTTAGTAAACCATATTTTGTAATATGTTTAGTGCTTGCATTTTCTACATGACATCAAGCAGAAATTTAGGCCTACTAAACTCGAGGACTACATTAGGCAAAAGTTTGGAAGATAATTGAATTATTAGAGGTCAGAAATTGATATTTGGACTGCACCTAAGCTTATGAGATAGAAAATTATTTGTGCCTGTTGTTTTTCAGTATCTCATATGAAATGTAGCTCAAACCTTTTTTTATGTGCTTTCACCATTGCTCTAACATTAGGAATGAGGTTTGAATTTGGGAATGCTTTTTTTGTTGCTTTATTTAATGATAATTAAAATATTCCCACCTCCTAATTAGTAAATAAGAAAACTAAAGATATAATTTCCCGTTCTACATTGACAATGCAAGAAACTCACCAATTGGAATGAACTTAGACGTCAATGACCTGATAGATTATTTTCTTAAACTATTTAGATCAGACTAACAATGAGAGTTTTACATAAGTGAACGTGGTGTGCGATACAGAACATCCAGTGTAGTGTCAGAGGATCATTTCCATCCAATGATTATATGCTAGAAATCTATAATTATGTCCTCTTTTTTTCCACCCCAAAGGTCCTACCAATAGATTGCACATGTAATTATTGTTCCTATTAGCTTCTATTTCTCAGGTTTTGTGTGCTACTCCTCTTCATGACTCCCCATCCTTGCTATCTCTTCGGATATTCATATTTCGTTTACATCCATTTACAGGTCAGTCCAGACAATGATGGCTGAGAGTACTGATAAGAACCAGTTGGTTTCTGGGGAGTTCATAGACATAACATCATCTAAGCTTCCAGTCGAATCTATTCTCTACAGTCCAGAACACAAGCAGAAAGGTGCTATGTTAAACCAACAATTCAGAGGTCAACTACATACCAGTATGTCATAGATTCATTTTGTTCTGTATTTTGTAGTGTTGCATATCAGATTTGTGGGTCCCACTAGCAGATATTTGTGGGTCCCACTCAGTGCTTGCACTGTGAAGAGAGGGTCTTCATCCTAGCTGTCATCTTGTGGTGGGTGCTTGCACTGTGAAAGGCCTAAGGCTGACATGTGGGGTCCACATGGGCCTCACCATTTTAAAATTATTTTTTTTCAGCTGACATGTGGGGTCACGCTTTTTATTATTTTTCCAAGATATAATTGCCACGTAAGCGCCACGTCAATGCCATATGTGACGGAGACCTAGTCAAACAAGCCACGTATGCGCCATGTCAGCTAAAACCGCCTTCAAAACCACCGAGGGACCACGTTTGCTTGGTTTTCGTAAGTTCGGGGACGGGTCATACCCGGTTTTGCGCTCCAGGGACGAAAATCGGACTGGACGACAAATAGAGGAACCCAAAGTGAACTTATTCCGCTGGCTAATGGCTTTAACAATCGGTTGAATCGAATATGAATCCACGTGTGGTTTTGGGCTGTTGCCTTGTGTAAGATGGCGCGAGACCACGAACTGGGCCGTGTTTGATGGGCCTCCAAGACGCATGGGCTAATGCAAGTAGGCCGCGAAGTTGAGCCCATAATTTGCATGACAGCCCAATGCTTTTTTTTTCCGTTATTTTACCGTCATGTCTCCTCCAATTATCCATTTCGGTTTCAGGAGATGTTGCGGTTGCACGCAGTGACGCAGAGCAACAGCACAAAAGGGTTGTGGCATCTAATATCATGGTCATCTTTTTTATTTGTTTTTTTTTTCTGGAAAGCACCATGAAGTGATCCGAAATTATTAGTGTCACTTCCAAAATTAACTAGAAGGAACATGAATGAGCAGCAGAAATCCTTTCTCTCTATAAAGTTAATGCCTAAAGCTCAAAACTCATGCTTCCACGCCATCATCAGTTGTGAACCGTTGGATGAATGTATTAGATCGCTTCTCAGCCGATGGATGAAACACATCATAGAGCCCAACCCATCGGTCACCGGGTGAGTCTCTTCGCCTCCTCAGTGTCAAATGTAGCCCATATAAACACATTGGCCCATCTCCACACACATCTACATGTATCCGGCTCATCAATCCGTAAAAAAGAGCTTTATGGCTAAACGCCCCCTTCAGTTTCGACGAGCCCACACGTTGCGCCGATGGCCGCGGACTCCTCCCTCACTCATCAAAGCATCTCAAAGGTTTTTCACTGCCACTTGAAGCTCTTCCTGTTATCCCTTGGTCAACTAATCGGTGATTAGTATATATGGCAGTTGCGTTGCCGCCTACAGCTCGCTGGACGATTATACGATGAACCCCCAAGCCCCAAGCACCTCAAGCCCTGGCCGAAGCGCCTAATCAATAGAAAGTAATCGTCTAAATCTCCTATGCTTTTGACTGTGGCAGACTACTTACTCTACTATTTCCTTTTCTTGCTGCTTGCTGCCTGCTGCCGTGAAGGCCTGCTGCTACCAGCATTCACAGGCTGACATCAAGATCGTCTAGGTTGCCTGCTTCTCCTTTGCTTGGGCTTAGGCTGGTGTTCACCAAGTTCGCATTTAGTAAACCATATTTTGTAATATGTTTAGTGCTTGCATTTTCTACATGACATCAAGCAGAAATTTAGGCCTACTAAACTCGAGGACTACATTAGGCAAAAGTTTGGAAGATAATTGAATTATTAGAGGTCAGAAATTGATATTTGGACTGCACCTAAGCTTATGAGATAGAAAATTATTTGTGCCTGTTGTTTTTCAGTATCTCATATGAAATGTAGCTCAAACCTTTTTTTATGTGCTTTCACCATTGCTCTAACACTAGGAATGAAGTTTGAATTTGGGAATGCTTTTTTTTTGCTTTATTTAATGAGAAATCAGAAATTGATATTTGGACTGCACCTAAACTTATGAGATAGACAATTATTTGTGCCTATTGCTTTTCAGCATCTCATATGAAATGCAGCTCAAACCTTTTTTATGTGCTTTCACCATTGCTCTAACATTAGGAATGAGGTTTGAATTTGGGAATGCTTTTTTTGTTGCTTTATTTAATGATAATTAAAATATTCCCACCTCCTAATTAGTAAATAAGAAAACTAAAGATATAATTTCCCGTTCTACATTGACAATGCAAGAAACTCACCAATTGGAATGAACTTAGACGTCAATGACCTGATAGATTATTTTCTTAAACTATTTAGATCAGACTAACAATGAGAGTTTTACATAAGTGAACGTGGTGTGCGATACAGAACATCCAGTGTAGTGTCAGAGGATCATTTCCATCCAATGATTATATGCTAGAAATCTATAATTATGTCCTCTTTTTTTCCACCCCAAAGGTCCTACCAATAGATTGCACATGTAATTATTGTTCCTATTAGCTTCTATTACTCAGGTTTTGTGTGCTACTCCTCTTCATGACTCCCCATCCTTGCTATCTCTTCGGATATTCATATTTCGTTTACATCCATTTACAGGTCAGTCCAGACAATGATGGCTGAGAGTACTGATAAGAACCAGTTGGTTTCTGGGGAGTTCATAGACATAACATCATCTAAGCTTCCAGTCGAATCTATTCTCTACAGTCCAGAACACAAGCAGAAAGGTGCTATGTTAAACCAACAATTCAGAGGTCAACTACATACCAGTATGTCATAGATTCATTTTGTTCTGTATTTTGTAGTGTTGCATATCAGAACCTTACCAATTCAATATATATAGAATTCTGTTTTATAGATCCCACTGCTCTTTAATGGGTAGACCGTGTGTTCCAGTTGCACTTACATGTATTCTCTTGCATCAAATAGTTTAACTCAACTACCTATGTTTTTTTACAGATGCAGATTTTACTATTTCCAAATTTTAGTACACGGTGTCGGATCATCAATTGGGACTGCAAGTCATATACTTTATGTTTCTTCCATGTGGTTGTTTGTTCCCATTGTGCTCATTCCCCTGAAAAAAAAGAGGTAGTTCCTATTTAACACTATATTAGTTGATTTCTATGCAAATTCCATGACCAAGTGAGCAACATCAATGATTACCTTGCAAGTTAGTGCCTCATTTTGTGTTGTGTATAGAGTAGGATGGGGTCATTTTTTCTGCATGTCGTCCAATCATATATGATATGTATTGCATGTCACAAAATATTGATGTATATATTTTTGAACAAATCTTATCAATTTATTAGCTTAACATATCTTAAAAAGTTATTATATTTTTTTTGACTGAATAAAAAAAAGTTATTATATGTTTTCATTTCCTTCCTTTGGATCGCATCTTCTCATTTCATTCCTTTGGATCGCTTAGCAAATACTGTAATTGCAAGGGGAAAAAAAGACGGTTACATTCATTCAAACACTTGCACCTCAACACAAAAATCAATTCTCTACGATTACTTCCTAATGCACCCTCTACCATGTGCTATTTATTCTCATTCAACTTTAAAGTTTGCCCAAATAGATTATGGGTGATTAATTGCTTATCCTATATAGATGTATATTTAGCTTGGTGTAGCTCAGTTCAAAACATTTTGTGTTGTTTTACTTTGCCCAAGTTTTACACTTTGATGATATTTCTTTTTCTTTTTAAAATAACTAAATAGATCATGCTTTGATATCATGACATGCTACCTGCTAGACAGGCCCCTCCTACTCGCTAATAGGCTCCTGAAGCTGTTTGGTTTTGCACCTCATTACCTGCTATATATCTGGATAGGCTGTTATCGATGCAAAATGACAACCATTAGCACAAAAATGACAATTCTCATTTCATTTCCTTTCTTCTGTTACCATTCCATAAGCTTTTGTATGGCTGTTATGCATGATTTTATATATATGTAGTATGGAGATGGAGGAGTATGATAGGTTATATGTGCTTCCAACACTAATAACGCACTTGCTCTATAATCTGTCTTATACTGTGTCTATGCGACTATGCCTATGATGTATTTGTGATGTATATGGCATTGGATTGTTCCAATTTGTATTGTTGGACAATATTTTTAATAAGATACATGTCTCACTAAACTAATAAGCATTAGAAGTATTCTCCAGATAACTCTTCTTTCACCCATATATTTTATTTTCTTTATATGTCTATGTTCATTTATTCTGTTTCTTCACAGTGTCCGCGGCTTTGCCGCGGGGGGCACGACCTAGTTATTCTGGGACGAACGGATATGTGCCACAGCAAGGATTAGGAAACCCATAAGGGGGGCGGGCTGGGCGGCCGCTCGGCGTGTCCACGTCAGCGATTTGCTACAGTACTACAGTACCCTGGTGTATTTTTGCGAAAAAGCCCTCCGTTTTTCTATAATTACGTACAGGCCTCTCGCGAACAAATTTAGGGAGGAGAAATCGCGGACAGGGATGCCTATGTAAAATGAGAAAAACATATGGGCTTTTTCACAAAATGCCGCCCACTACCAAAGTCCCCAAACCCTATCTGTTGCCGCCCGCGCCCTCCCCCTCTCCTCTCCGGTGCCGCCACCTCCGCCACCCCTCGCGCCGTCCCCGTTGCCGACTGCCGTCGCCTCCGCCTTCCCCTCGCTCCGTCGCGTCCACCCCAGCCCATAATTTGCATGACAGCCCAATGCTTTTTTTTTCCGTTATTTTACCGTCATGTCTCCTCCAATTATCCATTTCGGTTTCAGGAGATGTTGCGGTTGCACGCAGTGACGCAGAGCAACAGCACAAAAGGGTTGTGGCATCTAATATCATGGTCATCTTTTTTATTTGTTTTTTTTTCTGGAAAGCACCATGAAGTGATCCGAAATTATTAGTGTCACTTCCAAAATTAACTAGAAGGAACATGAATGAGCAGCAGAAATCCTTTCTCTCTATAAAGTTAATGCCTAAAGCTCAAAACTCATGCTTCCACGCCATCATCAGTTGTGAACCGTTGGATGAATGTATTAGATCGCTTCTCAGCCGATGGATGAAACACATCATAGAGCCCAACCCATCGGTCACCGGGTGAGTCTCTTCGCCTCCTCAGTGTCAAATGTAGCCCATATAAACACATTGGCCCATCTCCACACACATCTACATGTATCCGGCTCATCAATCCGTAAAAAAGAGCTTTATGGCTAAACGCCCCCTTCAGTTTCGACGAGCCCACACGTTGCGCCGATGGCCGCGGCTGGCCCGCTCGGGGCAGGAACACGAAGGGTTCCCACCCACCCATCTCCTCCTCAGCCTGAAACCACCAGCCGCCGGCTTAACTTTCCACAATCACCTGAGCATTTGCAATCGGTGGTAGTGGCCTTAATGGCCTTTATTGCCTTTTCATCTTCTTGCCTTTTATTAGCAGGATTTGGATTCCTTCTCCTCGCATTTTTCATCTTCTTCTCAAGGCATCCAGAGCTTCTTAATCATCGGCAAGATTGGTTGGCGTCTCTTTTGCCTCCACTGCAACAGCCTCCCTCAATTGCTTGACAAGTTGACATACGCTGCTGATTTGGCTTCCTTGGCTGCTTCCACAAACCTCTTTTATAGGTTTCTACCAAATGCTTCTCTCTGTTGGAGAAATATTTATCGAATTCGTCCAATACTGTCTGCCTGTGTCTGTTGGAGTATGTTTCACTTCTCTCTTTTTTTTATGCAGAGACTAGAAGTTTGTTCTTTAAAAGGCTTAAAAGACAAATATATTTATTCATCATTCAGGAAATTATATTTCAAATGGGCAATCTGTATTTAGTGGTTTCAGCTGTTGATGCAACAATCAAAATTAGCAGCTCAGGTAATAGAACAGTGCACTTCTTGATTTGTCTATCTATTGTTTTTGACTTTCTGCATAATGGTTCTAATATATGAGGTAGTTTTGTTTCTTCTGATATTGTAAGATTTCTTAAAGTGCAGACCCTACTTTGACTTAAGAAACGGAACTATGAGCATATTTCCGAGAAAAGATTAATATATACTCCAGTTCACTTATAATTTACTATTAGACTACTGCACATTATCTTTTTTAACTATAATTTCAATCATCTTAAGAGCATATGTTTTTCCATGACCTCATTATTGTTATTATTATTGTTTTAGTTTACATAAAGTCCCGCAGCAACACGCGGGGTTCCATCTAGTTAAAATTAAAGTTATCAAATTTGATATATCCTACAACTATGAAAATCAGATTCATAGTTATAGTATATGTTAAATCCGGTCCTAGGTTACTATACATTAAGACGAAGGGAACCTTGTCTTTTGTACTACAGTAACACTTCAATTTTATCGATAAGCACATTAACAACTGAAACAATATTAATAGAGAGGGAAGGGTTTATGTGAAAACAGCTCGATATTGAGTACCAATGGATACCTCGCTATTAAAAGGTACGCCACCTATCATTGAAAGAATAATTAGCCGTAAATACGAATAAAGACTAGAATTTGAACCTAGAAGGGTAAATTCCATATCAAGAAACCAAACCAATTGAGCTACGCTCATTTCGCTCCTTATTACTTCTACACGACTTCACAATTGTTGATTTGGACCATTCATTCATGATCGGACAATTCACAATAACTTAGTTCCGAGGTTAGGATCACTATCATTGCTAGCGATAACTATTAGGAAATGTAATATCTAATTCGAGGTTTCTTCCACGAAAATGTACTCTCTCTATCCCCTAATATAACATCGTAGAATCGAATTAGATGTTTTAAATACATATTTTACCCGTGATGAATCCATATTTTTGCTGCAAGTGGGCCACGAGAACGGGTAGTTGCTTTCCTGTCGAGCCCGTGGGCTGTGGGGAATGGCTTCCTCGGCCACTGGCCCACCGCCGCCGCTGCCAAGCCTCGCCGTCACCGGCGGCGTCGCCGCTTCGAAATAATCCGGCGTACACCAAAGACCCTCGCCATGGGAAACGGGCACGTGCTGGTGCACAAGACAAATCGAAGGCTCCGCGCGTGCGTTATTGTAACTTGGCTCATCGTCGTGGTGCCCGGCGAGCCGGATCCTGCGAGGAGTCCTCTTGCAGAAACCGCTCCTGGATCACCGGAAAGTTAGCTCAGAGGACTAGAGGAGGAAGATCTCCAGGATTAGGCACTGAATGAAAATTATGTGCCCCTACCAACTACTGGGCCATGTGGATAGCACAATAACAGGTAAATGCATAAATCATACTATCTTTTTATTAGAGACATGGTAAGTTATTATCCAACACTGCTATGTGTCCTCTCTCTATTTTTTCTCATCTTAAAAAATTTGGTGGTAGATCATACTGGCATGTCCCTTTTGTTAAACTTAGCCCGCTGAAATATCATTAGACTCCTGGTAATAAAGAGTATATAAACCGGATGATACATAGCTAGCTAATACATAGTTATTTGGCAGCCTCTTCTTGGGAATATATGTAGTGGAAACCTCTACCTACATGCAAACTTGGAAACCAGATTGTGGACCATTGGATTGAAGATGGATGGTCCAGATCGAGCACCCATCCCTATCGCACATTCTGCAAAAAACCGTCCGCCTCTTATTGTCTTTTTTTTTCTTTTGGTCCTTTGCACTTATTGTCTCTCTCCTCTATCCATGCATGCATGCATTTTTGCCATGTTCAAAATGATTTTTCTCCTAAACTACTTATCCAATCTACAATCCGATCACACCGTTATATTTGTTGCAATTAAATCTTTACAACAACATATCACATGACTATATTTTAGCAAAAGAAAATGTTTCAATCCGTTAACACTCGTTGTTTCATGCATGATAGTGACATGTTTCAACATGTATATTCATTATGTTTCACATTTGATCATCATGCAGATTTTGAAGATTTTGAAGCCAATCGGATGTTGTTTCACTAAGTAGATCGAAAATGTTTCAATCTTTTAAAAAGTTGAAAGACAATCAAAACACCCAATGAAACATTTTGCTGCAACGTATGAATCAACGGTTTCGAATGTATTGAAACATAAAACAAATCCGAGTACACCGACAAAAGAAAAGATACACCATCGAAAAAACCACTCCAACATTTCAATCTACACTGATGAAACATC
This sequence comes from Oryza longistaminata, assembly GCA_009805545.1. Taxonomy (NCBI): domain Eukaryota; kingdom Viridiplantae; phylum Streptophyta; class Magnoliopsida; order Poales; family Poaceae; genus Oryza; species Oryza longistaminata. Next base: position 13,972,805 of record CM020189.1, read on the forward strand.
ATGGTACATGGAATGAAACATCAATCTTCAAACACTAAAACATCCAAAACTAGCAAAGGGGGCGAGTAGAGTATTTCTTGAATGCTGCATTTCTCTTAAACATAAAAATCAGCAACTGAAACATTTAAAAATTTTGTAAAACATAGTGAATATACACGTTGAACATATCACTATCATGTATGAAACAACGAGTGTTAACGGATTGAAACATACGTTTTTCTTTTGGTAAAATATAGTCATGTGATATCTTCTTGTGAAGAATCTTCCACGACATCCCTTATCCACATTTCATCGAACACGTTGATGGCGTCACTGCCGCACATGCTTGCCGATCAGCCTGCGCGCTGCCGCCCATCAGCCTGCACATGGCACACCGCCGACGTTGCTCCGCACGCGCCCCGCCGGTCAGCCCAAGCCCCGTGCCCTCGGAGGAGCCCTCCTTGATGAGGCGCGAGCAGCGGGGGGACGCCGTCCTCCTCGATGATGAGCCTGCCGTAGCGGTCGTTGTCGCGGGCGAGGGAGACGATGCTGGCGGCGGCGTCGGCGGGCCTCCGGTGTTGCGGTCTTGTAGAGGACGGCGATCTGCTCCCAGATGAGGAAGAGGATGGGCTCGTTCTGGCGATGGGGGGAGGCCGATGTGGTCGTCGTCGATGTCTCGGCGTTGGAGTAGTTGGAGACGCGGAGGATCCAGGAGAGGTCGCCGAGGGAGTTGTCGAGCTGGTTGGAGGTCTTCTTGAAGGAGCCCGCGGGATGATGGTGAAGACGCGGCGATGAGGCCGTGGCCGCGGCAGCGTCGAGGAGGGCGGCGGCCTTGTCGAGGGCCTTGCCGGATGTCGTCGAGGATGCGGCGGCGGGGCGCTCGTAGAGGTCGGCGCGTGCGCCTGGCGGAGGAGGGGCGAGGCGCTCCACCTTGGCCTTGAGGTCGAGGCACTCCTGCCGCATCGTCTGCGCCTCCTCCGCCCACTTGATCACCTGCTCCGCCAACTGGATCGGCCGCGCCAAGATCGGCCTTCAGGTCGTCCATCTATGATGATCCCCGCCGACGATCAGCAATGGCGGCGAGACAGCGGAGGAGGAGGAGGACACCTTCCTCGGCTTGGGGGGATTCCGGCCGTGCTCCTCCGGCGGCGGCGGCGGAGAACCGGCGGGCGTGGGGTGGTGGGATCGCTAATTGGGGAAGGGAGCGGCATGTGCATGTGAGGCGGGCGCCGCGCGAGATGGGATGCCTGCCATGGATTGCCGCCTTCGGATGGAAAGGGGAAGCGAGAGGTTTCCCGCGCTTTCGGGGCTTATTTCCGATGCCGTGGGAT